>CM033271.1:13253364-13613074 GCA_019343175.1 Oedothorax gibbosus
ACATCAGAAACCCAACTTTCATACTTTTCGTCCGTCTTTCTGTACGTCCGGACGGACATCTGTCTACTGTTTATTTGCGAATTACCCATTGAATTATGTAGCATTAAAATATAATTTCAAGTCGTTTAAGTTGCTGTTGCCACATCTGGGATAAGAAACTTTATTTATTTAGAAATAATATTTGAAACAAAATTTCTTTCTTTCATAAATCAGTTTGGAATAACATCATAAAATGTAGCACAATGTGATTCTTTGATTGTTCATCATTTATTTACTAAGGCAGGTCATTATATTTTTTGCATGAATTTAAAGTTAGTTTTAATTTACATTTTTCATTTCTCTCAATTTACACATATCAATGAAAATAGTTGGTTTTGGCTTTTAGAAGTTTAAATTATTAATGGATGCTGTGTTTGAATTTTTTTTCTAATGGATATAGATCTTGTGTAGAAACGGTTGTAGATGATATTAACTGTTAAAACCTACTAGTTTTCCCTATAAGAATTTTAGTGAGCATTTAAGTAACAGGAAAGTAGGATATTTTAGTTCTTCTTGAACTTTGTGTTTTTATGTTGCACTTAATAAAAGATTCAGTTATAATATGGAGAAAAACAAGTTGCTAATCGTATCTAAATTTAAAGTTTAAATCTTGTCAAAATACGGTTTTAATATAAGGGTAAAATATATGATAGATGACATAACCATTAGGTGTAGAGTTATACTTACAAACGAACATGGAATAAATATGCATATATTAAGTTGATATAAAAATGCACATTACCATTCTCCGTCGGTATCAAAGATTTAGTTCGTAATATGCTCATTTTGTCCATGTGATAATGCAAAAATTTAAAAGATAAGTAAGGAATATTTATATGAATCTTCGTTTTCAAAGAAAGGATAACTTATCAATGATTCTATAGAAAATTAAGAAATTTTAACTTGTATCAACACGCAAAACCTATCTCAAGTATTATTGGAAAGGTATGTAGCACCTAACTACGTGATGCAGATACGCCTTACAAAATGTTGAAATAACGTATCAAAGAATGTAAAATGCATGAGATCATGTTTTACAATAATGGTGCAAAAGAATAAAGCATCTGTTAAATAGTTACTTATTTATCATTGTGTTTATGATTGTTTTCGTTGGCAGGATGCTAAGCCTAAAGAAAGAGTTAACAGACAATGTGAAAAGGACAACCCGACCCGAACTGACACTTGTAACTTTCTTTAAAAAACTTATTGATCGGCGAGGTGTCTTTCAAGTGGAAATAGAGCGATGGGTTTGACCTTCGATCGTCTCTAACATTGCAAAAATTCACACAAAATATAACAAATACTAAACATAAACTCATGTGTAATATTTTAACCCGTCATCATTACAGACAGGATCGGAGATGATCACTTAAAAGTAAAATAAAGTAGCAGACGATTTTGGGGAAAAGAGAATGGAACACACTCACCAATGATTTTGAGGAATATCGAGGTAAGGTGGAAACTTTGACCAAAGGTGGACACTGAGTGACCGATCAGAAGGCACATCGCTGAAGGACGAAGGGGAATGTAAATATCGTCTGCAATAGAATACTTTTTTTCCCGCTTCTCTCCCCCCTTTCCCTTCGGCCCCACTGTTCGCTCGTAAAACTCTTGGGATCACACGGGCAAATGTTGCCGGAGAGCCATCTTGTAACCCTGCGCGAATCGATTGAAACTGTAGCTGGGAAGCGGTGCGGTTTCTGGGTGGTATGCTTGCGGCGGAGGAAATAGTGCCTTATTTCTTATTTATTGTTATGATTATTGGGATGGGTGCTATTACTTTATAGGGAAGTATCGATAATAGAAAAAGAGTTATGGGACTTTTTATAGAAAAACAGAACAGTAGGTAGTTGATGTAAATTGCGCCCTTGCCTTAAATTAAAAAAAAAATTACACAAACTATAAGCATACTTTTCTTTTTTAAAAATTGAAAAGAATTAAAAAAATGTTATTTAGGTATTAAAATTATGGAGATTTATGTCCGTCTGTACCCCCTTTCCAAGTTGTGTTGTAACCGCCTGATAGTAAAAATTCTTTTTTTGTTAGACACGTATGACACCAGACACTAATCTTTTATACTTTCGTCTGTATGTTTACCAGTACTAGAACAATTCCTGTGACTATTGAATCAACAGAAAAGTAAGCTATACTAGTTTTTCCAAAAACTTCTAATTTTTATTATTGAAATTTAAAATTATTTTTATAAAAGTTTAATTACGTTTCGCGTCGTCTAGCGTTTCAGTATGGTTGGGTAACGCTATTTCTATATGGCTTTTGCGTGGCAAGAAAACATTCCGTTATGAAAGATTCTGCATCTCTCTATTACCTACACATTGGGCTATTTAGAACGATTACTCTATTAAAAAATTGGCTAGGTTTAGTTTGATTAATTTTGTACTAATTTCATTTAACAATTTCGCTGTGGATTCTGTGATTGTAATAAAAATAGTCTGGTATCATATCATTCTAAATTTCTTTTCACATTCGCCAGTTATATTTATTACCATTTATTTTTAATATCACTCACTTCTTTGCAATATGCGATTCTGTTTGCTTGTTCGGTGAGTTATAAATTATCAACTTTCGATAGAAGAAATGGTGAAAATGTGTTTTTTTCCGATCGCTAATTCAATTCGAAAATATGTATAGAAAATGATGCTTAAAGAAAAAGCTTCTCGTTTTGATAGAAGGGAGCCAAGTATTTGAAAATTATTAAAAAAAACCTTCTGCATAGTATACTGTTACAGATCGTTCTGGGCTATTAGTTTTTTGTATTTAATTGAAGCTGTCCTTTTTAAGAAACATATTATTAAACAATGGAAATGTCAAATTAAATAAAGCCGATTCAGAAGGATATTCTCTTCAAAGTTTATTTGAAATGTTCAAGAGATATTAAAAAACTTGGGAAGGAAAAAAGAAACTTGGGAAAGTTTAATCCTGAGTATTGAAACAAAAGGAAGAAAAACGCACTATGACTTGATGAAATTGCAGTTCATTGCGTTTTTTTTTGCAAAAAGTTGCAGAACGGAATTAGATTTCTCTAGGATTACATAATTTCACGATTGTTTACGTCTATGTGATGCGTGCGTAGTATTTTAATTGCGTAGTACCTTTGTTTAAACCTTAATTTTTTAAGTACCTTAAATTAAAAATAAATTATTTTATTTAACATTTTTTTATTTAATGACGAAGTAAATTAAATGATACTTGAAATATGCGCTGGTGGAAAAAACAGGTTGCTATAATTGGTGAATAATTCATCGTAAATTACAATTTATCCAAGTGACTCTCTCAAACTACATTTCACCCTATTCTCCTTCATAAATTATTAATATATAGTCTTCTTATAAGTGATCAGATAATAAATTTGTTTTTCGGAGTATTCAATCTAATTTGTAAAATTTTGCAAATAGCCTTCCAACAACTATTCTCTACTGTTAGAATAGTATGTAGGTGTGCGGAGAATTTTCGTTCTAGCATGAGTTTTCAGTACAGGAATTACTTCGAAGATTCAATTGGCGACCAATTAAAGAAAATAGTAAATTCAATTTAAAGGGAACTAATACAGTTATAAACGAAAGGAAAAGGAAGCTGAATGAACTCGTACTATTCTGAGACAATATGTCACTCTAAAAACTATCAGGAATGGATGTAGTAGCCAAAAAGCACCCAGAAACTTAAATATTCTCCACCGATCGTGACTAATTACACTGTAAAGTAGTGATGTGTCATGTTTCACACAAAGTTTTAGTTTTGAGTCAATTGGCTTGTTCAAAAGAATAGGGGGGGGGGGGGGGGGAAGCAATTTTACCAAACTTTAGTCAATAATTTTTTTTGTAATTCTTACCAATACTTGGACAACCTCTAGAAAAGATCACAAAGGTATAGTTACACCACAAAAGGGAAAGTTTTATGTAAGTTTAAAGGGATTTAGATCATGATGGCCTTTATAGAAATTGGTTAAAATAGTTTGGTATAATAAACAGGTTTTTTTTTAAAAAAAAATACCTATCTTCTGGGTTTACTCTTTTGAGATATTTTAGCTTACAATAAATCTGCGCAAAAAATTTATAAAATGTTTTTCAAATGTATTAAATCTTTTAAAAAAATAGCTGGAAAATTTGCCCCATCACTGTTTGGCAGTCTGTGAAAATTTATTCCGCATACGGGGCATGTTTTCCAGCTCAACATGCTTGCATTTAACCACTTGCTGCCAAAAATATTGAACATTATTGAAACACTTTGTAACCTTTTCACTCAACAAATAAGGAACCGTCAAACAAACCCATTGTGATATCTTTAAAGACGTCATCCTAAAAATTCAAAACAGTCACAAATTTGTCACCTTTTCATTTTTATTTTAAAAAAATAAGTTTCTCACGCAGTGGAGCGGAGTTAAATGAATACGAATGAAACTTCAAGATTATTTAAATGATATTAAATTTTAATTAAAAAATAGTTCTAACCCGAATTTTCGAATGAATTTTGCAATGAAGCCTAGCCAGTTTTTTGCTTCAATTTGAATCAAAACACTTCTTGCGTTTAGAATTTTTTTTGTGCTTTGTTTTTCACGAGTCAATTATGCGACCGACATCTTAGTTTAATGAATACGAATGAAACTTCAAGATTATTTAAATGATATTAAATTTTAATTAAAAAATAGTTCTAACCCGAATTTTCGAATGAAATCTGCAATGTAGCCTAGCCAGTTTTTTGCTTCAATTTAATACAAAACGCTTCTAGCGTTTAGAATATTTTTGTGCTTTGTTTTTTCAGGTAGCCTTTCATGTTATTCTAACTTATAATCTCATCCTTTCATCCTTTCAATGGGTCGAAGAAGCGAAGGACTACGATAGCTTGGGAACTAATCGATCGGGGTTTGTCTGACTTTATGGTAGAACTTCAATGCACAAATATGCACGGATGGCATTTGTCCTCCGAAGGTGTTCGCACTTCTCAGTTAATTGTGCCGTTTAAGTTAACTTAATTGTTAAGTCAAGTTTAAGTCAATTGTCAATTCTGAGTTAATTGTTAAGTTTAAGTTTATTGTTAAGCTAATTTTAAATTTATTGTTAAGCTAATTTTAAATTTATTGTTAAGCTAATTTTAAATTTATTGTTAAGCTAATTTTAAATTTATTGTTAAGTTAAATCTGAGTTAATTGTTAAGTTTAAGTTTATTGTTAAGCTAATTTTAAATTTATTGTTAAGTTAAATCTGAGTTAATGTGCTGAGTAATTGTAAGTTTATTAGTTTAAGCTAAGTTTAAATCTATTGTTAGTTATGTTAAATCTAGTTAATTGTTAAGTTAGTTAATTGTTAAGTTTGAGTTAATGTTAAGTAATCTGAGTTAATTGTTAAGTTTAAGTTAACTGTTAAATCTGAGTTAATTGTTAAGTTTAAGTTAACTGTTAAATCTGAGTTAATAGTTAAGTTAAATCTGAGTTAATTGTTAAGTTTAAGTTATTATTAAGCTAAGTTTTATTTTATTGTTAAGTAAAATCTGAGTTAATTGTTAAGCTTGAGTTAATTGTCAAGTTTGAATTAATTGTTAAGCTAAGTTTAAGTTAATTGTTAAGCTAAGTTTAGACTAATTGTTAAATTAAGTCTGAGTTAATTGTTAACTTTAAGTTAAATTGTTAAATATGAGTTGATTGTTAAGTAAAGGGACGGGTTACGTACTTCTATCACTGGCATCTGTCTCGTCCTCTTCGTAGCCCCTGTTATCGAAACAACTCTCTACTCGTCGCTCGTTGTCTGGGACAGCGTTGGGGTGATTGAAACTCTCTTCCTCCTTCTTGCTCGAGAAGTTGCTCTGGGACGAGAGGTCCTCGATGTCTGTCGTAGACTCCTCCTCTGGCATCGGGGTGGAATGCTTGAACTCGGGCATTTTCTGTTAAAAAATATAGTATTACTATGAATTAGGGTAGTAGTATTACAGTAGAACACCAATTATCCTCGACAGAAATTATATTTTATTGAAAGACTAAAAAAATGGATATCAGTAAAAAATTATTTTGTTGGTTCAACCAAAAGATTTTGTTGATTCAACAAAAGTTTAGCAGTGTTTTCAAAATGTTTTTGTTGGTTCAACAAAATCTTAGCCATTTCTACCGAATGATTTTCTTGATTCAACAAAAGCTTAGACGGTTCGGAGTTTGTAATCTACAGATTTAACGAGCACAGCTGTCTTAATGTACTCGATCTCCCGTGGGTTTGAGAGATATTTTTATATATCCAGCACAAATTCGTTTATAGTATGGCTGTGATACGAAAACGGAAACTTCTTAGTGAGAAAACGGTCGTTTTAATCATCGAAAATCAAGTGCTGTTTGTAGAAAGTTCCATTTACTTAAATAATATTTTGATAAATGTGACTTTGTAAAACAGAATTCACTATAATCAAGGTTAAATTAGATAAAGTGAGATTAGATACTTAATTATTTTTTGTTAAATTTAATTTGTAAAATAGATTTTCCTATAATTAAGTTGCAATTAGATAAGTTCTTTTATTATATTTAATAATAAAATGAAAAAAGTAATTTCACTAAGCATTTTTGATTGGAAAAATATTGGATATTCCATATTTTAAGCAAAATGTTTGAAAATACAGAATTATATTAAAAAAATATTAACCATACATTTACGATTTTTTTCAAACGGAATAATAAAAAAATATTTTCAATCGTTAAAATATCCATTTTTAATAGAATTTATGTAAAATTAAACAATTTGCAAAATGTTTAACTGTATAATTTGGAAGCACATAATACATAAAAACTATTATTTGGAAACTGATAAACAATTTTTTTTACTATTTTTCTACTGTTTATCAAGTTATAAAATATGCATTTTTTACTTTGATTTCTTCGTACTTTTAATATTTTGCTATTAATAAGAATAATTAATACACATTTACATTTATAAACAATAACCTATATTATTAAAGGGACATTTGTACGATTTAACGCATTATCGCCTAATTTTATCTCTACAAAAACCATTGCGACGAATCCTTCTATAGTTAAAATTCCCTCTCTTCTAAACCAATTAATTATATTCTTACTTTAACTATTTTACTTTTAATAAAAATGGTCAATTTATACTTGTATTCATAAAAAAATAATAATATAAAGGTTTCATTTGTAAGATTTGATATATACCTCATTTATCTTTAACCTAACCCTTAGGATGAAAGCTTTTATAGTTAAATTACCCACTCCCCTAAACCCCTTAATCATATTCTTACTATAACTATTTTGCGGTTAATAAGAAAAATTATCACACATTTTTACTTGCAAACAATAATCTATCCTGTATTAAAAAGCTCTCATTTTTACAATTTAATATATTATTATCGCATCTTCTTATTACACCAAACATTACGACGATTCCTTCCATAGTTAAACTACCCACTCTCCTGAACTAATTAATCATAACCTTACTATAACCTGTGCATTAACTATATTACATTTAATAAGAATAGTTAATGCACATTTGTATTCATAAACAATAACCTATATTATGAGGACATTTGTACAATTTTATATATTACTACCTCATCTTATCATTACACCAACAATTACGACGAATCCTCTTCTATAGTTAAATATCCACTATCCTAAAACCTATTAATCATTTCTCCCCCTGTCACAATATTTACAATCCTTCCTCATTACAAGCGCACATACTCACCTTTCCACAACAAACCCAGCTCCAGAGTTAACAATAATCCGATGATTCGGTAATGGTAATTCTCGGATGATAATGTCTCGGTAAATAGGTGTTCCGAAGTTTGCTGTCTTGTCTTTTCCCAGATGTAATAGCCCATGAAGCTCTACTATCACTGTTTTCCAACCTGTTAGATGCCCCGGCTTGAATACGTCGCTATGGTTACATATCGTTCTTGCCAATCGATTTCTGAATCTTAACCGTGGAAGGGTGACGTCAGGTTGAATGCCTACTTGTTGCTACATTTTCGAATACGTTTTCTTTCTCGGAATACATTCAGGTGTGGAGATTGGTTTATTTGTGAGTTAGGGGTGGCGTGATTGTTGCTTCAGTTTTAGAACGTTTGTATAAAAATGAGCAGAACCAATACTTTTAGAATAAAAACATTCTTTTCTTTATGATAGTAAAGAATTAGGTGAGGTATATGGTCAAATATTTACGATTTATTCTAATAGTTTGATGATAAAATATTTTAGTTTTGATATTAGTTCTGTAAAAGTATAATTTTGTCTTATTACAGGATTAAGTTAAATTTTCGGAACTGTTAATGTACATTGGGGTTAAAAATTCAAACACTTATTTATAACAATTTGTAATTACGATTTAAAATATGGGTTTCTCTATACATTTCAGAATGAATTCTTGTTCTTTAAAAACTTAAGAGATTACATGTTGTGGTATAAAAAATTAATCTGTTGTTGTTCCAAGTAACAACTTACTATCGTAAAAGTTTTGGTTTCTTTCAATAAAACTTAACAACACTTAATAAATAAAAAAAATGGGATTAGTATCAAATACAACATGCGTATTTTTTTAAAACTTTTAATGGGTGGGGGGGGGGGGGGTAAAATAATTTTATCTTTCAATCTTTGCCATTTCTTTTATTTACAGAACAAGTTACATCCTTTGTGCGGACTTTTTAATGTGCTTTCTCGTTAAGAAAATAAGTGGTTGAAAATTACACTCTTAAAACAAAAGAGTGAAATTCACTCCTATAGGAGAAGTGCATTTTCGGCACCGGAAAGGAGTGGAAATTAACTGAGACTGAGTTAAAACAGCTCGTTTTAAGAGTGTAGGACGCAGATTGTTTTCTTTTATTTCTTTTACCCACTCCGAAAAAGATGAAATTCACTCCTATAGGAGAATGCATTTCGGCACCGAAGAGTGGAAATTACTGAGACTAGTTAAAACAGCTCGTTTAGAGTGTAGGACCAGATGTTTCTTTTATTTCTTTTACCACTCGAAAAAGAGTGAATTCACTCTATAGGAGAAGTGCATTTTCGGCACGGAAAGGAGTGGAAATTAACTCAGACTGAGTTAAAACCGCTCGTTTGTTTTAAGAGTGTACGAGTCATTATTATAAAGTCTTTTTTTCCGAGACGTAAAATAATTAAGATATCAAGTTACAAATATAACCTTTTCATTTTTAGTTGGTTCAATCAGAAAATAAAAGTTTTTGAGTTCAAAATTGCCTTGAAATAAAAACTGTAATTACGAATAATTTCACGAGATTTAATTATTTTTTGCACGGAAAAAGTTAAATAAGCACATAAATAAATTGAAATTACATTTATACTTAAAATAAGTATAGAATAAAGAAAAAAATTCTCAAGAAAACAAAATAAAAAGTATTCACTGCCTTTATTTGTTCCATAAGTAGATACAATCTATCTACTATTGTTTCAAAAACTGTTTTTGAAACAATAGTAGATTTGTGGCATTCTTTTTATGAGATGGAACTCAATTGAAAGCAGATAGAGCTTACATTTATTCATGACCGAGAATATGTTTCGGATGTTTAGTGCCAGTAATAAAGTTTTTGAATTTAAATATAGCAAAAACTGATTGGATACATTCAATAATTAAAAAAAAGTATGGTTTTTCCCAAAGGAGGTGTAAATGAAAAAAATATTTACTGAAACAAACTTCATGGGAAGCTAATTGTATAAATATAAGTTTACATTTTAAACTTATAGCCATTAATTTCTAAGCATTTGGATAGACGTGACATCTATTTTAATAAAGATGTAAACAGCATATTTAACCCATTTTGTGACACCTGACTCGAGTCTTAAAATTTAGAGTTTTCCTGAACTTAGAAGTCCAACACAGTAGTTTGCGCTTAACTTAAAAACAATTTATAATAGAAACAAATAATTATATAGTTAAAGAGAGCATACACAGTAAAAAATCTGTTAATTTTCTAGAAAAACCATATAGGGGAGACCGGGGCTAGTTTTCCATGTTTTCTTCTTTTTGATTGTATATTTTTTACTTTTATTTATTTTGAAGTAAACAAGATGTCCTTGTCTTCTTCACATGTTTATCTACAAATTTGCATTACTACTTTTCCAAAAAGTAAATATACTTTTTGGCAGCAAGTGGTTGAATGCCAGCATGTTGAGCTGGAAAATGTGCCCCGTATGCGGGGTAAATTTTCCAAGACTGCCAAAAAGTGATGGGGCAATTTTCCAACTATTTTTTAAAAAGATTCAACACATTTGAAAAACATTTTGTATTTTTTACGCAGATTTATTGTACACTAAAATAGATCAAAGTGTATACCCAGAAAATAGGTATTATTAAAAAAAAAGACTCTTTATTACACCAATTATTTTAACCAATTTCATTAAAGGTCATTATCATCTGGATCCCTTTAAACTCACATAAGACTTCCCCTTTTGTGCAACTATACTTTTGTGCTTTTTTCTAGAGGTTGTCTAAGTATTGTTAAAGACAAAAAATTGATTGACTAAAGTTTGGCGGTCTTGCTACCCCCCCCCCCTTTTTTTTGAACAAGCCAATATTGACCCAAAACTTTGGGTGCAACATGACACATTACTACTTTTCAGTGTAATTATTCGCGATCTATGGCGAATATTTAAGTTTTCAGATGCTTTTCGGCTACTACATTCATTCCTGATAGACATTTTTTGTTTCACATTACGTGCTCATACGATAAAAATAATTTGGTTTGGGGAATATTAGGCTTAATTTATAAAGGTTGGAGCAAGCTTTTCTACAAGGCATTGCTGGAAATCTTGCCCCGTGAAATTTTGGAAAACTAGCCCCAACGTCATATCTTGACTTTGATAGTACTTTGACGAGTAGAATTTTAAATTATTTTGGAAAACGAATGCATAGTTACGTAGAGCGAGGAGCCACCTTTAATATACGCAATGATAAAACTGTAAGTTTAATAAAAGTACGTTTGATTTAGGTTTGAATGTAAGCATGAAAATTCACTCAACGTTGAAAAAAAAACAAAAACAGCTCTAACGACAATATTATGTTGTTGTTGAATGCCCCCATAGATCAGCAGTGCTAGACCAGGTCCATGATGTCATACACCCTCAAAAAATCTAAAACCAAAAAAAAAGGGTCGTCAGCCAAATCCTGCTTGGAGAGTCCCAGGCACGCGAGGATCCGGCGAAGCCTGCTCTGAAATACAGTTGGCACAAGTCTCGAAGATCCTGGAGCCCTCAGTAAATTTCATTGTCGTTAGGTGGCCACTTAGAAAGCGGGCAAGAATAGTTTGTTCCTGTGTGTTAAATCCTTGAGCCAGGGTGCCTTCCAGGACGGGAACACTGATACCAATAGTGCACTGGAGGAACAATCCAAGTGGTCCTATTCATATGTTTAATCTTAGAATGAATCTCCGAAAAAGTGAGAGGCGCTGATGGAACAGAGGCCTCGCCAGCACCAGCCTTTTCCAAAGTGTCCGCAATCTTATTTCCCTCAACATCAATGTGGGAAGGGATCCACTGTATATGAATAATGCGATAAGGACAGACGTTTTAACTTGTGAAGTATGGACACTCCGACATTGTCTCTTGCACTTTGCCAATCACACAGATGCTGTAGAGCACTTCTGCCATCAGACAAAATCCAAATCTCGTTTCTATGGGGAAGAGACACCAGATTATCAAGGCGCTTCATCAATGGCTATAAGTTCACTGCGGAAAACTGAGCAGTGGTCGGGATTTCTCCTCTGAATCCTTATGTCATGGTTTTGAAACTTGATGTAAATTCCACTGCCAGATCGGTTGTAATCGTCTCTACTGCCGTCCGTGTAGACCAGAACAGCATTAATTAGAATCTTTCCAATTCTCTCGAGAGCTAGTTTGCCTTAGGTAGGCCGGGATATCTGTTTGTTTGTTGACAGGTACTGGAAATTCAGAATGGAAAAAGACACCGTCAAGATCATACACCGGGTCAAGACACTGTGATAGGTAATGTGGTTCCACTGCACCATCGGTAAGATTGAAGGAAAACAATTGGCAGAAGGGACTGTTTCTGTTGAGTGTCTGATTATTTCTCCAGTTGTTGAAGTAGGAAGAAGTGCGATTTTGTGAACCTAGAGCGCTGAGTTTGTTGTAGTATTTTGTTAGGCATGCACGTCTCCTAAGTCCTAAAGGCTCTAGGTCTGCCACGAAAAGCACAATGTCCCTGGGGCAAGTATTTCTTAGCCCAGTAATGATCAGAACAGCGGTAAGCTGGACCTTTTCAAGTTTTTGAAGATTTGTATCTGGGGCAGAACAATATATTGGCATGCCATACTCCAATATAGGTCTGATTAGAGAGATATATGTATTTCTGAGAGTGCCAGCATCGGCACTCCAGTCACGCCAATATTAGTCACAACAATATTATAACACCAACTGACAATTTTTTTTGTGGGTGACATAAAACGGGTTACTTCATAAACCAAGCGGTCATTTGGCGCCTCCTAACGGCTCATTTCTTGTATAAGGCCTGGTGGAAAACTTACCCCATGGAAAAACTAGCCCCGGTCTCCCATATTTATGGGAAAATAGTGCTATCCTTTTTAACTATTTTGTTTATGTAGAAATATGCTGTTTAAAAGGTAAAATATGTTTTTCCTGTTTAAAACAGCCTAAAGAGTACGAGACTTCAAACGATCAAGCAATTTAACCTTTTGTTGAGACTGTGTGCTGAAGTAGCGCAGGTGGTGCGTTGGAGCGATGGACAATAGGAAAGTATTCAAAATCTTCGTGGTTCGAACCCGAATTTGGTAGTTTATTCTTCTGTAGTATTGTTGTCAGTATCCCTACCTGTCACAAGGGTAAGTGACAGGGGTGATGTAGAAATTTCTTTTCTTAGCTTTACAGTTTATCTGTTTAAAAACAGCTTTTGCGTTACAATTACCCCAACTGGATAAAATAAATTTATTATAAAATGAACCAATTTTCTCTGTAAATTATACAGTATTTTTCTGGCACACCAGCTGACTGTTTTTTCGGTAAAAACTACAGACTATTTTTACAATGTATGAAAAATGTTATAACATATTTCTGAGCAGCGTTTTTCCTAATAATAGATAATTAATGCACTTTCATTAGCTTTAAAATCAAGAATTTTTGTGGTATATAAATGAAGTATTGGATTTACTTCCATACCTTATTTAATTTTTCATTTTTGTTATTATGTCAAACAAAATTATACATATATTTTCATAAACTGCATGTAAAAAATAAGAATAAGTACACTAGAAAATTGAATTAGAAACTTTTATCAAAATAAAAAACGATTCTTTTACCGTGGTATTTAGTTTTTTTCCTAATAGTTGTAGAAAAGGTTGGGGCCCGGATGGCCGAGTGGTGTGGACCATTACGCTAGCAGTCTGCGCGCTGTAACGGGTGCGGGTTCGATTCCCGCCTTCGCCCTGGGTGTATATTCCTTTCTCTGTGACAGTAAAAAATTCTTTCTGTGCCCGTCTCACTTGACGAAGGCCTCATAAGCGTGTCTCTGATCAAGCACACACGCCGGAATATATATGTACCTACCCCCACCTACCCCCTGTAGAAAAGGAAAATTTTAATTTCAAAATTTTTTAAAATTTCTAATTTTCTCATAAATATTTTAGATTATTGTTTGATGTATTAAAGACTTTTCCTCCTACTTATTTCTTTTTCAAAGTTCAGAATTTCAGATTTGTATGATAATTTTTTTCAATTGATTAAAAAATAACGAATATTAGTTTTTTGTGTGTAAGATTTCGTGTTTAAGATCGTAAAATGCATAAACAGCATAATACCAAGTGCCAAATTTTAGTAAAGACTTTGAAATCAATTTCATATCTAGACCGTATTGCTCATAACAAAATATGTCTTTGGGAGTTAAATAATCACTAAACTCCACTGAAGCCACTAAGTCAATTGGTGAGTTTCCTATTACGCTTGTCCCTTCCAATATTTTAGTGAAAAAAAAGAAGAGTATGAATTACCGATTCAAATGTATTAGATATATAAAGGGATTGAATAGTTAAATAGATGAGATATTTAAATATATTAGGTACTCATACGCATTAAATATTTAAAATATTTAATTTTTGTTGAGTAAAACCTAACTTGGTAAACGCTCTTTGATGTTATTCTATAGCATCATTAAGGGGCAGTGGCAGCGGTGGACGATTCTAAAAATCGAAGTCTTCTCTCAATGAAAAAATTTACTAAGCCAAATTTCTTCTCCTGTATTGAATATTTTTATAAACGGTTTTATTATGTGATAAATGTAGCTAGCTTAAAGGGTTTTATAGTTCCACTCTTTGAGAAGGGGTTGAAATTTTTTTTGTAAAATTATTTATTGAAAATTAAAAAACACATACATTCGAAACAATTTCAAAAAGTGGCATTGTAGAGCCCCTAAAGATAGCCACATTTATCATATAAGAAATGTTCATTTAATATAGCTGGAGTAATTTTGATTAGAATTTTTTTCTCCATTGGATTTACATAGAGAGAAGAATTCGATTTGGAAGCCGTCTACACCTTCCATTTCCCGTGAATATTCACATGCATTCTAATCATTAATGTACTATTATAATAAAACTATATATTTAATGTATTTAACTGAATAATAAAATGACTGCAAATAAGCTAGAACTGCAGTTAAATTAAAGCAAGAAAAATAATTCTCGAATATTGAATGAATTTATTTCATTTTCCATTAATTTATTTTGAATTATGTATTTAAAACATCGAGGTGAGCTAGATTAGTTTCCACCTTTATTTATTTTTACTCATGCAGTTTTTATTATTTTTTATGTTTTTATTAAACACCAACTGAACAAAGATTTTGGTGAGTGATATATGTTGTATAATTCCGTAATCCAAGTCACCAATTAGCTCCAACAATAGCTCATTTCCAAATTAAGGCTAGGTGGAAATTTGCCCCATTTTAAAACTACCCCGGTCTCCCCTAAGTATCACTATTATACTCATTAATATTTTTAGTAAAAATAAAGTACTAAATCAATAAAATTCTTTTTAAAAAAACCTTTAAAGATTTAGAAAGATTGCGAGCTTTGTCTGGAAATCCTGCGCCTGCTCGTTGTTTCTTGATAACGATCATGCAAGCAAGGTAGAAACGGTTTTACAGTATTTGAGGTAAGGATATCTTGGCAATGGATCTTTTTAAAGGCACTTATTAATTTTTTTTTTGTGGAATATACGTCTGGATCTTTAAAAAAATATCTAATATATTTTTAATGGAATGGAGAGAAAAAATTATTTTAAAAACCAATGAACCTAGAATGTCTTTGTTGTTGTGTGTTGAATCTTAATAAACTAAAAATTATGGTTGCATTAAAACTAATTAAGTTAGTTTGTTGTCCCTTAAAAATTAATACCCTTCTTATTTTTTGTTGATATTTTAAAATTAATTAAGAGTTTTAAAACTTATTTTCTGTGATGTTTTTTAATTCAATTATAATTTTTTTTAACACTTTGATAAAATAATTATGTCTTTTTAAGAAAAATAACAAACATATTTGTAATATTCGGAGGCATGTTGTAAGATTACCTAACTTGAGCACTAGTTTTATGAAATATAATTTTCGCCAATTGTATTACAGAAAATGTGTTTAATTTATTTTAAATGTTTTAATATGAAAAATTTAATTATCGAATTAAAAGAATAAATAATTGTTGAACATTTTTAAAATCCCATTTTAAACATTTCGATATTCTATTAAAAATTGAGATATAATTTTTTTTGTAATACATGGATAAAAATATAACTACATGTAGCTTTAGTACAATTTTTTAAAAAAAATAAGCCTATAGATTTTTTTCAAAAGTAAAACTTATTTTTATATAACTTAATTTTTTAAATATAATTCCTATATTTAAATAAAACATAATTTTTAAAACTAGTTTAAAGAACTTTTTCTTATGAAAGAGCACATCGCTTCATACTTGTTTAGTATGCAAATCATATAATTAATCAATAGAATAATTTCTAATTTACAATTTAATTTCTACAATATAAACAAATTATGGGTATAAATAATTAACATTTACTTAAAAGCCACAAACACAAAGAAAATATCACGAAAGAAATGTATTCATACAGGTGTCTAATAAACACAAACGGCTCGTCGCACAAATTAATTATGCACATATCTAAATATAACACTGAATTCCAGTACAAAACTACCCTCATTCTTCCAAATGAAGAATTAATGAAAAACATTCAAATCTACCACAACATATGTTTCGATCGTAATAAAACGAACTCACCTGTTTTCTAGACCATGACAGCTGATTGACGATGAGAATCATGGTCGGTATGTCGCACGGTCGGTAAATACCGTCCGTTCCGTTTGAAAAATGTGGCAGAATCTCGGTTCCGAACATAGGAATGTTCGCTCACTCGGGCGGAATTCCACCGCTAGAGATCGTCTGATGTTTGCAGGTGTTGCCATCTGATGGATTGTAAAGTTACTTAAAGAATTTTGTTCTGGGAAAGTGGAATCGAAATTGACATTGAAAGCTTGAATTTCGGTTTTCATTAATTTTGAAATTTCGCTAATTAGCTGAAATGTCTGTCATAAAAATATTTTTGCCATCGACAAAGTTGTGGGTTAGTTACTACAAATGTGTGGATATTTTTTAAAATTAAATTAATATTTGTATACTGCACTAAATGATTAGCAGAATGGATACTTAATAAACAAATCAAATAGTTATCCTTACTTATAAAAAATTCCATAAACAGACAATGTATAGTGTATACAGTAAAAATGTGCAATAGCCATAGCTGAAAAGTATTTTTTAAATCGTTAATTAAATATTTTTGGTTTAATTTTTTTTAAAATAGCACTGTTAAAATAGTTAGTTTCGAAAATATGTGGAGAGCCTTATTATTCAACATCCTTATATTTAGGAAAAACGAAACAAACGGAAAAGATATTAAACATAGCCTTCTTGATTCGTTCCACTACAGGACTGGATAACAATGAGCATGTTTCACATCTTGAGTGAAGAGAAATTCTTGGGGAGGGGATGAAAATAAGTAATCTTTCCCAGGTTTTGGTTTCTCTATAAGTAATCTTTCTCAAGTTTGGTTTGGTGCATTACTGTCATATGAGAAAAGAGCACCAATCGGGGCACCGATCGAAGGAAGGCAGGAATAAAAGCTGGGAAGAATACGTCACCTGAAACAAGCCTATTAAATATGTGAAAACAAGATAAATGTTAAACGTGAGTATAAATAACGAGTGTTTATTTGTATAATTTTTTTTCAAGTTGCCACAATCTAACAGACTTATGACCTACTTACAGAACCCTAGACCCTTACTAATCTAAGGACCTACTTACAGAATAACATTACCTTTGAAATGTTTGAGATTTTTTAATAATAACTTTTCTATATATTTTGATAAGTATGAAAATGCAAAATATGAAGAATATTATGGATTGTATTTACCTATGATACATTAAAAATTACCATCTATTATAATGAACTTTTATGTACTTGAATTTTATTAAGTTGAATTTCTGCACTTCGATATTTGTGGTTATAGAAAATAGTTGAAAGTGGTATTTTGTGCTCAACTATCGTTCAATCATTTTGTTGGTTTTGTGATAAAATTGTCTTTTACTTCGTCAAATTGAAATTATTATTGTACCATTTTCAAAAATAATTGTAGTTCATTTATGTGCGTAAACATTGTTTAAAAAAAACTATATTTGGCAGACTGATTAAGGTATCAGTTAGTGGTTTGGATATCAAAAGATAGTTGAAGAAACAGATTTCATAAATTTTAAACACAGTTTTTACTTTAAAAAAAATTGAGAGTACGGAAAAACACGAGAACTCTACCTATATCATCTCATCATCATATCATCATATAACTCTACCTACCTATAAACATCTTATAAGATGCTTTAGAAATAGGAAGAAATAAATTCTACATGGAATTTTAATAACCAAAAATAAACATTCCAAACCTCTTTGTACTGTAAATTAAATAAAGTAGTTCATCACCATTAGATTTCGCTGCTCAACCATTGTTTGAATAAGGTACCTTAGTGAGTTGTAATAATAATCGAGAATTCTCGTGAACAACTTTGTGAAAGGAAGAGTGTCTGCTTTTAATTAAGGTAAACCTTCATAATTAAACTTATGGATAATAGATTATGTTCATGAATTGAAAGTAAGTTATTGTATGAACTTATTAATATGAACTATAGATAATGAAAACTTAATAGTAAGATGTTATAAAAAGTTACTAATTATTAAATTGTCCTTTTGAGATATTTATGTATGAAGAAGTAAAAATTAACATTTATAAGTATTATTGTTAAGTTTTAAAACTTTAATAAAACCCGTAAGCATGTATATATTTTGTGTTTTATATTTTTAAGTTTAGTTATAAAAGATTAATTTAATACATCACAAATTATTCTTTTATAAAGTAGTTAGCAATAATAAAGATTTTCCGTTAGGTAATTTTTTTGTAGAAATAAATTAATTTTACTTAAAATAACAAATTACTTGCATATTACTGTTTAATTTAAGTTATTCTGGAAAAATTATTGAGGTAAGAGATCAATTTTTAAAAATTATATTAAATTAATGTAAATACAACTTAGTTAATTTAAATTACTTTTGAATTTATAATTTTCTATTTAAAACGTGTTTTTATGTTTTAAACCTTATACGATTTTATTTCATTAACATTACATAAATTTTGATTCAATATTATTTAAGATAAACATGTGTTTATCACTTCAAAGAAATTAAGTCTCTAATTATTGTTAAAAAAAATATGTCTTTAAAATATCGATGTTAGAAATAAGTTAAATATTAGAGTTCTTAAAAAAACTTATTTAAAGATCGTATCCAGTTAATTAAGCTTTACCTTAAAAATGAATTGATTTTGTTTTTTTTATGCTGCATATTTATAGCTGAGTTATCTTATTTCTAAGATATTTAAATTACTATTTCATGCCGCAAAGAGTTAAAATCCATTTTTGAAAAACATTCAGCAAAATTTATAATTAAATGACTGATATTTCTAAGAAATATATCGACCGGGACACAAATATAAATATTTACACGCCTGAAACGCAATAAATGTTCTAAAAATAAATCATTCATAACTTAAAAAATCGATAAACGTAAAAATGGTTTAAGTTCATTGAAGACTTTCCCCCTACACCTTTTCCTATTAACATTTTGCTGAAAGAAGAAGCTTGTACGGAAATCTGTCGGTGGACCTGACCCACATTTAGTTATTTATGTCGAAAGTGAAAATGTTAGAATGCAATAAAGTACTAAAATAATTTAAAAAGTTATCTTATGCGTGTTTTTAAGAAAATTAATTTATCGTAAGATGGATTTTTTAAAAGTGTGATATTAAATTTTATGGATGCACAAGTAATTAAAATAAAAATAGTTTTTAAATCTTATCATTTCTCTCCAGAAAATATATATTTTCGATGGGTTATTAATTAAAATCAAAAGTAATTTGTATTAATTTTTAGAATGTGGTTTAAGTAGAAGATATTCCGAAACAAATGAAAAATTGTACAAATTCTAATAAAATACTTTCTAACATAGTTTAATCTCTTCAGTAGTCTCTTCACTAGTTTTATATACCCAGAGTTGAACGGGTGTTCTCTTAATTAAGTCCAAACAGCAATGTAATAACGACCGATCTTTATTTGAGGATTTACGCTACGTAATGAAACCTGACAAATAGGATAAACATTCTGTGTTCACAAAACTTGATACATAAAACAAGTTTACTTTAAATTGTCATGATCACCAAAAGTCGCCAATCATCGATCCAATCCACACCACACATTATATTATAGCTATATCCAAACACAGAAACAATGACCAACTATCAAACTAGCACCAAATGAAAATTGGATCACAACAATGTATCCTAATAGAATTTGAAATTTTGTAAAATTGGCATATTGAGAAAAAAAACTATTCATCAAGTAACTTGAACAGTTAGTTGTATAGTATTAAGTTTTGATAATGCTTCAAACTATTAAAGGGAAATCTGCAGAGGCGAAACTCTGTATTAAGAGTAGGGATAGCGTTAAACTACCCCCCCCCCCACCAACAACAACAACACAATAACTAACTCCAACCAAATTAGTGTAATAGCATTATGAAAAAAAGAACGCCAGAATGAAGTTATTAAACTTCATCGATCAATTTTCTATTCTTTAATACTTTAAAAGTATATTGCACAACCACAAATCAAACTTTTTAACCTAAGATTTATAATAACGAGCGTGCAATTCCCACATTTCAAGTTAAAATCTATTTAATTTAACCCACGTACTTTGACTTAATTTTAATCTGTTGTTTTGCAATACCAGAAAGATATTTTAAAAGTTTTTGGTTCCAATCTTAAGCCTATGAGATCGACTTAAAAAAACTTTCAAAAGAAAAAAAACGCAAAATAACTTTTAAAGTAGAGGAATAACTTTCCCATTCCATTCTGCGAATTTTGACACCTTTCCAATATATCTACGTTTTGTGGTTCAGGCGGAGTTAGATTTCAGACAGACACACAGTCACACCCTAAAAGTATAGATAACTTAAAAAAATACTAAAAAAAATACTGAACAAACAAAACGTTTCTTTAAGTTATTATGTTGTGTATAAACCAGAAATAATGTTAAGATGCCTATTTTTGTTTTTAATGGAAATAGCATTTTTATCTACTCTTTGAATTACATAAAACCAAATGTTGTTTTTAGAAAATTGTTTTTTTCATACATCTTTACATTTTATCTTCTTTACTCTTATATAATAGTAAAAATAAAGCTTTTGAGTTTTAAAGTTTGCTTTTGAGCTATCGAAAATTCAACCAAATGCCTTAAGCTAAAACTTCCCCAGAATGCTAATGCATTTTTTTTGTATGATTTTGTTTGCATTTTTGTCTAGATTTCATTTTTTTTATACCAAGCAATTTTTCAATTTTCTAAGCAAACTCGTATTTTTTTTGTCTCAATCTAAAATATCTTTCTGTATAAAATCTGTGTGAAAAATTATACTTCTTTCAAATTATTTAGACTTATCCTGAAGCTATAAATTTTATCAAAGAGATGTTTTTGAAGTATTTTGTTTCGTGATCATATGCAACTTTTTTTTTACCGTTTTTTATTTTCAAGAGATCTTTGAATACTAAATATAAAGAGTTAAATAATAATCTGCTAAAACGCCGGCCAATTCATTCAATTTTTGTCAAAGGAATATTGCTATGAATCAATGATTATTCTTGTACATTATAAATAAAAATAGCAATGGATTCAGAAGAAAACAAAATTACAATTTCATAACGTATATAAATTTCTTAAATTTTTATTAAACGCAAATGTGAGCTTAAACATTGAAAATTATAAATTGTTAAATATTCTACCAATTCGCTACATTTATTTCTTTAAAGTTTGTTTATATATTTTTAATAATCCTGATGCATGCAATAAGCGGATATGTATGAACCCAAGAAGACTTAATAATATTTACATAAATTCCTAAACCTAAAAAGAATATTTTCTGTAAATATTTTATTTATCTTGCACCAAAGTTTTTTTAATAGTCTTCCGCTTCAAATACAATCTTTAAATAATCTTACTTCCTTTAAAAAGCAATTAAAAATCTTTTGTTTGATATTCCCGATATAGAGAACTATTTTTGATTATGCATACAACAATTATTGAAATAAAATAAGTGTACAGTAACTCATTTGTATTGACTAACCATCCTAAATATACTCCCGACACTTCTGTTGCCATAATAATATTTTTTACTTGTGATTTAATATTCGTTTCTTTTTTTGTGTTTGTAAATTTACATCATATACTTTTTTATGTTCGCCAATATGGTCCTTGTGACCCTTGGTGTTCTGTCTACTGTATTATTACTTTTGTATTTGTTTTTCCCTCAAATTAATGTCTGTTACTTTTTGTGCAATAAAAATTATTATTATATCATCTATAAAATATTAGATACCAGATTATTTGCAGTACAGGTTATTTCAAAAGGAATCAACTAAACTCAATTTTGAAATTGACCCATGATCCATAATATGCTTCATCTGAAATACCACGTATGGATTCTTTAGATTTGTGCCCTACCATTGTAAAAACTTTAGAAAGAATCACAAAAAAATAGTGAACAAAACTCAGTAAAAATTGCACAATAACCTCGTTGAAAGTGATATTTTTTGCTTCTGCTATAGACTAGCTTTTTTGGTCGAAAGAATGTTAGAAAGCCCATTCTCTATTTCTTTTCAATTTCCCCTTTCTGTAAAAGATTCTTTGGAAAGAATAATATACCTTCCTTTTACTTTTTAATGTATTGTTGCTGTGGTATTTGAAGTTTAGACATTGAAATTAAAACAGTTTGGGGGATGGATAGATATTTTTAAAATATTGTATTAAATAATTTTCTAACTTTTGATTTTGTTCCATCGTGATGATACAAATCAAAATTTTTAGAAGTAATAGCAGTAAGCTTGGATTTTTTAAAGAAAATAACTTGGGATATTTATTTTATTATTCACATTTGTTTTTACAACTACTAAGGATGTTGAATCAAAATGATTTTTTTTGGATTTGAAAGAAATAGTTTTGTTTTCTGAAGAAACTTTTACAATATTTGACTTTTAAAACAAGTTCTAAAATAATTTATAGGAGAAAGTAGGTTCATGGAATTTTTTGATGATGCATATTTTTTTTTATAATACATGATTGGAAATGTTAAAAATTTTGTGTACATGTATAAGAATAATTCCTTACGTCATAATAGTTTCTATTCAAGTTTTTAAATTACTAAACAAATATGAATAAAGCTGATTATGTCATTTTATGATCTAAAAATACTATATCATTATGACGTTAGCTAAAAAGATATTGTGATCTTTCATTGAAAAAAAAATAGCAAAGTCATTGGTCAGTTCTTGATCAGTGTTTATCTAAATGTCCACTACCATACCTTGGGGACTCAGAAGTAATGTGAAGGAATGTTAGAAGTCAGATAAGCTATTAGGAAGCCATAAAAAGAACAGGAAGAAGAATAGAAGAGTGTGAAAAGAATGAGGGGATAGATAAATAGGAGGGCTTTGGAGCCATATTATATTGACAGAAGGATTCCAATAATGATTTCTTGACTTAAAAAAACTATATTTAAAAAAGTAAGACAATAGTAAATACCCTTTTATTTATAAAAAAAGGATATTTTATTAAGAATAATACAAGTAAAACCGATAATATACTGAAATGAAATAAACAAGCTATAGCCAAATTTCTTTTGAAATCTTTGAAAGTTTGTGTTTTAGATGAAATAAAATAAGTTTGAATCTGAAATTACTGTAAAATTAAAACGTTTGTTAGATAGTAAAAAAAAAAGATATTATGAAAATAGTATATCGCTTTTTAAGGAACTATTTGAAAATATGTTTTTAAAATATCTTTCATAATATCGTTTTTTTGTATAATGGAATAAAAGATTTTTCTAAGAATACAATAAAAATTTAACAGAAATTTAGTTTAACTGCACAGGAAAAGGCACTATAATTGGTACTTAACCAAAATGTTAACAAAATTTAAGTCTAATGATTGCTGAATCGCCAACAATAAAACTCTGAGTGTGTTTTAGATCGACCAGACCTGAACCATCGGTCCCATTTGTAGAATGAAATGTTTTTAAACATCCTTCAGCAGCGAAGAAGGGGCGCAAAAAGCACTCTCAAAGAAATTGCTTTTTCTGCGTTTTTACCCGTTCCAACGGATTAAGTAAAGAGACTCCATTAGAACAATTCAGCCAAATCGAGACGGCCAAAACAAATCTTTTCTATGTCTTCCACACTAAGTGAGTTAGGGTGTCAGCTGGGAACTTAAGCTTGATTTATGGTGCTAGCAATGGGTCTGTTAACTTGCATTCACCAGACATAGAAGATCATTTGATTTGACGACGCCTGCTCCATAGAATAATTTGTCAGCAGTCAGAAGTAATTTAATACTACATTAGCCGATTGTCAACATTTTTCCTTATCTTTGTATCGATCTTTTATTGAAAGAGTTTGGCTGACATTATTCATGAATATTGTCTAGGCCGGAAGTCGACAAGTTGTCCAAAGCAATTTTTCCCTTTCAAATTCGTGGAATTTTATATTCCACAACTTAAAATTGCATTGCGTTTAAAGCTTTAATTTTTTAAAAACTTGTTCTTTTCATGTACATACGTTAGTTTAAGATGATATAATTCGTTCGACATTCTAGTTTATATAGTTTTTCGATTTTAGAATTGTTTTTTTTTACCTTTGTATAGATAATAACCTTTTTTTAAAATCTTGTCGTGATTCAAGGAGACGGGGATCGCTTGACTTAAAAATACGAGAGGTACAATTTTGTATGTTCTGTTTGTTACATTTACCGGTTGCTGTAGGATTGTGTCTAATCGAAAACTAAGATTAGGGCTTCCTGAATAAAGTTGAACTGGAATGCTTACTAAATTCGTAGATTTTCAACATAATAAAACTTCCTCTACCTAAAACTGCATCTAACCTAACTGTGCATCATAGTTTTATACTTAAGAATTCTCTATAACTCTATTTTATAAATTTTTGACTCAATGTCTTTTAATAACTATATAGTAAATCTTTTGTTATTTTTATTGAAATATTACATTTTAATTTGTAAAACTAAACTAGCAAAATTTGTCAAGTAATGATACAAAACAAATAAGCTAAATTTGATAAATATAGGTCTGGCCCCTTCATTGATGACTTTTGAAAATCACAAATTCAATTGTATGAAGTCACCAAAAGGATAGGGCCGGACCCTATATCTTAGTTATAATTTGGAGTATGTGAGTTTTGTCCAACTTTTCAATTGTATTGATGCATAAAATAAAAAAAACCTAATAAAACAGAATGAAGTAGTAGTAGAAGCATACAGTGGCAATCAAAAATGAAGACTACAGGGAAAAAAACCCTTCATTTCATAGGAATCTGTCTGTCCCAGGCCTCTTTGTTGACGATAGCGAATCGTCACCTAAACTGGTGTAAGGAAATCGGTTTCTAACTTGGTTCTTCTCTCGCGGCAAACTTGATTCACGAGAGACACGAGTTCTACGTTTGTACCGCGAGAGAAGAACTAAGCGCAAGAAACTGGTTTCCTGTCGCCAATGTCAGCCAAGAAGACTAGAATACGTAAAGATTCTTTTAAAATGAAGGTTTTTTCCCATATACCTAACAATGTATACCTCAAAAAGTTATACATTTGTTATAACGTTTTATAACGGAACTAGTTTAATATCTCAACAACGTCCCTTTTCTGAAAAAGATGTTTTTCACAACTCATACTTAAAAATGGTTTGCGTCGTTTTCAGTAGCGACTTTCGGATATCAAACCTCTGAAAGTAGCAAAAAGCAATTTTACAATCTTTTACAATGTTGCATCTGGAAATGAACATGAGTAAAGCTGAAAAGTTATTGAAAAAAAAAATTCTCCCTTGTACAGATATATTTTGGGCTATGTGGGTAGCATGCAGCAAGGAAAATATTTAATTTTTTTTATAAATAGAAATTTTTCGGAAAGCACATTTAAAAAACATTTTTTTGTAAGTAAATCTTTTTCAAATATTTGTGTTGTGAAAGTATAAGACTTAATTAACGAAACTGTTTTAATATCATATTCAAGTTTCATCAGACATTGTATGATGTATTTATCATTTCCAATGCATCATCTTTATAGTGTAATCGCACCCAATATTGCATGAGCCATTCAATGTTTAATCTTATTGGTCGTTTAGTTGAATGACGTAAAAAGGCTTAAAAAATATGTGTGTCATGTTTTTTTGCTCTTCTAATAAAATCATTCTTAGCCAACTGACGTGTAACCTTGCTGTTATTTTATTCTACAGAAACAAAATACTGAAGAATTTGAAAATCAGTATAATGTATTATTTTCCTAAGTGGTATACAAATATGTAGTATAACCAATTATCCTGATTCAATTGGTCCTATATTCATTAATCGAAGATCTTCGGCTAAGGGTTATAGTTCCGTGCTACAGTGCACACAGGGTCCCGTATGCGAAAACAGAATTTTACAAGTTTCAAGGAGCTTGTCAAGCTTATAAATGGATCGATTAAATGAAGACCAAGCTAGCTGGGTATTAAACAGATTTATTTTACTTAAGTATGATTGACTGACCTAACATCCCTATTGATATTACACCCTCTCGTAAGCTGAAATAGATGTAGTAGGCTTTGACATTTCTGTAGGCTGCCGCGTCTCTTGGTTTAACTTTTAGATTGATCAATTATTCAGACAAAATACAGATTTATCCTCGATTTTACGTTATAATAGAAGAGAATCGTTAAAAGAGAACCTAATAGAAAATATTACGGTTTTAATATACCGAATGCGAAAATCTAAAAGCATAAAAAATGTACTCACAACAATGTACTCACGCCAGTCAAATGTCTCTTAAACCGTAGAGTTAAAGGCATACAATATGTAGTACGTAGAATCAGACTACAAGTGTGTATTTTAAGCATTTAAAAACAAGTAAAATCCTTTCAATTTAAATAGCGTTGTACTAGAAAAATCGCTGATTAGAATCTTGCCAGGTTTGAGGGTAAATTCAGAGGATTTTTCTTCTTTGCAGCTAGTTTTTCCGTCTACCAAGTTTGTTTATCCTAACAAACGGTTTTACTATTTCCTACATTTCTTTTAGCAGAGCCCATATAACTGAAAAGAAAGCCTCCAATGGTCTTTGGAAATTTCTAGTAACCATGGGAACTAATGCTATTGTTGGATTTTCTTTTTCCATTGTGGAGATTTTGAGGCCATTATCATTGTTTTAGACTCGTTTTGTCCTGATTGTGGCTTGCCACAGAGACTAGTCCAATTTTTGTTACTTTTAGAGACGAAGTTAATTTTTGTTACGGTCTATTTTTATTGTATGGAAGTACTGTTGAAAATGAAACTCTCAAAAAATGTGTACTAAGGTGTTCTCATTTTTTTGTAAAAACAATATTCTGAAAAGTAACCCTGCCAGAACAAAATAAACAGTACATTTGAAAAAGCGTATACAACTCATTATGATTTTTAAAAAAAAAAACCAGATTAATTTAATAATAAAAAATAAGAATAACTTTAAACATTTAATAAAATATGATTTGAATCAAAATGAAATCATATGTAACAAATTTAATAAATATCAACAGCACTAAATATTATTTTAAGATCCGTGTTTAATTTTTAAACATAAAATTTATGTTTAATTTTGTTTTACAATTTTTTTAAAAAAATAATGCAGTGTCTTAAATAAATCCTAATTTCAGTTTGAAGTCATCATCGGTTTCAGCAACATTTTTATTTCCAATAAGAGAAACCATTAATATTTAAACTTATTTTTAACTTCCACACTACGTTTATAACGTAAAATGTGGAAGGTATTATAATCGTTCAGTCCGTCCCCAGGTAGCACCCCCATATGGGCCCACGTGGTTTCCTATTGGGCTTCCATATGGGGCCCAGAAAGAAACGACCCCCTTTTTTTCGGTGAAACCACGTCGGCCCACATGGGCCTTCCCACATAGGCCCATATGGTTTTCTTCCACATTGGCCCACCTGGGCTTCTCCACATCGGCCCAGTAAAATTTTTCATGAGCAATCGATTTTGCCTTTAAGTTGAACGATATCTTTATTAGTTAATAATATACCGAAACAATTAATATATATTTTACTAATTTGCATAATATACAGTTGGAGGATTAAAAAAATATTGTATTTGGACAGCAGTTCACTTTATAGGACAGATGGGCAATCCATATAGATTTAGATGGGCCATCCCACATCGGCCCACCTGGGTTATCCCATATCGGCCTACCTGGGTTTTCCCATATCGGCCCATTCGGGTTCTTCTATAAAGCTCTGTTTTATTAAAATAGGTATAAATTGTACTAATTTTTTTTTCTAAAAATGCATTAGTACTGAACAACATCAATTATTACACCGTGAAATTCACGGTATTGATTTTCTTTATCAAATATAATTTCAATTTGCCTCGAGGAATTAATTTAGAATAATATACGGATGCATATTTTTTTTATGGTACAGTAATTTTTAGTTAACAATGAAACCTATTTTATTTAAGTTATAAACAGTCCATCTGACTAAGAATGAAAACCGAGTTCTAAACTACTTTAATCAATGTCGTGGGCTTGTTATGGATAGTCCACAGAAATCTATATGGGTTGCTCATAATGTCCCATGCAGATCCACGTGGTTATATTTTTTTCTATAAAAAGCGTAAAATATAAAATTTTTAGCATCCAAATACATTAATGTCACCTAATTATTACAAAATAAATAATATTTTACTCATATTTTGTCGTAATTAGCGCATAATTTGCTAAAATTGAGTACATGGGATTCACATGGTTTGGTGATGGGCTGATGGGGCCCACCAGTGCCCATCTGAACCACGTGGGCCCACGTCGGACCATGTGGATCCCACATTGGTGTGCTGCCTGGGTCCACCTGTCTGTTCGTTTGTCTGTCTGTCCGTCACCCACTTTCATAGCCCAAACTACAAAATGCTACGGACAAGTGTGATACGTCAAAAAATTCAGCGCATCGAAATTAGAATACATTGCAAATTTCATAAAAGAATTCAAAGTACTTAATGCTCATTTAAAAAGCATAGGAAGCCATTTTTATTAGAATTAAATCACCATTGCCATTAGGAACAATCGTTCGAGAAACTTTAATTCTTTTAGACAATAAATTAAAATAAATTTATTTTTGCGACATCGATCAGTTTGAAACGACGTTAAATATATTTCACTACGGGATTCTTTGTATGTTGATATGAAATGTTTTTATTCTATTTAAAAGCGAGGAAATATTACATATTTATTCTTTGAAATATAAATTAATTTTTGCAAACGATAAGTAATAATTATTTAATTTTCGAAATAAAATAAATGAAACTAGCCAAATTTATCATGTAAATGTTTAATATAGAATATCAATGCTGTGTTTGGCGCCTTTTTACCTGTTAAACACAACTGTTGTGTGGAAGCGGGTTAAGTGACAGATTCTGTTACAAACCTACTTGTTTATTTTGAGGCTAGATTTGCATTTAGGGCAAATTAGTTTGAATACCGTCGCACTAGAACTACTCTGGGGCTATTGGCGACGGGCGTCATAATTTAGAACCACAGTCAAGTGATGAGCCTAATAAGATACTATTCCTAACTAATTTAGACAAATTATGTAGATTTTTGTATGGTGGATCATTTAAATTAGCCGAGTCTAGCGTCTAGGCTTCACTTTTTCCTTGCTATTACCGATCTTATATTAACACACACATCACATTATCAGATAACATACATTTTATTTCCTTTAACCAGCCAATTAGATTACATAATTTTTAGCAACTAATTTTATCAACTTATATATTTTGGAATAAAATACAGTTATATATTTCTATTAACGAAAATAGAACTGCATTTATTAGCATTTTATCATTCTGATCGCATAACAAAATTCGCTTTTTCAAGGGATTACAAGGTATCTTTTGATATTTTAGATAAAAATATGTGTCTTCTACCAGATGGTGCCGACTTATTTATTCGAACTTTTTATTTTTCTTTAAATACTAATATAAATTTTCTTCAAAACTCGAGTTACGAACGAAATATTTCGCCGATCGATTCGACCTATCGAAACAACTGTATATTATTAAACCCTCCCAACATTTATTCCGAAAGAATTCACGCGAGAATATCACTTGTGAGAAAATCGAATTCAATTCCAAAGACACAAGATAAGAAAATACATTAAAACTAAAGCTTGCCAATGGCGATTTTCTCTACCGCGACATCACTGTGCACGTCTGTTGTTTCAAACTGCGGATGAAAAAAATCGACAGAACTAGCTCTTTTTTCCGAAATTTCAAACTTTACTTCCACGGTGTCTGCGGGATTTATTTTATGTTATGAGATTTGTATTCAGGCCGATGCGACGTGGCAGCCATTTTGATTGTAGTGGATTGAAATCTGTCGTAAAGGTTAAACCATTCATTGTAGTGTTTTGCATAAGTATTGTTTCTTTGTATTGCGAGTGTCGTATGTTTTCATGTCATAGGAAACTTTACGAATGGCTTTGGTATAAATGTCTTTTCACTAAATGTATTTCCCATTGCAATTTCCCCCGCTTTTCAACTTGAGATTTCTTATTTTTATTTCGTAGAAACGTATTTATTATGCAAACAGAATGTAGAAATAATTTGGTTACTTTACGAAGGATAAACATTGAATATACGCTTACATTAATATTAATAAACTATGTTTTACTTCCATATTACGTCACCTGACTGTGGTTCTAAATTACGACGCCCGTCGCCAATAGCCCTCGTGTCTCTAGTGCGACGATAATTCAAACTAAACTAAACTTCCATAATAAATACCTACTTACAGCTTTGTTTAAATATTGGTGAATTTGGAATTTATTTAGCTAAATCTTTAAAGCTTAAGGAAGGTTTTGAACTTCTTTTCGTAAACCAAAACGTATGAATTTAGAATTAAATAATTAAAAAAACTTACACCACTATTGACGTTGGATAAGAAGACCAACTATTTTTTCAATCATGGTCATTTATAATACGCTAATAATTAATTTAATGTTTTAATTTTTACAGTTTATTTCGGTAAAACAGCGCCAGTTTATTTATATGAGAGTGACATATGTAAAAAAGTATTAAACGTTTCATTTTAATATTTTGAAGTTTTGTTACTTAGTATAGCTAGTGACATACTTCTTTATATACGTGGGTTCGATATCCTGACTACCCGTATAATGTCTCTCTTAAGTTGTGACGGGGTTCAGCCCGAATTGATTAGAATAATTTTAATTGTACAGTTATAAGTACTGATTTTAAAAATACATATTTACGAAACTATACGACCATGAAATACCTCGTGTGGCTATGTTTTTCTTAAATATTGATATGTTTATATATTTCAATTGTGATATTAGATGGAAAAAATACACGATACAATTCTAAAGTTTCGCATTTTAAGATATGTTAATATCTTTCCCAGGAATATATTGTTCATTGGTTAATAGGTTAGGAGAAAGAAAAGATTTTTCATCTTAGATAATAAGGGCCTACAAATATAAAGTAGATGAGTATAATATTATTTTGTTTTGGAAAAATTATTACATTTACTTTGTTTTGTACTAAAATTAAATAATATTTATTTAATCAATTAAATATTAGCATTTGAACTAATATTAAAAGATCAAAATATAACTGCTTTGATTTTTTATATTCATCTCAAAACCTTTCTAAAATCTGAATAATCTACAAAGGCAAAATACGCATTCTTCTAAAGGGTTTGTCTGATTATTTATTTACATAAATCAAAGTTATTACAATTCATCTTTAAATTAGTTTGAGGTCTTCAATAAAACTTAAAAACAACACATTTGCCATAGAAATATTTCGACATCTTTCATAACAATTTCTCCGAAAGTCCTAATCCATAAATACATTCTTTATCCCTAGTTCCGCAGTAATCGAGTCTAATAACTGGAACGTTGTCTAGCAACAAACTATAGAATAACTCCCCCATCCCTATTATGCCTGATACATCCCTATTATGCCATATTCGTACACTCAACAACCTTTCCTCTGACTTTACTGCGTCGGATATTTCACTACGCTAGTCAGGCACATCTGCTGATTTCAATAAGCAGGGTTATTATTGTCAACAGTTGAAGAGCTTAGTGGAAGAAAGTGCTACGTGACAAGAAGGTGAAAACGAGAAAAAGAGTTTTAAAGTTTTTCCGCTTACGATTAGATATGTTAGAAATGGCACTTACACAAGGACAAAAACATACTTAACTTAAAGTTTAGGAAAAGGGGTAGTGTTGTTATCTTTAAAGGAGGGAATAACATGTTCATTGACACAAAAATACAATTTTTTCAAAAATGTCACTTAGCACGTTCGTCCACTAAGCTCTTCAGTTGAGAGCTGCAATGGGTATTAATGTAGGGATAAATGAAAGGTACGACAATTTGTATTCATTGTTTTTATCAGATGTTATCATTTAAGATATATTTTAATAATTATAAGGCAGAACTGATAAGTGACTAAATAAATGTTGGATTATGCGACAGCCCTTTTCCTCACAAGTTCTGCTCATTTTGGTTACCAAATATTTCGTCCTCTTTTGAGTAAATTTTTTAAGAGCTCTCTAGTACTAAACCATTAAATATATTTTTATCAAAAACTTAGTTATACAACCGACTCATTATATTTTTATACTTAGGCATATTTTTTTTATTAAAGTAACAAGAACTCTTTGTCCTGGAAAACATCGCCTTTCAGGGGAATCTTCTGATCAATATCAACTGAACAGTGAATAATAAGGAGTTGGGCGTTTCGACCAAAAATCTTCGAAAGTATTGAATTTCCTGTACAGGCTGTTTTTTCTTTACTTAAGTTTTCATGCGGAAAATCTAAATTTTGAAAGCACTATCCTTATTGAGAAATCCATGAACTGACTGATCGCCCTATTTTGGATTTATTTTTTATATTTTAAATTTAAATAATAAATTATGAATTGAAAACAACATGCTATAACTCTCTCAAGTTTAGGAAATATTCACTTCATCGAGCCTTTTTTTCTTTTTACTAGAAATTTTATTAATTATTAAAAATTATAAAATTTTATTTAATTTTTTTTTCAAATTCATTTATATTAATTATATCATAATATGAGCAGAAACAAAATAGCATTAATTTTAATAATTTAAATGCGTAATTGTGAGAATAGGGTAGAGACCAAGCACTGAAATACTTAATTATAATTCATTATTATTTTTTTTTGTCGTAAGAAAACTTTGATTTTGTTATGAATCAGATGCTTCAAGAGGAAAATTCTAATGAATCTTAATAAATTTTACATTAATTGACAATCAAACATTACTTATAGTGAATTGTTTAATATAAGATAAATTTTACTAGGCGTTGTAATGCAATATGAGTTCGACATTTATAAATTAAGAATTTGTGTGCATCCGAAATTTTAGTTCGACGGTGTTTTTATTTAGACACTAATTATTCTCAATAAACTTTAAAGATTACCTCTTTCATAACTTTTTTGACTTTCCAGACATTACAATTACTAAATCCATTACTGTTAATTTTCTACTAGCATAAATATTTTTAAGCATTCCCATGTGACTAAAATGTTTAAATGTTAACATTTCTATGCGGCTATTTTCCCTCCACTCCTGCTTCAGAAGCACTAATTTTCTTCACTTAATTGAAAACCCTTTCGCAAGCGAAAAACAAACCAAACTGCTCTTACGGGACACGAATAATCAACCTAAAGTGGGTATCAGGTTGATTGGTCGTTAACGAAAAATAATAAAATATACGTTGGAAGATGTTACAACTTTTAATGACTGGGTACCGAAACTAAAGTTTTCTCGTTTTAAACACATGTTAACTCTTCCGATTAAGTGTTTTATTGCACTGAAAACGAAAATTTACATGTTTCGTAAAGTTTGGTGTTATTGACGAAACTTTCAGGAGTAACTATTTGTACTTTAAGTAGGTCATTAATTTTGGTTTGAAAGAAAATCATTTTTAATGGTGGGTGATTAATAGTGGTAGACCGATTTCGAGTCAAACTTGTTAAAGTTTTCTGCTTGATTGATTTAAGTTAGCATTAACTAGAAGAGAAATTTTAACTAATCCGTTAAAATGTTTTTATTAAAATTAAAAACGCTTATACAAATACAAAAATAAAAATTAATGACCAGCAATAAACCAGAGACCCAGAAAGGTGGGTTCAAAAGTTTACTAGCCTTTTATCAGTCTGCAATACTTAGATAACAAATGTTTTTAATACTCATTTCAAATATTTAAGAAAGTAAATTTGTATATTATTGATATTTTACAGTGAAAGTTTAAAAACTATGTAGAACATTCATTTTTCGTCAATTATTTGAAAATTGTAAATACTTAAATCTCGTACTAAAATTGACATAATGATTTTTGTTTATTTTATTTATTTATTTATTGTGCGGAACTACAGGATAAAACTCCCAATTATAGGAGACATATACAAAAATTAGTTAAAACAGACACAAAACAGTAGAATTAAAAACATTTGGGTAAAAACAGACACAAAACAGTAGATTTAAAAACATTTGGTTAAAACAGAGACAAAACAGTTGATTTAAAAACAGTTGGTGACATATAAAAAATATCTGATGGTAAAACTAAAAATTTTGTAAAGAGCAGCAACTGTAATTTTATAAAACAATTTCATTTTATTGAAAAATTCTAAACAATCATTGCTCCGAAAATTTTTTAAGCGGTCAACAACGAAATTTCCCCCAGATAATTAAATCATTAAAAATTAATACTTAATTCTTAACCTACTTCACAAAATCCAAAAAAAATTTAATGCATTATTACCCCCCCCCCCAAAAAAAAAAGAGCGGGTATTTATTTTTCCACCGGCAATGCAAATCAGATTGCAGCGAAATTAAGTCGCTTCTCCATGCAGTAAGGATTACATAAAGAGCTGTAATATTGTCTAGGAATTGTTTGGTGCCGAAGAGTCCACATTTCTGACAATTAATCTACCAGGCAAGAAGTGTGTTGCCTAGCAACCTTATTCTAACCCATCTCCCCCCTTTTTTCTGGATAGAAATTTCATATTATGAGGGCCTGACATGGTCGACATCTCTTGGTTCAATAAACTAGGAAGGTATGGTTTCAGTTATTTTTTAAGTTAAGTTGATGCGTACTTTTTTATTCATTAAGAATAGTTTTCGAATTTGTCTTTAATCTTTCCAAGATGACAGATATAAATTTTCTGAAGTATTTATTTTATTGAAGTTTTTAGTAATTTTTCCCTCTTCTTTCCCGATTCCGTGGTATTTAAGGGCTGCGAGTGCTCAGAAGTACCCTATTATAAGATTACACCTATAAGATTGAACATTACCCACCTACAAGAGTAAAACAAACTTAAATCCTCCAATTGAATCACCAATGACTGGAGTGTGCAGTAGGTAACTTGTCAATAATTTCGAAATTAAAACTTTTATGATCGTTTTCTTGGAAATTAACCGATCGTTGAGGGGTTCAAATTTGATTGGCACTCGCAATAGCGCAGTCTAGCTGGGTATACTGGTTCTCGCTTGTCAAGGAGTCCGGGTTTGAATCTCGGAGAATTCATGAAAGCACTTATGGCGAAGAAGCCTAAACTTAAATAATTAGCAAAGAAATATAATTTTTGAAACATAGTACGTTGAGTATGTGTCCCAACATAACAGTTTCAATTTTTTGAATTTTAGAAGTTAGGGTAAGTTAGGTTGAACGCTTCCAGCTGTCTATTTTTAGCACCCAAGAAGCTTTAACAAGGCCAAGTTACGCCTCGTAATTTAGAACCGAGGTCAAGTGACGAGGTCGACATCTAAACTGGCACTCAACTGGATTTCGAGCGACATCGTACTCTAACGTCGTAAAGACTTTGAATGAGCAGATTTAATGAGCACGTTGGTCCAGTGTACTTGGGGAACCCCGAAATTAAGTCCATTTTACTATTATTTCTATTTTCGCCAAAAAATTTCCGTCTATAGGCTGTGGCCAGTTTAGAATGCGGAACTCTCTGCCTGAGAGGCCGGAGTTCTGACGACTGGACTACGGAGGTCCTTAGAATTCTAGAAGTTTTGAAAGATTATTCAAGAACTGTCACGTACCCTTTTTGATTGCCCCAAAAATATATTTAATAATCGAAATACTTTAACTTTTTTACATTGTTTTACATGCAGAGTTTTAACTCTGTTAACTTTAAACAAGTTTGTCAACTTCCACTTTAATGAGAACTAATTAAGAAAACACTTTTTATATAAAATGAATTGTTATATTCGATAACTAATTGTAAAACTATTTATCTATAAAAGTTAACTGAAGAAAAACAGCTGTTTGTTATTTGTTTAACATCTTAACTATAAGCTTGTCAAGTATAATGAAATCAACCAAATCAAATATATTAAAAATTTTATCCTCCCCGTTTTGTGAGAATAAGATTAGCTAATCTTTTCTATTTCGCGTGCGTCGCTGTCATTCCAATTTGTTTGTTTCTTATTTATTCATGTATCATTATAATAAAGAATACACGAGAATTTGGGTTCGTAACAGCTTTTTCGAATGAGTTTTTTTTTGTTATTTTGAAGAAGATTATATCACCTAAGTAATTGCACTTGAAAGTGTATTATGAGACTTTATTTCCTCAGTGAAAATGTTGAATGTCATTTGTGGTTTTGTAAGCTTCAGTTTTTATGTGATGTTATTGTCCAATGCAATTTATGGTTGGGAGATATACGTAAACGTCTTTATTAAGAACAATTCAGTTGAAAAAAAATCATTATAGGATTTTCCTATCTAACTTTTGAATAAATATGCAACAAAAAATACTTTAACCTAATGTAACTTTTAATTTTTCACTTACTTTTCTTAAAAATAAATGATAATAATAATATTATCTGTCATAAAAATGTATCACCAAGTAACTATTCCCTAATGAGACGTTAATAAAACACAAAAATGTGATAAGTTTAAATTTTAACTACGTTCAAACAAATTTCTCCACACAATTAGTATTCCAGTTTACTGTCAATATTTTGATTTCAGATAACTTAATTTAGTTGAGTGAAACGCAAAACGTTTGATGTATTATTCCTGCTTTAGTTTAAGTTGTCACTTGCAATACATGATATTTTATTTCATTAGGGATTTCATATAAACTCTAATTCTAATTAAGATAACTTAGTAATGGCTAGCACTACTTATTTCTCTAGTGTCTGGGACCTCAATTATTTAATTTCTGGGTTGTGGTTGTCTATTTTTTAGTTGTTTTTGTTTTTAGTATTTTGTAACAGTGGTTTCTATTGTTTTTTGTTTTGTTTTTACAGTTGCGCGTCAACAGTTTCTGTTTTTCATCAATCCATCGGTTTTTATGTACTGAATATGGTATTTCGTTTAAGTCTCGAAACGACTGTATGCTCTTTTAAGATATTTTCATGTTTTATTTCCTTTGGAATTACGTTATTAATTTAAACTCTTATAGTTAGCATAAAAAATGCTCCAATATAGCGGATTATAACGAACGCTCCTAGTGACCCATAAAGAGGGCGCCACGTTTTAGACATCTACGTTTTGTTTAATTGGTCTACGGTTTGTCTAATTGTCTGGTGTCTGCGTCATCAGAGAAAGAGCCTGGTCTTTAGACTGAATGCATCAAGCTTTTGTCTGTCCGATTTATTAGTTTCATTTGGCTTAGTTTTACTTTACTTTAAATGTTTTAGTTGTAATTGTTCTAACTAGTGTTGTTACTTTGCTTAATCAAATATTTTCTAAAGTTGTCCCGAGATTTTCCTTTTCGTATGCAACCTAGCCATTAAAGGATTAAGTATTAATATAGTTAATATAATTAAAAAAAGAATTGTAATTTTTGTGTAAATTATCTATTTTACCCCAATGGGTCACTTAACCTCATCAGTACTTAAATATTTAAGAAAATATCAATTCTAAAGTGTATATGGTAGTTCGCCACACCAAAACCAACATCAATAACATCCTACGATAGATGGCGCTGCTTTACTACTGCATTATTTCTAGTTATGTAGATTATTAAAAAATATTAGTATATAAGCCGAAGCAACTCTGTCTTCACTTTGAGGTACCTTTTGGTGGGTACAGGTTGTCGTAATATCTTGGGCAACACACACTGCATTGATGATGTGATCGTCACTCAGTCAAACGGCAACTCCTGCTACGATGCGCTTAGCCATGGTTGCTCACTAGCTGTTAATGCAATCAACTCTACACACAACTCAACGCAGCACAACGCACAGCGAAGTTGCATGAGAATGGTTTCTTATCTCGTTGTCTAGGAAGTGGTTTGGAGATTTGGCACATTCGAGAAATATCTCAAATAACGGCCAAGGATAGATGGCTCTGCTTTACTACCAGTCATATAGATTAAAACAAATACAGTCGAACCCCGTTAACGCGAACTCAAAGGGGCGAGCACTCAAACATTTCGTGTAAACCGAATTTCATGTTAACCGCAAAGAATTTTTTTTGCATTGAACCAGTGCATAGTTATTTAAAAAATACTTCTAAAAATTATTCTAATTTTATAATGTAATAAAATAATAATACATGTATACAATTAGTAACTCAATTAATAATGTTCTTCTGGAGTAGCACATACTATAGAAAAATTATAATTTTTTTTGAGGAACAGCAATTGATAATGCATTTTTTAAAATCGTTGAAATGGTGATTTTAGCTACACCAAATTTAGACGCAATTTCCGCTTTTTTTTTTAAACGTTTGTCGTCAATATCATTACAATTTTTTTGTTTCGTTTCTAAAGAAATATACTGCTGCTTCCGATTGATTTGGAATAAATATCAGTAAGTTTAAATGCGAACCACTTTTAAATTAATATTTTCTTTACCTTTGACATCTGTAGAGAAACACTTATGCTTCTCATGACGTAATAGATCATCCCACATTTGCCAAATCATTCATTGGATTAAAAGTGACGAATCATGAAAGATCTCGTAATTTTCTCAGAAGTAGAAGACAATTTATTTTTTTTAGAATGTTCGTTGTCGTTTTTTTATGTTTTGTTTCATTTTTTACTCGAAACTTTAAATTACTAAGGGGACAAAAGTCAAATCTTAAATTTTTTTGTTCGGGTTAAGCGTAATTTCGCCTAAAGCGACTTCACGTTAAGAGTTGTTTAAGCATTAGCTCAAAGCTTTATGTGCTGGGGAAATGCTTTCAGTTCATCTTAAGCGAAATTTCGTGTTAAGCGAGTTCGCGTTTACGAGGTTCGACTGTATCGTAGTATATAAGACGAAGTAACTTGGATACCACCTCATGTCATCTTTTGGTATACACGGGTTGTCGTAATATCTTCAGTGCACAACACATCCTTCTTTTATGTCAAAATATACAAGTAGGTTTGCAACAGAATCTGTCACTTAACCCGCTTCCACACAACAGTTGTGTTTAACAGGTAAAAAGACGCCAAACACAGCATTAATTTTATATTAAACATTTACATGCTACATTTGGCTAGTTTCATTTATTTTATTTCAAAAATTCAATAATTATTACTTATCGTTTGCAAAAATTAATTTATATTTTAAAGAATAAATATGTAATATTCCTCGCTTTTAAATAGAATAAAAATATTTCATGACAACATACGAAGAATCTCGTAGTGAAATATATTTGACGTCATTTCAAACTGATCGATGTCGCAAAAATAAATTTATTTTAAGTTATTGTCTAAAAGAATTAAAGTTTCTCGAGCGATAGTTGCGAATGGCAATAGTGATTTAATTCTAATAAAAATGGCTTCCTATGCTTTTTAAAGAGCATTAAATTTTGCCGTTTTTTAAATAATTGAAGTACTTCGAATTCGAATTCTTTTCTGAAATTTTCAATCTATTCTAATTTCGATGCGCTGAATTTTTTGACGTATCACACTTGTCTGTAGCATTTGTAGTTTGGGCTATGAACGTAGGTGATGGACAGATAGACAGACTGACAGACAGACGGACGGAACGATTATAATACCTTCCATTTTTTACCTTATAAACGTAGTGTGGAAGCAAATAATATTTCAAATTTTAACGAGATGCATACCCCAATGTAAACTTATATTAGTCGCATAGGTAAAACCAATGTCACTTTCATTTTGGTCGATAATAAATAATTAGAAAATAACAGAAATATAAATGGTATTTCAATAGAAATTCTAACAATTATTAAGAAACGAAGTTATAAACCATGAAATGTCATAACAAAAGATGTAGCGCTGCGTGAATAAATCCAAAATTAACCCTTGGTTATTTGAATACAAAACGGAACCTTGAAACCTTTATACAACTCCTGAAAAGACTTTCAACAACTACAAAACTAATTTAATTTAATTAGTCTTTCCAAGTCTAGAGTTTCCACGACGCTTGGCGACTAAAATAATCAAGCCGAGATACTTCTTTCCTTTAAGAAAACTTCTCGTTCTCACCGCATTCAAATTTCCCCATTTATGATATTTAATGAATAATATGAGAATGTAAAGGGACGCAACGGAAGAATTTTAATTAAATCTCAGTTTGGTGTTTGCTTTTACTGAAGAGTTTCAGGTAAAAATTGACTGAGAGGCTTGTCTTTTGCGGGTAGTTTTCCTATGAAAGAGGGTAATTTTAATTATTTGAATAATTGAGGTTTGAAGCGGGTCTAACAGAAGAATGGAGTCGTATGCGAAGCGTTACCCTGTACAATTATAAACCAAATAGATATTCATACAGGTTATTTAAATTGTAACTTTCTGAAAGATATACAAAACTATCTGAAGGATATATATTGCATGAATAATAATTGAGCATATAATGGGGAAGGTGCATGGATTTCAAATTCATTTGCAAATAACAGGGCTTTCCAGTACAATACAAATGGTATAATTCATATTCGGTACTTGACTTAGAAGTACGCAAACACTTACAATCCTCTGTTGTGAATTATGACGTCAGGCTTGGCTTTCTCATCCTCATTAGCGTGCTACTTCTTATCAAACTTCTGTACGATATTGAGACTCCTCTCGGACCTGAAAAATGTACTTTTTAGCACAACGCGGGTATTCTTAGTTCCAGTTATTTTCACTATTGCTTAAGTTAGTTTTAGTTATCGTCACACTAGAGCTACACTAGCGTTATTGGCTACGGGCGGCACAACAAGAACCACAGTAAAGTGACGAGCCGACGTCTGAGTAGGCACCCAACGCAACCGTTAAGGGCGACATCGTACGCAGCGTTACGACTTTAAAGTATATTTTAACGTGCATTTCCTCTACACGAGGTATTATTCGTAGAACATTTTTGGCTGCACGGGCAATTTATAGGTCGGCAGCTATTTTGGCGATGCCTTGATCCGAACCCAGGACCTTCCGCATGCAAGGCGAACGCCTTAACCGACTGGACTCCCCAGCCCCATATTTCTACTATTACTTTGTAGATTTCCTACGACGATTTTAGTTGATACAACAGCTGACTAGGTTTTAAATAAATAAGGTCCCGTTCTAGTACGATTTTAAACCAAATAACCGAACCAGGAAGAGGCTGTTCTAATTTATTTGAAAAACTGGTTTGAATTAGCAGTTTCTGTTCTCGATATAATGTTATGCAATGATTGCATTTAATTTAAGAATAATCGCCAAAAAAAAAATATGAATTCTTACGCCATTCGCTATTTTCGGTCTCGTGAGTTTCCTTGAATTATAATGGGCTTGTTTCACTTAGTACGGAAAGAAAACAAAACGACCAATGAAATCGCAGTATAGAGAGCGTGAAATCATAAGAAATCAATGGGTTTGTCTCACTTAGTACGGAAAGAAAACAAAACGACCAATGAAATCGCAGTATAGAGAGCGTGAAATCATAAGAAATCAATGGGTTTGTCTCACTTAGTACGGAAAGAAAACAAAACGACCAATGAAATCGCAGTATGGAGAGCGTGGCATCATAATAAACATTCCCATTGTTATGTTGACTTTTCAGGTGAAATGATTTATTTTTAAAGCTGATTTTCGGAATCTATAGCTTTTAATGTGGAAAAAGGTTAGTAAGTCATTTTTAGTAGGATGCCACTTCCCTACTTGGTTTGCATAGTGAAGATTTGTATCATGTCATTAAAAGAAGGTTGTGAATTGAAAGATTGGTTACATTGTAGATTTTGAAAACAAATACATATTTATGCAGGTGATTTGAAGTGGAAATTCACTTAAACTTGTATATGCTATAAATAATTGAGCATAAAGGCTTTGAAAAGAGTGTGAACTGTACAAAACTGTTTTGAGGGTTGAAAACAAAACAAGAAGTTCTAAAAGGACTAAAATAGCCTACTTTTCTTTTACTTACATACTTACTAATATTCTAATCGAAAGACAAGTAGTTTTTTAATAGTAACTGTCACTTAGACTGCTTCTACATAAGATTTATACACATTAGAAAAAAATCGGCAAACGCAGCACCCAGTCATAATTTAACCTTTTTAAAACCAATTAAATTCAAATACTATTTCAATGGGAAATTAGCCTACAAACTGTAGCCAGATGTCCGTCTGGACGTACAGACAGATGGACGAAAAGTATAAAAAATGGGTCTCTGAGTTCATACCTTTCTAACAAAAAAGGATTTTTTAAGATCCCACGGATAAAACTGATTTTGGAAGATACGGACGAGCAGGCAGACGGACGGACAGACGGACATCGTTAGCATGTCAATAATATATCATTTTTAAACAAATAAAGTTTCTCATGTCATTGTTGATGTGGCAATACAGATTCAAATGACTTGAACTTAAATTTCCAATCTAATTCAATGGGAAATTAGTCGACAAACAGTAGACACATGTCCGTTCGGACGTACAGACGGACAAAAAGTATGAAAGTTGGGTCTCTGAGGTCATACCTTTCTAAATTTTTTTTTGAGATCCGATGAATAAAACTGATTTTGGAAGGGGGGGGGGGGGGACGGACAGACGGAAATCGACAGCATATGTGAATACCTACTTTTTCAGTTTTTAAAAATTCTTTTGAATTAAAAAAAGAAAAGTATGCTAAAACGGTGGTTCCTATGTAGATTCATAATTCAAATAGATATTCATACAAGTGATTTCAATTGGCAAAAAAAATTGACTTCATATAAAGTCAGATTAAGTAGTTATATGAGCAACACATTGCTGCGTCCCTCTGGTTAAATAGAGATTAATGGAAAAATACCGATTTAGTTAGAAATATGTATACACTAGCTTAGTTAATTCAATCAAAACTGGTAAAAAACAATCGTGTAAGTAAATTCCGCTATGTGACAAAAATCGCTAAAGAACTTTTGAAGATTCGAGGTTTCCAAAGAAAGGAATATTTAATAAGTTATTCGAATTTTATTATTGTTTTATTGTTATTTTTAGCTTCCAAATTACGTTCATAACGTAAATGTGGAAGGTATTTTAATCGTTCAGTCCGTCTGCCTGTCTGTCACCCACTTTCATAGTCCAAACTACAAATGCTACGGACAAGTGTGATACGTCAAAAAATTCAGCGCATCGAAATTAGAATACATTGAAAATTTCAGAAAAAAATTCGAATTCGAAGTACTTCAATTATTTAAAAAACGGCAAAATTTAATGCTGTTTAAAAAGCATAGGAAGCCATTTTTATTAGAATTAAATCACCATTGCCATTCGCAACTATCGCTCGAGAAACTTTAATTCTTTTAGACAATAAATTAAAATAAAATTATTTTTGCGACATCGATCAGTTTGAAATGACGTCAAATATATATCACTACGAGATTCTTTGTATGTTGATATGAAATATTTTTATTCTATTTAAAAGCGAGGAAATATTACATATTTATTCTTTGAAATATAAATTAATTTTTGCAAACGGTAAGTAATATTTATTGAATTTCCGAAATAAAATAAAAGAAACTAACCAAATTTAGTATGTAAATGTTTAATATAGAATTAATGCTGTGTTTGTCGCCATTTTACCTGTTAAACACAACTGTTGTGTGGAAGCGGGTTAAGTGACAGATTCTGTTACAAATCTACTTGTTTAATTTAATCATCTTCTAATAAAAAGGATAATGTGTAAAAAACTACAGGTAAATAGTTTTGACAAATAAATGAATCCACGAATAAGAAGTTTACCAATTGACGATTTGAACGAGGCGTAGCGGGGTTTGTTTGTGGGAAAGAAGACAACGTTTAAGGCAACTGTAGCGTCATTGTAGGCATGACCGTTGTAGTTCAGACGAATTTGCTGCCGGATGGTTTGTTTGTGAAGTTTAAGCCAACGCACAGTGTGGCAAAACCCCTTAAAAGCTGGCCAAAAACCAAAAAAATTAAAGTGCCTCTTTTAAGTTTCCATCTACGTGGGATTGTTTAGAAATATCTGAAGTATCATATGTCACCTCCCCTGACAGATTTATGGCTTGTGGGAAGAGTTGTGAGGGTGCAAAGTTGACCAAATCGGGAGAGTTCATTTCCAGTGCGAAATTTCTAAAAAACGGTTGCTTACTTTGTGTGCGTCCAAAAAATTTATTTGTTTGTAAAACTTTAAAAAATATGATGCATTTTACTACTGGTGGTATGTATAACCTCAATTAATTTTATTGGATTTTTCGGAAGTGTTTTAATATTTTTTTTAATTTAAAAAGAATGAACTTCTTAATTTAATAATATTTTTTGTGTTAAAATTAAAAAAGTAGTAAATTTGTTATATTGTTACGCCTTGTTACATAAAAACTTCTTTGAAACCTTTTAAATTGTTGTTTTCAAAACTGTTTTCACCTGCTGCACGTTTTCGCACGTTTTCGCACGTTTTGCTAAAAATTCAAAATTTGTAAGGCATAATTTCTTTAAAGTTTCAATGGTCCAATGTGCAAATAATGAGTACTATGGCTTTTGTTTTCTAAACATTGAAATAGCACTCAGTTTAATACTTTTTAATGACTATTATGAATTATTCAAGATAAAGTAATGTCATATTTTGACAATAACCTTATGTTGGGTGCATTTGATTAGGCAGATATTCAATAATTTTATTAAATTTTTTGTGACTAGTTTAATGTTAAATTCATAAGGGTTTTTTCAGATCCTTTTGTATATTTTGTTCATTTGACATCCATCATAAAGTTGTTTATCACTTAAAAGTGGCAAAATTAAATTAGTTACTGAATTTGGATCATTATGTTTTTTCATTAACATAAGTCTACCAAGCACACTACAGCCGAACTCAGCGTTAAGCACATTGCGCTCTATTAAAGGATAACGTTTCGTAAATTTTCTGCAACATTCTCGAAAAAAATTCCAATTTTGGTCCTCAAGAAGTTCGCATATAGATAAAAAGGAGGAAATTCTACAAAATGCTTTCAAGATTACCTCAAAAATCACCCTTCAATAATAAAGTAGAGTTACTGGAACTTGAACTTTAAAAATGACAAAATGCCGGTAAAATTCTTACTTTGAAATCGAAAAAACCTGCACAGTCATTTTGTAAAACCTGAAAAACGTTATGGGCAGCCGTAAATAGAGTAAAGCAAAATTTTGTTTTAAAAATAAGAAGTGGTTAGATGAGAAAATTCTCGTGCCATTTTTTTGCGAACAAAGGTTTAGGACGCCATCATCTGGTTTCCTGGAAAGTAGCAAAAGGCCAAAACAAAGGAAAACGGAACATTTACGTACAAAATACACTCCAGGAACTTTAGCTTCTGTAGCACAAATGACTTTGAGAGCTATTAGTGAGATATATGCTTCTAAATTCATAAAAGATATGATATTTATAGTTCCCCGTTCCCCATTCGAATACCGCAAATCTTTTTCTGAAAAAAAAATAGCTATGTGCTGAAATTTCGGAAACTATCTCAGCTGATGGAGCATTGTCCTTGTTGAGGCTCAATTAACCAGGCACCAATATGACAATATCAAAAGTCACTCAAAAAGTATATTTTCTTGGTACAAAGTCATACAAAAAGCAAAGAAAAACAGTTATCCTGAAATAAGCTCCTATGAAGTCGAAAACCTAAAGGTTGAAGTGAATGTTCAAGTTCTTTTAGACCATACAGCTCAAAGAATAATAGATTGCACATTGAATGATTTGAGCAATTATTAATATGATCAGTTAAAATGTTTGAAACTTATTTCAAAATAGGGATATGATGGCAGCTCAAGTCAAAGCCAATATAAACAGAAATTCAAATCCACTAATTCTTCAGATTCGAATAGATTTCTTATTTCGAGTGTACCTCTGAACTGTATTTCGAAGATAATGATCTAAAAAATATAATCTGGAAGAATCCTAGACCAGCATCACCTCGATACTATCATCCAATACTTATACAGTTTATAGAAGAATCAGCAGAATTTGCAAAACACATAGTACAGTGCGCCGAAAACCAAATATTACAATCTCATTCCAACAATAGTAATATTAAACAACCTAAGTCTACAAATTAATCATAATATTATATTTACAATGATGGATGCTAAAATTTGTAATGCAGTTACAGCTTACCACGTCTCCGTAGAGGTGTTTTTTTTGTGGATAAAAAGAATTCAACAATATTTTAGAAATCATATAGTGTTTTCTCTACTGTATTCATGAATTATAATATTGTGACATGCGAATGTGCGTACGATAAGGTATGAATGATTTATTTCTTTGCATAAGATTTTAATTTTTAGATTTATTAATATAGTAAATTGAGTTTTAAATTAAATACTAGTTCTTATAATTCCTTGAAAACGGATTTTATTAATTTTAGACAATTATTTAAATAAAAAATATCATTTTATTAGGGGTTTAAATAAATGAACCAAATGTGATAATTTCAGTCTAAATTACTTTAAATATTTAAAAATCGAGCTGCACACTTCTAAAAACATACTAAATACCTAATTATGATGTTTTTAGCCCATTGGAGAAATTACAGAATTTTGGCCAGGTTTTCACACCTTTTGCCCCACTGTGCAACGGTTGTCTTAACTGTGAGGTATCTGTATGCGTGACCGTTGTAGTTGTCCATTGAAGCAAGAACTGATTGTAATTATGATACGAATTATTTATGAATTGAAACAAAAACTTGTTTTAAGATATCGATAATTGAAATGTGCAAATACTAAAATCAAGTTCACTATTAATGCTTTGATATTGGAAGGAGAATATGTCTTGTTTTCCAATAATTATAAAAAATTAGCAATGTGTTTTGCACTTTTTAAACTTTTAAAAACGCAATTTGAAGTATTACATGTATTTATAATAGAAATTTCTAGAATATTAAACATTGGTTTCATAAATTAAGGCATAACTGAAAATATTGGCATAAAAACTATGTTCAAAAGCGAAATTGATAATTTAATTTAAGCTATTCGAAAATGCACCAGCTATCAGTAAGTCAGTAATTAGTTCTTTTTTTTATTGAAATGTAAAGTTACAAATGGTTTATTATTTAAGGAGAAAAACTTAAAAACTTAGTCTTATGTATATATTTTATTTAAACGTCTATGTAATTATGTAGTTTTACTCTGATGTATTAGCTGTAGGTGTTTTACGTTTGTGGAAAAAAATTTCGACTTAATTAACTGCATATTTAATTACGATCTATTTGGTTTAAGTTTTTAAATTAGGAAAACAATTAAAACATAGTCAATTCTTAGTGTATATGATACCCTTGTATAGATAATGAAATTCAACCAAACTTTCTAAAGTGAGAAATCTAATTTTCTCCAGCTTCTGATTTTAACTTAATTTTCACAAGGTTAATGCTAATGAAGTAAATTGTTTGATACTTTCTCTTATTTAAAGCAATTTATGATAATGTTCAGATAATGAGGATCGAGCAAAGTTTGAAACTTTTTATTTGAATACTTTCTAATGTTATTGGTAATTGTTTTTTATTGCAAATTCAACTCATATTTTTGATTATATTGTAATGCAGTATGATGTTTCAATAATTATTTATTTTTAAAGGCTATAATATTTAATGAGTAAACAAATAATACAAAATTATAACCAATTTGAAAACACTAGGTTATATAGTATAATTTTTATAATTTTTTTGTTTAAAATATTGTACAGATATGCATCAAAGCCTTATCAAAAATAATTTTAAATATTCCATCCCTGCTCTAAATTGTAACCGTACAATATCTTCAATAATAGCCAGACTACGAACAAAACATTTAAAAGGAATGAAAATCTCAACGGAAGGACAAAGAAGCTACTCCACACACTGCCCAAACTGTCCTGGTGTCCAACTGTCCCCGCAGCATATTTTTGGCTGCCCAGCAATTCAAGCCAGGCTCTTCAGGATTGGCTTTGAAGACCCAGAAGTTTTAATTCTCTCCGAAGATGCAGAAGAAATAGCGAAAGCTGTCTACGAAAGCTTCGGATCCATCTAGTTTTTGCACATATCATGGACACGACAACAACAACAACACAACAGATATGCATACAAGTATTTTTCTTTATTTTATTTTTATAACTTAAACCATTGAACATTAGTCGAATAAAAATATGAATTATAAAACATTTAGGAAAACACAAAGGCGTTGCAAAAATTAATTATGACAGCTTTATATTTTATTTCTAAGGTTCACTATGAACATTATCTAATACTTAAACATGTAGTCGTAGATTTTCCTTATTTTTTTATTTACCCAACAATAACAAATATTTCCTATCCAAATACACATTCGGACACATTTCATTTAAAGCGACAACACAATAAATATATGATGACATTTATTATAGAAATTTACAACATCTGTTGGACATCCAGTTCATTCCACTGTAATGCCTGATACTACTAGACAGCTATCAAATGTACCATTGGCTGAGCTGTAAATCAAGATTGAAATATCCAGCAGTTATAGACAGGATACATCCCGCTTCCAGATTAGAACATGATTGGTTGATTCGCTCTGACGCAGGTGTCTCCAAGATTATATTTCAAAGTTCTGCGACTCTGTCCGAGTAGAGAATGGAAGCTCTTACGTATTGGCAATTTTATATATCAATGTCGTAAGAAATGAGTTATTTCGTGATATACCAGATAACTCCAGACCTATGTGTTGTTTAAAAATAAGAATTATATTTCATCAAATTTTAAAATGTCGCCCAACCTTATATATGAAGAACTAGCAAATTTATACCCGTTCTTCGCACGGAATAAAAAAATATCAAATAGATTCCAATTATGTGTACCATATACCCTGTTATAGGATCATAAACTTATTATTGTTTCCGCTCGTTATAAATTATAAAATCCCATTTCATTGCATTAAAATTCCAAAATGAAAAATACGCTATAAAATGCACTCATAAATGTCATCACAATTCCCTCATAAATACATAAAACCTTTTAGCTCATTTAGCGCGATTTTGGAAATAATTTGGCGAGAAAATAGATATAGCTACCCACACCCATTATACAGCTCTAACAAAATGACCTTCGAACAACCGACCAGCTTATAAATTATTTATAAAAGAAATTGCTTATTTGGCAAATTTTAGTTAATAATTTGACGAGTTTGGCAACGTATTTGGCGAAAAAATAAAGACATAAAACACTAATAGCTCTAGTGCGATGGCTTTTATTAACCATCATAGTTCAGTAATAGCTTAACTATAGATTTATTGCTTAAATATGCATACATGCAGTCAACAGAAAAATCAATGAAAGAATCAAATAAACCCACAATAAAATCCGGGAATGAAGACTGGCGGAATTACGTCACTTGAAACATGTCAATTATTTTTTAAATAATGAATTTAGTTTCTGAAAGTAATGGCAAAATAATAAAATAAACATTTTGAATTTTAAATGTTTTCGAAAAAAGTTTTATTTCATTTTTACAGCCGATGGCATCAGGAAACAGAAAAAAATTATCGGATTTGAGCGAAAGTGGTGTATTTTTTTAAGAAAATTCGAATTTTCTCTAAAAATGGAACAAATATGAAAAAAATAAGCCTCAGGTGCACACGTTGGTATTAAAGGGAGTCGATCTTAAAAATTTCGAATTTCTGAGGGCAGTATAAGTAGGTCTTTTACGATCCGAAAACAAACAGACACACACACAGACACACAGACTCTTTCTTTTATTATTATAGATATATTAAATATTGAAATAAGACAAAAAAACGTAGCATTTACTTATTGAAAAACGATAGGTGCACTTCCATACTTAAATATCTACTGAATCTCGGAAGCTATATGAATGCTATCATCTATCTTTTCCAACGTTACTATAGTTTTTTCGTATGTTATATTTCCAAAGAAGAAAGGTGATCGCTTTCTCATTTATGTTATGTTGTTTTTACCATAAATATAGAGGAACGTTTTTTTTTATTTATTTCTGTAGCTCTTCCGTATACTTAGAGTTAGATAAAGAGATATACAAAGATATATGGGGAGTGTTACAACAACATTGGCTTAAGTCCATGGTTTTATCCTAGATATACGAAGTTATTAGTATTTATTTGAAGAATGATAGACAAGGGTACCCGATCAAGTTGACATAAATACTTGGATAATGTTTGTTTTAAAAGTTACAAAAAAAACTCAATGCTTCGACTGATACTCAATGAGCCAATGTTTAATCTTTTATGATACAAACTTTGTGATGCTTTGTTGTAAAGGAGTTGTTATTATTTTTAATTGTTATTTCTTAAATTTAAATTTTATTTGGGAACCTTTTATTTAACCCTTTCAGTCCCAATGACAATTTGGCATCATCATTTTAGAACGTCTATAGCCATTTATGATATCAAAAAGCACATCATTCGATTCTTCAAAGCACATCATTCGATTCTTCAAAGCACATCATTCGATAAAAATCATTCATTCTAAAAGCACATCATTCGATTCTTTCTATTAGAAAATATTTTTTATTAATCCCAATAGATGTCAGCCCTATTATTTTTTTAATTATGATCAGAAACATGATGATGCCAAATGGCATCACTGGGACTGAAAGGGTTAACAATATGTTTTATCGTTTTAGCATATCTGTAACCAACGATGGAAGTCTATGTATATTTCTCGGCAAAGAACATAAGTCCATTTTCAATTATGTCTTACTTACATCTATCTCTAGAGAAAATATTCAAAATAAGAAAGCATTTACATTTTTTTTTGTGGCATCTAATGAAATCTAATTAAAAATGATGCATAATTCTACAGTCAAATTGTAATTGCATTATCCAAATAATAACTAATACTTGTTCTCTATTACTCCTTCGATAACATGGGCTTTAGAATAACACATGGGCTTTAGAATAATAACATGGGCCATAATAATATTTATGATTTAAACACACTGCCTCATGTTGATCTGTGACATTTTGTTTGTTTAACAATAACTTACCTTAACTGTACCTTATTTTGAATAGTTTTTCCAGATATTACTGTAAGTGGGCAACATTATAAATGTGCTAACCTGGGCCTTGGTGTGCCCATGGGGTTTGACCAAAAATAAAGGGGGTCGTTTCTTTCTATCTTCATTTGGGTTGTTTCCACTTTACCCAAATGAGCCCATAAGGATCTCACATTAGTATACTAGCTGGACGATCTGTTAATAAGTGCATACTTTTCAACCGAATAAACAAACAAAGAATGTATACTTCAATAACCCAATAAAATCTGCGCATTTCAGATACTTTAAAACTAGAGTGACTAGGCTCCACTTAAGGGGGAATGGGCGCGCTGGACCGGGGGTCTCCAAAGCAAAGTGCATCTGTGTTAATCCTATGAAGAAAAAAATTTTTCTCTGCCACATTTCTCCGGCTGTATTGAATATTTTTGCAAGCGGATTTTTTTGTGTGATAAATGTAGCTGACTTACAGGTCCCGACCTTTCCACTTTTTGAAATCGGTTCGAATTTTTTTTTAATTTTCAATAAATAATTTTAAATAAAATATTCGAAGGAATTTCAAAAAGTGGGAAGATAGAGAGATACCTGTAAGTTATCTACATTTATTATTTAAAAAAAAGTTTGTAAAAATATCCAATACAGCCGGAGAAATGTGGCAGAGAAAATAGTTATTTCCCATTGGATTAACACTGAGGCACTTGAGTTTGGAGACCCCCGGTCCAGCGCGCCCATTCCCCCTTAAGTAGACAGAATGACAATTTTTTCGATATGGAAACTTGCTTTTACCAAGATCATTATTCTGGTTCTGGCGTATACCAAGATCATTATTAGCTATTGACTAAGCGGGCTTTAAATTTGCACTTAAATTCCCTCGGACGGTGAAAGAAAGTCTAACCAACTCGCCCTAGTTGCCGTGACTATGTATGCACTAGTACAAGTCGTCATTGAAGGTCTCTATTTATAACAAAACAAAACAGCCTGATTTGCACCACTGTTGTTGTGAGACACTCATGTATATCTTTCGTATGACGTACTTCAATGTAAGATTTAGGCAAAGAAGAAGATACTGCATTTGGTGGTTGAAGAGGGATTTTGTTTTGGGACAAAGGATTCGGTTATGATACTTTCCTTTTGTGTATTTTGTGTTTCGATTTGGAATAAATGTACGAAAGATTTCAAGATCATTGATGTTCAGTTTGATAAGCCCTTGTTGTTGTGCAATTGAACATATAAAGATGAAGATTGTAGAATGTTGATGTTCTGTTGAGAAAAATGTGCTCCAAGGTATTTGTCTAAATAAATGTTGTAGTTTTATGTTAAAAATGAGTAGAAGTAAGTAATGAATGACCTTGTTTTCAAAATATTTGTTTATCAGAATTATTAAATGATTGTTAAAATAGTGAGAATCTTGAAATCTTTTATAATTTAATAAATAACACACGTTCATAAAGCTGTTTAAAAAATTAAAGTATTATTATTGAAGAACTAGTATTAATACAAGTGATATGAAGTTTTTAAAAAATAATAATCTAAGTATATTGGTCTTATCCATGTCGTACAGAACTTTTTTGAAATTTTATTTTAAAACAAATACTTAAGAATAATGACTTTCATTCCTTTTACTTAGAAAAAATAAATGTAAAAATTTTACTTTGAATAACCAAGAATATATTTTGAAATTCTTTATATAAAGTACAATTTATGACCTGGAGCATAAATATTTTCGTTCAAAATTAGAATTCGGGAAAATTCCACTTAATTTTAGAATTTTCATTTAACTTTCCTTGTATAATATTTCCATGACTTTTACAGGCAGTAAATATTCATTCTAGCAAATCAAATTATGCAAATTCAGGTACATTAGGTATAACAACTTCTGTGTTCTTTCCCTAGAAAGTAAATAGAAAATGTCGGCGAATTGTTTTTTTTTCACTGTAAGGGTTCCAATTGAAACTAGGAAAAAAAAAGAGAAAATAATTTTTAATAATATTAAATTATGGAATTAGGTTAAAACCATCTAACTGATTACTGAAGATACATGGTGTTTTGAGCTTTAATATCTTGCGTAATGACATCTACAACATTATCTACATTAATTTATATTACATTTTATGAAATTGAATTATATTAAGTAATATATGCCCTGAACCAGGAAAATACAAGTTTTAAAATTATCTTATTATGTAAATAATTATTATGAGTGGAAGAACTGTAAGATTTCCATGATTTGAACTTCTAAATGTTCTGAAAACATTTAATTTTAAATTATATTTTACACTAAACATTTAATTTTTCTGAAATAGATACTTCTAAAATATTTTCGAACTAGACAATTTCTTTCTTTTTTTTTGGGGGGGGGGAGGGGAGGAGCTGTTAAATTACTCAGGACAAATCAGAAACCAAACTTAATCTTTAATTTAAAAGTAGTATACATGTTATTAGCTATGGTCTTATAAATTTAAAATAATACACTCTCTTAGTAAATTTTTAATGCAACCTTTGTACTGTGATATGCAAAGTTTATTTTGTTACAAAGCAGGTTTTGTTATGGTTAGTAGCTTCAATAAGTAAGGAAAAATTCTAAATCTCTGTATAATGAAACTAAAAGATTCAAGCGCAATTACATTAGTTAAAAATTGCATTTGAGCACTATCCTCCAACATAGAAACAAACTTAGTCATTTAGTATTTACTTAGTTCATCTCAAAAGTAGACATCAAACTAAAACTTAATATTCAAGTCTTAAAGTTAATCTTGTTTAGCATTATTGAATTAATGTGGTAACAAGTGACAGAATCTATTACAACAAAATATATGGCTGCACTATATGGAAAGTGCATATGTTACTTGATTAAATACGACTTTACATGCTAACTTATTGTATAATTATAATACGTTGGCGCAATTATCCTATTCACCAGTCAGTCTAATAGATATCTAATTAAGGATTTTAGTGGTGGATTTCTTAATACGTGACTTGAACAACAATGTTTAATTAATTTTCGCCCTCGCCTATACTAAGATTCTGTCTAAAAGTTAAGGATCTCTGTAGAATAAACAATTATTTAATTAATTAGTTCTTTGAAATCTCGGACATTACTTGACTTTTCCATGAGTAAACTAACAGAAAATTAAAGTCCACGATAGAAATGATTCGTATTATTTATTATATTTGCATGTAAAGGGGCTAATTATAATTTAAAATAGTAGTAATACGTTAAAAAAAGTGTCATAAAAAATTCAGTAATACTTCAACTTATTGTTTTGTTAAATTCCAAAATATTTATATGTATAAGAGTATCTCTTAATTTACAAATTTTAGAAATCGAAAAATATTTTCCCTCTACATTTATTCCTTTCATGTCAAAAACGCAGTAACGAAGTTGCATCCAATTCGGATATCAGTAACCTCTTCAAAAATGTGGAGTTACATTTCCTCATTTTGTGAATTCCCAAAAAGTGTCGCGGTTTGTCTCTATGTATTTCGATAACCGTCACTCGTACAACAATTATGTAAATACAACAACTGTAGAAAAATGTGCGTTTTACAAATTTTGTATAAAATTTTTCTAAGGTAAATAGAATTCGATAAGTGGAGCAAATACTTAAAATGTTAGCCATTTTTATAATTTCCAAATGAAAATACGGCTAATATATGATACGGCTACTGATATCTCAATTGGATAAAACTTACTTCATTTTTGAGTGTTTTGGCATAAAAGGAAACAAGTAGGTTTGTTACAGAATCTGTCACTTAAACCGCTTCCACACAATATTTGTGCTCAACAAAAAAACGCACTATTTATACACCTCAGAAAGAAATTCGCCAAACAGGGCCTTTAGTTAGTAATTTATTTATAATTCAAACTTTTTTAAACGCCCAAACTTAACTATTTTCATTAATCTTCTTTCGCAAATTAATAATTACTCATTATCGTTTGCTAAATTTGTTTGAAATTCGAAGAGTAATGATGCAATTTATTTTTTAATAAATATCTTTTAGTCGCCACAATTTCCCACGTTCATTAATTTTCTTTCGAAAAAGAGAAGAATAAATAATTAGTAAAATTGATGCTTTAAAAATAAAAGCGAACTTTTTGCATATTTTTTTTTATTCAAAGTTAGAATTCGCTATGAATCTTTCCTCATACATATATAATGAAACTTCAAAAGAACTCTATTATGATATGACATCAATCCAAACTGAATCATATCACATAAATAAATATATTTCAAGAGTTTTATTTTTATTTTAAATAAAGTTTCTCGTACGTTTGACGAAATGGCAACAGTGAAAATATTGAATGAATATGGAATTTGCATGTTATTTCAATGTAGATTTAATTTTTAGTTATTTAAATTTTAAATATACTTCTAATTAAAAAATTTAAATGAAATTTGGGATGTAAGCTAGCCTGATTTTTTGTTTAAAAATGACGTATCCCACTTGTTTATGCGACTTGCGGATTGTTCTGTGAAAGTGGGTGACAGACAGACGGGCAGACGGACGGACTGAGCGATTATAATACCTTCCACTTTTTACGTTATAAGCGTAGTGTGGAATCTAAGAAAAGTAAGAGAGCATATTTTTCTGATTTCAGAAATTTATAAAATAAGATACACTCTTAGAAATTTTTTATTAAATTAGTAGGAGCGTGTATTTCGAATGAAAATATATATTACTAGCTTTATAAACTCGGCGTTGCACGGGTGTATCCTTAATAATGACTCCATCGGTATATAATAATTTCATTTCCTCTCATTCTAATATCAACATTAATTTAAAAAAAAGAAATCCGATTATAACCAGGCCCTTATAGAAGTTAGAGAGTTTTCCCATAGGCCCTGTTTAAATTGCCAGAATAGCTGTGATATCATGTCGAGTTTTTATTTGCCCTCCTACACTCGAAAATGCCCAAAATGTGGTAAACATTCCACTCCATATTCGACCACTCGACAGGACTGGGGAGCCCAGTCGGTAAAGGCGTTCGCCTCGCATGCGATAGGTCCCAGATTCGGATCCGAGCATTGTCAAAATAACTGCCGACGTATAAACGCCAAATGTAGCCAAAAATGTCCGACGAATAATATTCCATGTGGTGAGAGTGAACGTGAAATATTTTTCAAAGTCCACTGCGTACCATCTAAAAGGTCCATTGGGTGCCTACTCAGGTGTTGGCTCGTCACATGACTGTGGTTCTAAATCAAGACGCCCGTGGCCAATATCCCTCTTGTATAGCTCTAGTGCGACGATATTTCAAACTAACCCTAACCCATACACCTGGATGGGAATAGCTACCCTACGTTAAATTTTTAACTTCGCCAAAAGCCGCCAATGCCAAAATTCAATCGGCCATTGTCGTGATGCGCTAATTGATTTTTTCAATTATACATCACTCCTTTTTTAAAGATTACATTCTCACGGTCTGAGATGGATTTAGAATGGATTTGGGACTCACGGATAAGAAGATTCAGATTACAGGGTCGTAAATTCATTAAGACCGGAGAGACAGCTTAAGTGCCATCTCAGTGGGGGTCCCCCATAAAGTTGATGACAAGAATTCAGCCCTTCTTGGAAAACAAATCTACAAAGGATGTTTTCCCACAATGCTTATTGGACACGGTTAAACCCATAGAAGAAACTTGCAGCGAATCACAGGAGTGGGGAACACACCATGGCACACTTCACCTAAGTGTGTCAACCAATTGAACACCAAGACCACGCCTAGGATGGAAAGGGGAGGAGGAGGAAGATTTTTTGAGGACTACTCTACTTTACTTTATTCCATGCATAATATGTGAGACGAAATACCATATAAAAATTGTTCAACTCCCTCGACACTTTTACCGCCGACAATCGAATCGAACACCCGAATGCCTGCAATAAAAAAAAGACATTTTCCACACACAGAATCTCAACTTGGGCTCCTGCATTGTCCCAGCCTCGCATCTCTCAGCCGCTCCCAGCCTCTGAGATGTCAGTCGCTTCCAGCCTGTGATGAGTGAGCAGCTCCAGCTCCTGATGGTCAACCGCTCTGTAGCTGAGTCCCCAGCCACTTGCCCGTCGTCTCTGAATGCCGGTACCAAGGTCCTAGCCAACCCGCAGCCGCAATTGTTGAAGTTTCCTTGATCCATAGAGCTCAGATGACACCCTCGGGAAACCTTCGCAAGCCTGTCTTCCCCACTCATCTCCCGCATCAATAAGATGGAAAGTTCTCCTTAATTGCGCTCCCAAAAATTGACAGTTTCATAAACATAAAGTTTGTACGCTATACGTAGGGGGAATTAACATTTCTTAGAAGTATTCATGAGTTCTAGAATAGTTATCGCCTTTACTGTCATGATACATTGTTGCAATATCTTCACTTCTTACCATTTGTAAACATCAATTAAATTAAATTCGGAAACAAAGAAAATCAAAAGATTTAAAGTTCATTAAATAAAATAAAATAATCACAATCCTACAAATTAAACTCACCTACTTTTACGAGGTGATACTTAATTTTCGTTCACGCTGAACGCTCTGAAATTTCTTTTAAAGTGAATGAAAAATTATAATTTCTAATCTTACAATGCTATTTCAATGGAGAAATTGGCTCACGTTTTGCACTCCTACACCCGTTTGGGTTGAAATTTCGAAAAAATGCTTCTTAAATGACGCCTACGATATAAAAAGAATATTTTCCTAAAATTTGGTAGCTGTACCTCCAGTAGTTTGGGCTGGGCGTTGATGCGTGAGTCAGTCAGTCAGCAAGGACTTTGACTTTTATATATATATAGACTAGCAAATTTATACCCGTTCTTCGCACGGAATAAAAAAATATCAAATAGATTCCAAATATGTGTACCATATACCCCGTTATAGGATCATAAACTTATTATTGTTTCCGCTCGTTATAAATTCTAAAATCCCGTTTCATTGCCTTAAAATTCCAAAATGAAAAATACGCTATAAAATGCACTCATAAATGTCATCACAATTCCCTCATAAATACATAAAACCTTTTAGCTCATTTGGCGCGTTTTGGGAGATAATTTGGCGAGAAAATAGATATAGCTACCCACACCCATTATACAGCTCTAACACATTGACCTTCGAACAACCGACCAGCTTATAAATTATTCATAAAAGAAATTGCCTATTTGGCGAATTTTAGTTAATAATTTGGCGAGTTTGGCAACGTATTTGGCGAAAAAATAAAGACATAACACACTAATAGCTCTAGTGCGATGGCCTTTATTAACCATCATAGTTCCAGTAATAGCTTAACTATACATTTATTGCTTAAATATACATACATGCAGTCAACAGAAAAATCAATGAAAAAATCATCAAATAAACCCACAATAAAATCCAGGAATGAAGACTGGCGGAATTACGACACTTGAAACATGTCAATTATTTTTCAAATAATGAATTTAGTTTCTGAAAGTAACGGCAAAAGAATAAAAAATAAACATTTTGAATTTTAAATGTTTTCGTTAAAAGTTTTATTTAATTTTTTCAGCCGATGGCATCAGGAAAGAGAAAAAATGATCGGATTTGAGCGAAAGTGGTGTATTTTTTTCAGAAAATTCGAATTTTCTCTAAAAATGGAACAAATATGAAAAAACTAAGCCTCAGGTGCACACGTTAGTATTAAAGGGAATCTATCTTTAAAATTTCGAATTCCTGTGGGCAGTATAAGTCGGTCTTTTACGATCCGATAACAGACACACACACACACAGACAGACAGACTCTTTCTTTTATTATTATAGATTATGGACTCACAAATACATTATACCTCTAAACATTAAATTACACAATAACTTTCAATTATATTATTCAGAAATTTGGAATTAGTTTATGTTTATTAGTTTAAAAGTGCACTGAAGGTTTAATATATATATTTTTTTATCAGTATACTTTAGAACAAATGTCTCGAAATTGTATAATTACTTCTTTTCATGTGATTTGTACACATATGTTTATGTCTTACTTAAAGTTATGGAAAACAAGCAAATATTAAATGTATTCGAATTCGTATTTAAAAATCTAAAAATTACATGAATACTTTCACAAAACTGCTATTAATTTTTCAAATCCGTGTGATACCTGAGATCAAAATTCTTATTATCTATCTTATTATAGTTTATAATTTATTTAAACAATAGAAAGTATTCAAACATTAAGATGCAATTTCAACATTTTAAAAGCTCGTATAATATTTCTCATCAAATAACTTTTCAATTGAGAAAAGAGTTTGAAGAAAAGGTAGTTTTAAAACCAAGGGAAGATATCAGTTTACTAAACATACATAACCGAAAAATAGAGGGGTAAACTCGATTCCACTTTTAAAAAGTAGTGAAAACTTGTATTAAAGAAGTATTATAATAACGAAACTCGGATCATTACAGAAGGAGAAAAAGAGCTTTTGGTATTAAATTATTTTATTACAATTTCACAATACTTTAAAATAATACTAATTACTATTATCTTGTTTAAATACTTTTATGTTCTTCTAGGTTTATGTGTGGTTGAATCATTGCTCCACTAGAGCTACACGAAGGCTATTGGTGACGGGCGTCATAATTTAGAACCCCAGTCAAGTGACGAGTAGACATCTGAGTAGTCATCCAACCCATTTTTTTAGCGCGACACCGTACGCTCATGTTTGTCTAGATTCCATCACTCTCATATGTCATGGGGCTGGGGAGCCCAGTCGGTTAGACTTTCGCCTAGCATGCGAAAGGTCCCAGGTTCGGGTCCGGGCATCGCCAAAATAACTGCCGACCTGTAAACGGCCCGTGCAGCCAAAAATGTCCGACCAATAATACCCCTTGTAGAGGGAGTACATGTTAAATATGTTCAAAAGTCCCAACGCTGCGTACGATGTCGCCCTTCACTGTTGCGTTGGGTGCCTACTCAGGTGTCGGCTCGTCACTTGACTGTGGTTCTAAAATATGACGCCCTTCGCCAATAGCCCTCGTGTGGATCTAGTGCGACGATAATTCAAACTAAACTAAATTTCATATGTCATAATTAATTTCGATGTATTTGCTTTTATATCTTAAATGCTTATCTTAATAAAGATATGTATAATTTAATAATAAGGATGGACTGATTATTAGCCAAGTCAAACAACAAAATATATTAGCTGCTGGCTCCTCAAGTTCCGTGAGTTTGGAAATACGAGTTGACACGTGTTTTAGACTAAAATGTTTAAATAATGGGATAGCTTTGAGTCTTTTATATAAACGTATTGATATTTTCATGTTGTTGGATTGTTATTTACAAGTCCATGTATATTGTTATACGTCGTTGTACGATGGCTCTCTTAGATTGCGTTGCATTGTTGAGTATAATTTTTTAACTCTGCCTTACCACTTGACCATGGTTCAATATAACGAAGCTCATCTGATATAGACTCTATTACTCTTTTATATCATACTCGATTTTGATGTATCTGCTTTTATATCTTATATTCTTACCTAAATTAAAGCTGTATAACTCAACAAGGGGCCAGGATGGCTGAGTGGTTTGGACCATTACACTAGAAGTCTGCGCGCTGTAACGGGTGCGGGTTCGATTCCCGCCTTCGCCTGGGTGTATATTCCTTTCTCTGTGACAGTAAAAAATTCTTTCTGTGTCTGTCTCACTTGACGAAGGCTTCATAAGCGGGTCTCTGATCAAGCACACAAGCCGGAATATATATGTACCTACCCCTACCCCAGCTCAACAATAAGAATGAACTGATTATTAGCCCAAGTAAACCGATAAAGATTATTAATTTCAGGTCTCCAAAAAAAAAAAATCCAATCAATCCAATACAAATTACCTAAGCTATAAATCATCGATTCACCGAATTTTGTCAGCTAATGTGATTGTTGTGGGTTATTTGGTAAGAGATAAGTTAAGGATAAAATCGAGTTTATCTTCTTAACACATTAGCATTATGCTAATATATGCCAAAATTAGGTCTAACGAGTAAAATCGTGTTTCCCATAAGAAAAATCTTCCCTAACAAAGATGTAAATCTTTTTCCACTGATTTTAAACTCTTATATTTTCTTGTTTTTGAAACATAAAATTATTTATTCAAAGGGGACATTTAAAGGGGCTTACTAACTAATAATTCTAATATTTAAAAACATTCACAATTATTTGGAATTAAAATATTAAATATTGATTCAAACTAAACAGTTAAATGGGATATTTTCAAACTTTAATCCAATTAAAATATTAATATCGTTGTAATATTACTTTGACGATAATAGCAATACATTTTTAACAAACTATTCAAAGTGAATATACAATCTACTACTTTATAATATAAGCTAAGCTTATATGTTTAGAAAGGATTTAAATTAAATACCTATCGGATTTCTAAATTCAAAGCAAAGTACTGAGATCGTAAATATTTGACTGTATTGGTGCGTTGATGTTGAACAATCTCAATTTTGGAAGCTTTTGAAATATTCCCCATTTTACTCCATTTAAATCTGACGGCTAAAATATGAATAGCATAGAACTAGATGCTAAATATTAGAATATGTAAGTCAAAGTTAAATTTACAAGAATTCATTATTTGAATTGAATGGTGTGCTACATTTCAGTCGATTCATCGAAGAATTTATTATTCTCAAACTTCGTTGATTTAATTACATTCAAGGATATCATGATAAATGTCATAGAATTAGATTTATTAGACTGTGATTGTCTGCTTCAGAAAGACATCAGAAGTTGCATAGAAAATTATTGGAATATGATGATAATAATTTATATTCACATCAAGAAATATTTCATCAAATGAAGTTATTTACTTTATCAGCATTTTTGTGACTGAAGACATTTAATTTATTAAATATTAAATTAAATTATTATTAAATTCAAACTCAAGTACGTAATAAAACTATTATTCATTAATTTATTTGAATATTTTTTTCAGTGCATAGTAAGTTATCCCAAACATGAATAGTGAATACTTTATTCGATTTTACGCCCAATAATTCATTTAAATTATACATAAAAACTTTATTTTTATTAATGAAGTACCAGTTGTGAATATTATTCTGAATTTAATTTGACAAAATTGAAAAAAAAACCGTATGCATTCATTTATTTTTATAATTAAAAAAAAGTTTCATTCTAAGCATTGGTATTTTTTTTGGATTCAGCAAATAAGCATTTGTTACAAATAATGTGTTTACATTTGTAGCATATTTGTTGACCTGGGCCGTTATTTATTATACGTCGTTAAAAACTAATTAGCATGGTAAATATATTGTCTTCTTCTTATATGTAATTATTATTTATATTTAATTATGCACAATGCACAAAAGTAAGGCGTAATTTTCCCCTTGGAATGAAAAGGAAACAAATATGTAGCATTACGAGAACTTAAATGATTGCCAAAATAAATCATCAAATAAGAATTGTGTTTTTTTTTAATTAGTCAATGTTATTTTGCCTGGGTAGCAAGTATTTTGCCATGAATTAATTAAAACTTAGCCTACATCCCGTTTATTCAATTAGAAAAATAAATGGATAAGTAGGTACTGTCATGCTGAAAATGTCCGTCTGAGCGTACCCCTATTCTCTCCAAATTTGGATCAATCCATTGGATCTTAAAAATTCTTTTTTCTGTTAGAAAGGTATGGCATCACGTTAATATTACTTTTTCCCCCGTGTGTCCGTGCGTCCGGATCTCCATGACACCTCCCTATCTGCCAGTCGACTGTCTTCCAATTTGAATAGTATTCAAATGTAATTTTTATTACTTTAAATCGGTGTTGCCATATCAACAATAGCATGAGAAACTTCATTTATGAAGCTCTTTTATTTCGATTTATGGAGTGGTTTCAGACAGGCAGACAGACAAATTTACAGACAGATAGACAAACGGACCAATGTTCAATACAATCTTTTTCAGCCCTCTTAAAAACGTGTAGCACTGTCTGCATTTCGGATTTTCGACCCCATCACAATAGTTTTATTACCTTATATTTCATATTAGAAAATTGAAAGTAAAAAAAATAACCATGCAAAACATACTCAAATTATACATACATGTACAATGTACACATACAACTAGGCTAATAGTGTTAACGGCACTCAATACAATAGTTTTTTTAGAATAAAAATATTTCTAGAAAAAGTTATAAAATACATTCCTTTTGAATTTTTAAAATACCTTTCGACGGATAGTAAAATGTAAGGCAAATAATCATTTTATCTGAAATCCCTCTAGTTTTCCTAAAAAAGTTTAGCCTCGCCGAGTAAGCAGAAAATAATGGTTAGCTTCCGTTTCTGAGCTATCCAGCAATGCCTGCTAGTTGTGCAACCGGAATCTAAAGCAAACACCTCCAATTGCTCTTTTCCTTCAAGGAAAAACGAAAAGGCTAAATTTAGGAGCTTGAAATAGGAGGTAAGAGGGAGATGTGGATGGTTTCTTGTTAAAAATCCATTGAGATAACGTGGTTGCTATAAGAAGCCATTGATCGCTTCAAAAGTAGACCCATACAAACGTTCGACTAATGATTTGGCGGTGATTTAGTGAAAAGATTTTCTTATTTAATGCACTGTAAAAATGTACAGAAAATACTGCTATATTCTTCAAATAGTTTTTTCTGAAAAAATATGCTGTTTAAAGTAAAAACATTTTGTTTTCGTTTTTGTTCTCGTCAAGAGTACTAGACTAAAATCGAAGAAGCATTTTAACTGTAATTGTGTGTGCTGAAATAACTCAGTTGGGTGAGCATTTGACTGAAAATCTAAAACGTCGGGGGTTCGAAGGGGGTTTCGGTAGTTTATTATTCCTTAATAGCAGGGATGGTAAAGTTACTTTTAAGGGGGAATGGGCGCGCTGGATCGCGGGTCTCCAAACTCAAGTGCCTCAGTGTTAATCCAATGGGCGAAAAACTATTTTCTCGGCCACATTTCTCCAGCTGTATTGAATATTTTTGCAAACGGTTTTTTTTAAATAATAAATGTAGATAAATTACAGGTCTCTATCTTCCCACTTTTTGAAATGGCTTCGATTATTTTGTGTAAAATTATTTATTGAAAATTAAAAAATATATTCGAACCAATTTCAAAAAGTGGGAAGGTCGGGACCTGTATGTCAGCTACATTTATCACACAAAAAAATCCGCTTGCAAAAATATTCAATACAGCCGGAGAAATGTGGCAGAGAAAATAATTTTTCTCCATATTATTAACACTGATGCACTTTGCTTTGGAGATCCCCGGTCCAGCGCGCCCATTCCCTCTTAAAGTAACTCTGTTGCAGTTGCAGTTACCGCAACTGGTACGAAAAGTAACTAGTTACAGTTACATATTATGAAAAGTAACGAATCACAGTTACTTTTAGAAATTTTAAGTTATTAGAGAAATTGAAATTTAGATATCTTACCGTTTTTCAAAGAGAACCAAGACTAAAGAAATAGGAACAATAAAAAAAGTTAAGAATAAATATTCAAGAATGTAAAAAGTTAAATTTTAATGAAATTTAAGCCGATCGCCGAACCGTGCCTAAAATATCCCCGAAAAGTGGATGAAAAGAAACGAAAAAACAACGAAATTTTCGTTTCTATGTTACCTAAAAGTAACTAAGTTACAGTTACTTTCTGAAAAATCTAACGGGGTTAACCAGCGTTACCTAAAAAAAGTAACTATTACAAGTAACGCGTTACTCCAATCCCTGCTTGATAGTATTGTGGTTAGTGTTCATTCCTCTTACTTACTGCACAGTTTTTAAATTAAAAAAAATCAAACACTTCTAAAAAGTCCAATAAAATTAATTTAGGTTAAACATACACCTAGTAGTAGAATGCGTCAGATTTTTTAAAGTTTTAGAAACAAATAAATTTTTGGGACGCACACAAAGTAAGCAACCGTTTTTGAGAAAATTCGCACTGGTAATGAACTCTCCCAATTTGGTCAACTTTGCACCCTCACAACTCTTCCCAGAAGCCATAAATCTGTCGGGGGAGGTGACATACGATACTTCAGATATTTCTAAACAACCCCACGTAGATGGAAACTTAAAAGAGGCACTTTAATTTTTTGGGGTTTTGGCCAGCTTTTAAGGGGATTTGCCCCACTGTGCACTGGGGTGACGAGGAGTTTGATCTCGTCCGGAGAAGGGAGAATTTAGGTTTCTTTACAATTTGTCTGTTAAAAAAACAGCTTTTTGCATTAAAATTACAAACTGTGCGTAGAAAATAAACAGTATTTTCTCTGTAAATTATACCTATTTTTCTGTCCCACCAGCTGTCGTTTTTTTAAATGTAAAACAAGACTTTTTACAGTTTGGGGTTTGTTTAATTTTATATGTTTTTTGTTTATAAAGTCGCGTAACATAAGTATATTTTTAGTACGGTTTTAATCTTAATTTTTATTGTGTGTTCCCCCTATGGCTGTTAAAAAGTTATAGGCACGCAACAAAGTCTTATACCACTTGATCTAGGTCAAGTACAAAAGAGCGTTCACCCATAAAAAGCCTTGAACCAGCGAAGGGTTTTTATAAAGATCACTCTTATCTAATTCCAAACAGGAGAGAAGATGGTCCGGAGAAGCTTGATGGTAATTACAGAGGCACATCGGCGCAGTGGCTGAGAGGTATTACGTGTCAGCCTCATAAACCCAAGTTTACGGGTTCGATTCCCGGCTTCAGATTCCTGGAGTCTTGAGATTTATTGGATGGGAAAATCGTGGGCACGCATGTCATATAATTATGTGTCATGTAAAAGATCCCTTGAGTACTCATTTGGCTTGGGTCCCCTCGGCAAAATTAAATCTTGGCATACTTTAACATCCACAGAGAGCTCAGATTCATTGTAATCTGAGAGTCAAAATTTGTTGCCACAGTCGCCTAGATGGTGCCACAAAAAATGGCTCTCTGTTCTGGGGAATATGCCGAGTCTCCAAAGGCTTAACCACCAATAAAGCAAGCAGCCCAGATAGGGAATAAAACCAATTGAGGCACACAGGGTAAATTTTTTATTCCTTAACGTATGCAAGTGTGCGAGCTATATCCGGTGATGGTGGTTTGCAAATTCCTGTCGCCCTTCAGTTCCAGGGTAACCCCAGGATTTTTTTGTTCATACCATTCATGAGTTGGTTTGGAGACTCCATGCTTTGTTGTTAACGGCTCTGACCTTTGAGAATATTTCTTGATACGTAAGTAGATCACGTTTTTAAGATATTTCAGCAGAGCCCTCCTCAGCCAATTCATCATCCAAGTAGGGCATGTAAACAATAAAAACAATAAATTATTGTTGAAATCTATCTGAAAGCAAATAATAAATATATAATACCTCAGATCTTGTACTACATCCTAAAGCTGTACTGATTTTAAAGTTTTTATATTTTTTAACAGTTCTCAAAAAAATAATAAAAAGTTTTTTTAAACTAAAATGTTACTTGAGTGCGTTTAAGCTTATATTACTTTCGATTTGTCGACTTTCAGTCGGCGTCACTTAAAATCTCGCCAAAAAATTCTACCTTCCTCAAACCTTCTTTAAAAGCTCGACACAGCAACAACAACAACAACAAAAAGGAATCAAACAGTACAACGACGAAACCTGACAACTGAGTTTGCAGCACCAAACAGGCGGCATCCTGAAATAACAATAAAAATAAAGAATTCGGATTTTATCAGCCTTCCCGAGCGTAAAGCAAAAGGCGAATTCAAAATCCAATATGTGTCTTTCATATCCCGGTTTGTGCTTATAAAGATTATAGAGGCAACGTCAAAACCGATTTTTCCTCGATATAGATGTATTAGAAGAGTCGAGACCGAAATAAATAAAACAGAGGGTGTCTCCTTCTAACAAGGTTGTGGGTTGTGCGTAGTCGGATTCTATTTTTTCTTGTGTACGGTAAGTATGTTAGTGGGTATGGTACGAAATCAATACTTGGTGATAATATTAAAAGAACTATTTTAGAAGTTATATATAACACTGGGAAAACGATTTTTGGATTTTTCTATCTGTAACTGTGATTTAAAGTTTGCTTCAAATTATATTTTCTGTAGACGGTGAAATCATCCTTTACTTAATACTTAACTATAGCTTACTAAAACTTTTATAACTTTTGATTAGTTTTTGTGTGTTGTCTTCAGATAGAATATTTAAGATGCTTTTCTTTGATTTATTAAATACGATGGTCATAGGATCTTAGAAATGAAAAATTGGAAACCTTATCTTTTAAAGCTTGGGAGAAAAGCTTTAAAAATGATATATATATATATAGAAAAAAATATTCTGCAGAGAGCAGCATTTTTCGATTAATTTTATAGTATTTAAAGGGTTTAGTGGCAAAACTCACATTCTCCAAAGTAGAACTAAAATATAGTATCCGGTCATTTCATTGGCTCCTTTCGACCAAATTGAATTTACTATCGTCGTAAGTCGCCAATGAAAAGACCGGACCCAATATTTTAGTTCTTTTTTGGGGAATAAGAGTTTAGGGACTAGAACCTTTAATTTATTATTCAAAGGACATGTGAATCCTGTAATTAAGCCTTGTTCAACTTATTTCTAGAAAACTAATAGTCCTTGGATACTGGTCGAAATATGCTTTACATAAAACTATTTCTAAATATTAAGTTATATTTTAATTAGCTACATCTTTTGTTTCCACCTTGGAACTCGTTCGGATCGTTGCCATTGTGTAACTTGTAATGATGTTACCATCGTGTAACTTGTAATGATGATACATCATATAACTTGCAATGATGTCACCATCATGGAACTTGTAATGGTTACCATCATACGATTTTCAATGATGTTACCATCATATAACTTGTCATTAGGGTTGATATTATACAGCTTGTTATAATGGTTTCAATCATTCAACCTGTCTTGTTCATTGCCATTATGTAACTTGTCGTAATTTTCATCATGGAACTTGTGATTGGGAATGCCCACATGTAACTTGTAATGATGTTGCCATCATGTAACTTGTCATGAGGGTCGACATTATGCAGCTTGTTATAATGGTTTCAATCCTGCAACTTGCCTTGTTCGTTGACATTATGTAACTTGTCGTTATGGTTGCATCCGAACCATGATAAAAATTGTAGCGACACAATATGTGTCCCATTTGTGAGATGCACTTCAAAGTTGGGGCTGAGGAAATAATAATCAAATGCTATTTCGTTAAAATCACTGAATAATCTTACTTTTATGTAACATATAATACAAACTAATGAACTAACTTCATTTATAATATTTTTTTAAAACTATACATAACTATTTCTAAGACAGACAAGACGGTATAGTAAATTTTATAAGTTAAAATATACAAATATAGATATAACGTTAGAAAATTAACACTTTTATGTATTTTCTAGTAATTTGTCGTTTTAAAATTAATAATTAAGCATTTTTAAAGAGAACTTTTAAAATACCTTTTGATATATTTCTAAACCAACTTTTGTATCCCACTATAAATCAAAACTTTAAAATAAAACTTATCGTATAGTACTTTTGGATAAGATAAAAATACTTTTTAAATTTGGCCCTTTTTTTTAATATTTAGATTCTTATTCATATCTTCAAAAAAGTAAAAGTATATTCTTTGTATTAGCTATCCATGCATTTTATTTCTGTATTCTCGCTTTTACAGTTGCAAATCAGGAGATTCTCTTTATTTCGACTCGCCATTTCTCATTCTTATTATAATGAATGCACAACCGGAGTTCTTTGAGAAGCTCTTCGTATTTCTCATTCTAAACTTACAAATTTGGGGTGACGAGAATATAACTGATTCTTTTGCTATAACTGTGTTCCGTTTTGAGCCAGCTTAGGTTGTGACAATGTCATTTGAACATATTACAAAATTACATGGCTTTGTTACAGATGTTGAAAATTGAAAAGAAAAGAAATAAGTAAACTGAAATGGTTAACAAAAATAGCAAAATTTGTATGAATGTCAGTAAGTATTTGCTTTTAAAGATAGTATTAGCTTAAAACAAGTGCCCTATTATTTGCATGATAAATTACGAATTATTCAAGACGTTTATTAAGGGACTCATTGGTTGAGTGACTTAAATTGAGGGTTAATGAACTTAAAATTTGAATTAGTCCATTAACTATTTTGACTCAGGGTAAGAAGCAGCGTATTATAATATTAAATTCCTTTGGTTTGTAAAATACTTGAATATAATGCATCATGTGTCGTACAGGATATTCGAAGGATGTAGTTTATAATGAAAAAAGAACCTGTTCCTTGATTTTTGAAATTTAAGTCACTGTGTTCTAACAAATTTGAAATAGTCCAGTATTTATGCCTCCTAAGGAATCCAGTAAATTTAAGAGCTTAGTGGAAGAACTTGCTAAGTGACATTTTTGAAAAAAAAAGGAGATTTTGTGTCAATGTGAACATATTACTAACTTCTTAACTATAATAAGTTTCCCCTTTTTCATAAACTTCAAGTTTATTTTATTTTTTACGGTTTGCTAATTCCATTTTTAACATATCTGAGTGCAAACTAAAAACTTTAGAGCTCATTTACTCGTTTTCATCTTTTTGTCACTTAGCACGTTCTTTTCCTAAGCTCTTCAATTCTTATACTCAAATCCCTTTTCTTCAAAATCTCTATGGAATTAGTTAACACTTTGTCATATTCAGCGAATGAACTGGCATCGAGCGACACGGGAAGTCTGAATTTAATGCTTTGGAATGACAAAGAGTATTGGAAATCAATGACTTCTAAAAGAAAAGCGCTTCTAAGACCATCAGAAGTTGAATTCCTTGGGATTTTATTTTTCTTGATGGTTTTTAATATGAATAGAAATTCTTCAAATTTCTTTAAGATCTACAAAACGGTTGAAAATACATGAAAGGCGTCTTTAAAGGCAGATAAACATAAAAGACAGAAAAAGATTCAGTATGTTCCATCAAAAGACTCATTAAAATTTAAAAATTACATCGTAAAGATACGTTTTTTATGTAATAAATGATGGCTAAACAACAATGTTTTTTTGTTTAAAAACTTTTTTGCTTTTCTTTAGCGGATTAAACCTATTTCAGACTTGGCATATTCCCCTGAACTGAGAGACATTCTTTTGTGGTACCATTTAGCGGCTCTCGCTACCAATTTTGACGCTAAGATTTAAAGAAATCTGTGCTCTCTGTGGATGTTAAAGTATGCTAAACAACACAATGTTATAATAATTACACGTCTCACAACTTTTTCATGATTTCTTCTAATAATGGATTTGACGTAATTCTATTTCAATTTTATCAAATATATGTCTAGGTAAAATTTGAAATCTTACAAAACTTATAAATAAGACCTGCATACTTTTTTTTCTGTGGAATAACTCCAGAAATGATGACCTACATTTTATTGCATTTGCTCTTGTAAATTATAATTTTTAATCAAAACTTGTATTCAAAAAAGTACTAATGATTTGACTAATAAGAAGACATGGAATATACAGATAAAAATTTACAAAATCATGTTTCAAATGTAATATGTAAAAATATTTTCTTAACTTAAATTCAAATACAAGTCATAAATCAGCAGAAAGGGAAATTTCATATTCAAATTTGGATCTTTGAAGAGACATCATATAATATAGTTAGACTTTAAAAGCTTCCAAAGATCTTGTTTTTAATGCTATAATAATTTCAAACGGTGATCACTGAAAATTGCCGCTTCTTTCATTTTAAACTTTATGTTTAACATTAAAGTTTAACATAAAGTTAAACACGAAAGAGGGTAAAGCTTGACACACGGTAAGTTTTCGACGTAAAGCTAGGGAATTTTCGTGTACTAATTACTAAACAAGCTTTGAATCGATAAAAAGCTTTTTTTGCGAGTATTATTCTTATCATTAGAACTGAACTTACCCAAGATTTGTATTTAAATTTTCAAAACAGATTTGTAATAAATTTTTACGATATAAATAGTACTGTTTTTAGAATGAACTTGGAATGGATTTGAGAATATGTTTTTTTTTTTGCATAAAAATAATCTTTAAGTTATTAAACTTTCGATAAATAGTTTTTTTTAGATAATTGTATTTAAATTTTTCTTAATTTAATTATTCAATTTAAGTAATATGAAATAATGCGATTAAAATAATTCTACTATTCTTACCAGTATTTTAATTAAAAAAAATGTCACCATGTAATTTAAAATATGTTTAGCGCTTTACCTCAATGAGTAGTTCAAATTCATTAAACAGGAAATGAATTTTGGTATAAGTTTGAGAAAGTAATTACCTTTAAGACTTATTTTTTTTCACAATTCAAAACACATAATGCATAAAAACATAACATGAAAAAAGGTTAATATTGATGATAAGGTTAAATAAGAAAAGGTTGATATAGATGATAAAATGTATTAAAATAAATAGTTCATGGAAACTCAAATTCTAAAAACAAAATCTTCTAATGGAAAATTGAAATTAGCCCAATTAATTGTGCCTGAATTTTGGCGATATGTCAAGAACTTTAAGAGAACATCATAATTGCACTTGCTTTATGAAGAAGAAATACAAATGGAAAATATGTATGAATGAAACCGATATTAATAACTTATTTTTAATAAGTATGCATTTAAAACTAAAAAAAATAAGAACTCTAAAAATAATTTTCATTCTAGGGATAGTAATTCCAATCTTAAATTAGTTGCAATTAACCAAATTACTTTTGGAGTTCTTATTATGCATTTAAAAAAGCCAAAGACAAATTCAACAAAAATTATCTATTCAATTTAGAAAAATCTCTGTATTTCCTACTAATTACTTTGCTCGTTTCTTTGAATTTAAAAGTAACTAATAATAGACTCATTGATTAAATTGCTACGTACTCGTATAAAGACTAAACGGGAGGATTTTATTAATAATAGTCATTTTAAAAAGCCAGTTTGAATAGGTAACTAATACTAACGCAAAGTAACCCTTTTAAAAGGAACCTTTGAAAATACTTACTGTAGTCTATTTTTTTTTTAACGATTTTTAAATAAGTATTTGGATTTGTATTTAAATAAGTATTTGGACTTAGAGTTGTCACAACGTAACGTTTTTACCTGTGTAGTTACCGTTCATTATTAGTACTGAGCTGGCACCCAAGTGTTTTTAAGTTTGTTGCAAAAACTTTTGCGTAAATACGCTTTTATATTCAACCTAAATTTTCTTTGTTTGGGTTTTGCTAGAATTATATATTTAAAAAAGATAACAAATGATACATTTTCTAATTTAGCTAAAATATTTGAAAAATATTATTTTTACTGTGCGGTGTCTCAACGCGTTGTTTACACGTTACATAATTATAAACGCAGCAAATAAATGTTACAAGGAAAATAGAACATGTCTTGTTAAGAAAACGTATTAATCATGATCTAAAAGTAAAAAGAGCGTAACTCTCTTTAAAATAAAATTCAATGGCCTGAGGAACCATTTAGGATTCCATATGGTGCTTTCTTCGTAAGAAGTCCAAAAACTCCACAGTTTTTTCTCTGGACCAAGCAATGTGCATCCATCTTGTGATTTAGTTTACACTGTTTCATCCACTTTCTCATGTGGGCAGAAACTAACCCTACTGGGTATGGAATGCAATACGGCCTGGCGTGGGTGGGGGGCGAGGGTAAAAAAACCCCCACAAGGTCAAGAGATGACCTTCGGCCGTTTCCTGTGGGATAGAGTAAGTGTGCTTCTGTATTTTTATAGCTGTAAATTGCATGTAAATCTACTATTTGTGAGATAATGCCCATATATGTGGAAATATATAAGAGGCCTTGGATTATTTTAGGGAGGAGGGAGTCTTTCTGAAATTAATTAAAGTTCATGTTAGTATTTACTAAAACATCCATTGGAGTCCATTGAGAGAATTTAATTTGAGTTTATTTAAAATATTTTAATAAAATTTGAACATAAAAAGACGGTGTATGTCAACTACAAGGGCTACTGTCTTGAAATTACCCCAGCCAACAACCCCACAACTCGTATTGGAAACAAAAAATGCGTTTCTGCCACGAAAAGACCCTGCAGTCTAGGTTTCCTTTGAAGTTTACCAACTTCGAATGGTCCTGGATTGTCATATCCACCAAAAAGACCTCCATAGCAAGGCCTTCCAAGGATCTGGGGTGAGGTTCATCATCACGCCTGACAGGGGCTTATTGCGTAACATATAAATCACACTCAAAAGGTATCGTATTCGGAGTTACATTTATTTGTTGATAAAATAGATTTTCATTTCCTAGCAAAATAAAAAAATGGAATATGACCGTGACTTATTATTTTTATTTTAAATTTAAATGTTCATGTTTCAAAACTTGAGCGGCAACAGAAATGTTGAATAAAAACAAATACTTTCGCAAGTCTTGATTTGTGAATCAATGTCACTCGGAATCAGAGCACCAACCAGCGCGCAGATGGTAGAAAGTTCAGGATTGAAAGCTGGAAGGAATTACGTTACCTGAAGCTAGCCAATTGTTAATAATAAATGAAAAAATTAAAACTTTTTATTTAATTTGTTAGTTTTTTCAAAAATATCCAATGCAAACACAGAAAAAACTTTTACCCCATAAAATAAAAACTAAATCCAAATGACATAAACTAGCTTCAGTATGAAAAATAAGCTTTTATTTAACTAATATCGACTTAAATTTTTTTATTGATTTTCGAAATCGGAGATTTAGTGCAAATGGCAATGGCAAAAAGTTTTATTGAAGAAAGGAGAAAAAAAAACGAATCCTGGTCTATTACGCTAATAGTTTTTTTTAGCTTAACTTTTTTTCTTCTTTCGCGTCAACTTTCTTTCGTCAGTTTAACGTAATTGCAACGTGTTTAAGGGAAAAGTTCGAAATAAAAATAGGAATATGGTGTTCTTTTTTACACAATGTTGTTTTTAGAGCAAAATACTTCGCAAGAAGTGTTGAATAACCTGCTATTTTGATACTTTTAGTCCTAGAAGTTTATTTTTTACTTAAAATATCCGAAACTATGAAAAGATATTAAGTTTTGTTTGTATTTTTGCGTTCATTTGTTCGAAACTGTGTCTCAATAAAATATGTTATAATAAATTTTCTGTTAAATTTCGTTGTGCTTTTTATATTTAACAGCAATGGGCAATTATAACTGAAAAGAAAATTTTTAACTTTCCAAAATTTTCAATGTAGGGTTTTTCCAGACTAAATTTCAACAACTTGTAATGCTGACTTTAGATTACTCTGGAAAATTATGAATCATAGAATAAGCAGGTTAACTATACTAGTTTAATAATATTTTCAATTATTTTTTGGAAAAAAGAAAATACCTAATTAGTCTAACTTAATTAACATCAAGGAACTCTTAGGTCAATAATCACTTAAATAATGCCCACAGGTTTTTTCCAACCTTTAAGTGACTGTTTTAATAGGTTTAACTTGTTTATTTATAATTAGGGGAAATTGAAGTACATTTGGACACTTTTTCATTGTTTTAATTATTTATTTATTTTTATTCCCTTGCTTGCACTGTTAAAACAAACGAGCGGTTTTAACTCAGTCTGAGGTAATTTACACTCCTTTCTGGTGCCGAAAATGCACTTCCCCTATAGGAGTGGATTTCACTCTTTTGTTTTAAGAGTGTGTATTCTTATCCGTGTACGTCTCGTAAAAATCAGGATATAGCACTCTCAAACCAAACTAAACCGTAGCGAAATGGTAAATTTTTTTGTTATAGCACGTGGTCAGCGTTTCGACCTTGGTATGTTCTGTCAATTTATCATGAAACCATCAAGTCTATAATCGTCAAAGCTACATTTCACGTTTTAACAAATATCGTTTGCATAGTTCAAAATTATTGTCTTTTTATTCAAAAAAAATATTGTGCGTCAGTTCACCCCTGAATATATAGTATTTTTAGCAATCAGTAAAAACTTTTTTTATATAATATTTTGCTAAAAAATAATAAAAATGTCCTAATATGACACACTACATGAAAGGAAGTCGATTTTTGGTCTATCGAATTATATAGAATTATATATCGAATTATGAACTCTAATTTCTTCTTCCCATAGTGCAGTAATTAAACATTCTACCAGTGCTTATTTTAAGTATAAGATTTAACGCTAAATAATTTAATTGCAAAAAAGTGTTAAAATATAATAGAAAATAATTTATTAACATTTTTGTGCGTGACTTACACTACATTCAATTTGTGACTTACACTACATCATGTGAATTTTATCACAATATGGAAATTTAGGCAATAATAACATAAAAGATGTAAATAATTTTGAACATGGTAAGTTAAGAGTTACATACATGGTACAATCATAGTTAGAAAAAGTTACACAACATCCCCTAAAGTTAGTTTCTGGTAATTTCTTAATTCGTTCTTCAATAGCAATATCTTAAAAATCTTCCTTCTCACGTCCCGCAAACGACTTCCCTACCATTGCAGAGATGTTTCAGTTTTATTGAATAAGCTTCTTTTCTTAACATTTGCCCCACAAAATATTTCAAGATAATTTTTCCTACAAAAGGAAGTAAAGCTCCTTTTCCAGCATCCAATTCATTCCCAGAACTTTATGGAGAGGTATTTACTTTTAGAACATGTCCATTTCTTTAATCAGCCGTGTAGTATTTTGGGAGATTTAATGAAACATTGGCAATTTTAAGTAGGTTATTTTTTAATTTTTAATTTTGTCAGGAAATATTTATTCGGAAATATTTATTTTCCTTTTGATGAGCAAATATCATTTAATATACCTATTTCTCCCTTTACACAATTGTTAGAAATGTATAATAGTGAAATGTTTGGGCAGATTTCTTATGCAAAGTGAAATTTTTTTTTAGCAGAATGTGGGTCAATTTTCCTGGAAAGTGTGGTTTCTTTGATCCTCTCCTCACTGTATCACCAAATCCATCAATTGGTCGTATTTTATGACTGAAGGTAAAGATGACCAACATTGGTGGCAGAGAAATGCCATTCAATGTTGTCTAATGTCGTGATGCGTTAATTGCTATTTTGAATAACACATCACTCCTCTTTCCAAAAGCTTTCCCACGAAGTTTTCAATCTTTTAGGCTGGTTTGTAGTTGGATAAGTGGGGCACTAAAGCCATAAATTCATTGGATTTCTGACATGATAACAGTTTGCGAGTCTTGTTGGCGACGACACAACAGGAGGTCCCAGCAGTTCTTCCAAGAAAAATGTCTACGGCAGGCACATTCTCAGGAGGATATCATTGGAAAGAAGAAATACATAAAAAAAGGTTCGAACCTATCACAGAAGTGAGAGACAACCCCACGCGACACGTCACTTTACGTCACAACCAATTGTACAGCAAGTGCACGCCTACGAAGGGATGAGGGGATGGATTTTCGATACAACAACTAGACTTTAATTCATTCCATCAAAAAAATCATGAGACTCTAAAGACAAGAAAATAATTGGCTTTCTTTGGTCCACAACGCTTTTGAACGCGCAACTTCGAGACCACTTCATACCCAAATCCCTAAAAAAATGCCTTCCTTTGTCGTACATCTGACGTAGCCCATCCGGAGCTCTGTGACACTGCCTGCCTGACTTCTGAGCGGTTTCCCTGCTTAGCTGAGGTCCAATTCCAGCCCACATTTTCATAACGCACCCCGGAGCCCAGAATCGCCCATGGAGTGCCCTACAAGCCCCGCAGACTCATTAATCGTCTCCCGACCGACCTGCTCAGCTCTTGTTCCCAGTGCTAAATCCAATATCTACACTACAAACTGTGAGTTATTTTTTTAAATAGTTACATTGTATTTTGGACAAGAATTCCATTATTTAATTGGCAAATTCCGAATATTTAATTAATTTTTTTATGATCCCTTCTTCATCCATTGCCCTCCCCAAAAGAAATACAGCGATTTTTTTGTTTTAAATATGATCGTTATTTAATGACTCACTTGAATAAAATGTTTTCTTTTAATTACGAAATTTGCCTTTTCTTTGAGTAGATCTAGAGTCTATTTATAGTTATTTTTAGGGAAAGGAATTATAGAATCTGGATGGTTTACGGTCGCAATAAACCGAGTTAACAATTATGCTTTTCATTATAAAACACAACCTTTTAATGTACTAACCACTACTTAATTTTAGTTCATAAAAATTGATACCGCATTGCGACATCTAATGGTCGAAACATTGTAATAGAGATGGTGTATTTTTAGTTAAAGTGTTGTCCGTAAAGTGGTTTTTGCTTTCATTTTCTTTAAAGGTTTGAAATTTACCACATGCTTAAAATCTTTCCCTTTGCTTTTTTATTTTTATTTTTATTTTAGCTGCTGATTTTGCCATCTTAAATGAAAATTATCGAAATATAAGAAATCTACAAATATTATAGCTAATCTACAACAGATAAATCAAACAGAAGCTGTGACTAACACTACGTTGTGACTTACACTACAAAGTTAAAATGTTTTATAAATAGAGAAAATGCTTTTTATTTGAAAATTTAAAGATGTGGAATTACACAGAGGTTAATATAAAAATAAAATATCTTAAAAATTTTGAAGCAAAGCTTTATTTTAAAAAGTTATAAACACTTTTATATCTTTTCGTGACTTACACTATAGCCAAAAAGGGGATTTTTATCTTTCTAATTCGATATCTTTTAGTTATAAATGCTGATTAATAATGTGTTTTTAAGATAGTTATTATAGTGTATTTTAATTATTTTTATCAAAAAAATGTGATAAAGATAATAAATTACTTAAAATTCAAGAATTCAAAATTATGAAAAACTATATCCCATGTTTCCACAAAAAAGCACCCACTTTGAAGCTAAAGTGTTGCCACAGATAAAAACAATAATAGTTTTTGATGCATAAATTTTTTTAAAAAAAAATTCACCTGAGGTATGCATTTACATGGAATTAACCTGCTAAGAATATCGCCAGATATATTCTATTGCTAATGCACTCGAAATTTTTAGGCGCTAAACCAGCGGTATGGTAACTCTAAAAAGTATTGGTGTAACTCCAGACCAAAAATGGCGGCAACAAAGTAGCCACCAAAAGTGGTGTAAGGAAACACCTAAAGTAAATCGGTGTAACGAAACACCGACTGTAATCTGACGAGCAGAAACATCAGTTTTGGTGGCAACAAAGTTGACACCATTTTTGGGGTAATAAAACGTCTCCACTGATTTGGTGTACTTTAACACCAAATCGAGGGTACTGGTAACTAAGTTTAGGATCAGGTATAAAAAAACAGGTTTGTAAAATAATTACATTTCTGACGAATATCATGTATACAGGAACATTACTCAATCAAGCAAATTTAATGTTTATAATATTAAAACAGATTTGATATTAATGATCTAGATGACTTATCCAAAATACCTGATTGTACTTATCAATTTCAATATCATTTAACTATATTAGCACAAAGATATAACAAATTGTTGCAATATTAGCTTGAAAAGATTTGTTTCAGTGACTAACTTTTCGACTATAAAATCATCAATAAATGTATAAATCGTATTTTATTTACGTTATTTTTGTTTGAAAAATCTATTAAAGAGTTAGATATACAATAGACAATTTGCGTGATTTTTAAAGCTATATAGTTGAAAATTTTTCCATCCATCAATTTAAAACTAGGACACAAACCATGCACTCATGACTAAACTAATCATAAACACAGATCTAATCTTCTCGTTTGCTTGGAATTTAAAGATTCTCTTATTTAAACGTAACTTTACTTAACTGAAAATTTATGATTTTAAGAGCACTATTTAGTGCTTGGGTACTTATCTATATCAAGAATAAATATATTTGATATTTTACCTTGTGTTTTCAAATACGCACAATCAACATGCTGCTGGTATTAACTGTTTTCTCGATCACGTAACCAATGGAATTTATACTGAATTTGGTGTTTCATTTTCAAAATGTCTTTGAAAATGTAGTTAAACCATTCTCAGTGTATGTTAACAGCGATATTTTTGAAAGTTTAAATAAAAACCATTCCGAGTGAATGATAACTCTTATTTCGGTGCTAACACCAAAAGTATTGTATATTTACATTGAGCATGCGCATTTCATAAACACCAAAAAATTAGTAATAATACTTCCTTGTTTTTACAGTATAGTGAACAATTCAAGTGCTAAAGCAGCCATTGACCCCCAAGGTTTACATAATTAGAATATTAGGGAGCATTTTTCTGACCCGTTGCATGCTGAAAACTGTGAATGAGGGAAAGATACATTTTGGTAACATTTTGCACTGATTAAACTTGACATTATACAATATAATGTATAAGGCGAAAATTTTCATTGAAATGTAATTCAATAACATAACTAAATTTATATTACAGTAGAGTCCCGCTTATCCGAAAGGTACGGGACCGGAGCACTTTCGGTTAATCGAGATTCCATAGGAATTTTCGGATAATCGGGAATCATCCACTTCACGCCTAGTAAAACGCTGGCGAAGAAAAAATTACAAAAATCTTAGATCAGGCCCTTAGATACATAGCAGCGCAAAATGAAGCCAGTACTTCAGACGTTCTCTTGTTTAAAAGAAGGTGGGACAGGGCTGCTTTAAAACGAACCAAAATTGAGCAGTAAAAAAAAAGATTATTGCATATTTTGAGAAATAAATCCAACTTCGTAAGTACGTATTTATTTTTTGTGTCTTTCTTTATTTATGCGCTTATGCGTAGTACACTTCAAATTTTAGCACAAAAAAATCCGGCGCCTTTCGGTTAAGCCGGATATTGGATAACTGGGACTCTACTGTATTTATCTTTAAAGATAAAGCTTTAATGCTGATGTGATATAAATGGTACATTAACTGGCGAATGAAGCTAAAATCTCACTTTGAGAGACATTGCTTATTTTAAGAAGCATTAACTCATGACCAACAACAATTGGCAAGAAAATTTGCCAAGCGAAAACGAGCTATCTGCTTAAGTTTATCTAAATAAAGGGAATATAAGACAACATCAAATGAACAACATAGTCTTGAGAAATTTGTGTAGGTCAAATTAAGTAAAACTTTTTAACAGCTTTATTCAGAAATGAAGGTATTCACAAATGGGTCATTGATTGGTAAAACAAAACGATAAAAATAAAATGAAAATTTCATAGGCTCTATAATAAGATGTTGCTACTTGAAAGAAAAAACAAGTTAAAAATGTAGATATATTTTATCTTTCACATCACCGGATAAAAGTCGAATATATTCCTCTCAATACATTAGCATTATGCAAACGAAGCAGGATTTTCTTCTTACGAGAAATTCTCATCTGATTAATATAAGTTTCTTTTAAGAAAAGTAAAAAAAAACATCTTGAAGTAAGGGGACGCATTAATAAGAGGAATAGCCAAAGCATCTGGATTTTTATCCTTTAAGTAAGTTGAGGAAAATTTGATGGGTAAGTAAGAAATGGATTAATTTTCGAGGCTGATTTCTGGTAAATATTTCAGTTTTGATGTTTATTACAATTTATAGGGACAAATGAATGTTTTTGTTGGAGTATTTGTAAAAGTTTGTTTTGATTTGCTAAGAATAATTTTGAGGAAATTATTATATCTGGAGCAATATTATTTAAATAGATACTTAAATATTTAAAATTTACTATCGAGTTAAGTATGAAGGGTTCGAATCTAGGATAAGGGATGGATATTTGTGTTGTCCTGAGTCCATGTGCTCGAACGTTCTCGTTAAATCTGTGGATTCGAAAGTCCAGAATGCTGTCATAGCTCAGTACCATGGGTGCAGGTTATCTGGAGAAAATTGCCCCTCTCCTCTAGCGACGTGCCTAAATTGAGGAGGTGGCACCATCTCGAAACATAAGTCAGACTTCCAATCCTCATGGGTGCTCAAAGACTTGTGTCAATATAAGCTACTGCACCCTTTCTGTCGTCTAGGCTTACCCAGGAGGCACATGTCAACAACAACATAGTATAAAGTATATGCTCCAAATTGGAAGCAACTACAGTACTGGAAAACTGTATTGGTTTATAGTTGCATGTTTACCAAACTGTAAAAAATGTATAACGTTACACCAATCCTGGAGTAAGGTGACTAAACTTCAGTTAAGTGAAGAGCCTTTCATAAAACGATGTGAAATGTTTTACAGATTCCAAACCATACGCAATCATAAATGTTAAGACATAAAAGTATTATGTAAAAAAAAACATTGCGAATTTAATGTTTTGGGGAGTTTTTTATGACCCTTAAATATCGAAATATAATCAATCATATTACTTTTAAACACATAAATGCGTTGTAAAATTTAAATTAAAACTAATTTAGTGAAAATAAGTTTCAACATTTTTCCATTCGCTTATTCTCTCAAGAGCTGGATTAATGTGATTAAAAGCAAAGCAAACAATCCTACAATCAAAAATCAGTGGGGTTTAGTTTTGGTACAGATAATAAGAAGGGTCTAGTGGCAAAACTCACGTTCTCCAAAGTATAGCTAAGATATAAAGTCCTGTCGTTCAACTTCGTCAATCTTCAAAAGTTACCAAAACACGGATAGGACCCTTTATCTTAAATATACTTAAGGAAAATGTGAGTGTTTTGCGACTGGACTCTTCGTGCATAATATTATAATTATATAAACAGGACTCACACAATAAAGTAAAAAGTAAATTTTATTTAATTTCAAAATCCACAAGCAGCTTACACAACTGGGCATAGTGTAATCCCATCAATACTGAGACAATAGAAGAGAAGAAAGCCAAAAAGCAAAACGTGATAAAATACTGTGTCCTCTTTCGCTTTGGAAACAAAATCTTCATTGGACCTCACAACATTGATTGCTACAACACGTGACAGTGCAGCGGCGTTAGTGGTGTTACACATAACAATGAACATCGGAAACGGTGAAAGCCATCTAACAGAGAGGGGGTTGGGTGCAGGCAACACCAACTAAATCACATGACATGAGGCTACCCATTAGTGGACCAATTTTGAGGTTTCGACAAATAATCGTTTTAGATTTAATTAATCAAATTTATGACTTATTATGATACTTTAGAATCAGCTTGTTAAAAAGCATTGTGATCTAGGTGCTATTGATATAGGGTGGTTTAAATTAAAATTAGTGCTAGTTATACAGAGTGATTATAATTAAAATTGATTTAAAATCTGTGTGCAATGATTATATTACTGAAAAGAATGATGTTAAATTTATGGTTATAATTCGTAGCGAAATGTTATTTTGATTAGCAATGACCAATGGAACAATGAAGCAATGGATAATGTATTAATGGAAAAATAAAAAAAATTATTAAATTCCCCAATGCCATGACTGCGAACTTGGAACATTTTTCGGTGATTTAAGATCTAATGTTTTATCTTTTGATAGAATTTTTCATAGTTCCATTACTCAATTTTTAAAGTCACATGGCTTCACAAGACTCTTTTCATTTTTTGTCTTTTGTTCCTTAGTTCTTATTTTGTATTATTGTGAACGGTTAATTTTATATTGACCATAGTGTAGTCCAAAAATGGGATTTGAATACTATGTGTATTTTTTAAAACAAAAATTTCCTCAAATATCTTTTAATAAAGGGTATAATTTTTACTAACTCATACAAATTTAAAACATTGTTTGAAATTTTTTTTACCTGGTTGTAGTATTTAGACAATATAAGTTTTAATATATATTTTTTACAGTTCATCGAAATTTGTTTCAATCGTACATTTCAAAGTTTCAAAAACATGCTTACCAATGTGTATAAATCATTTGCGATTATATAATTTATACATAGAAGTATAGTACATATACAGTATTACTACAGATATACAGTATATAGTTATATATATAACAGTTTTGTACAGAATAAGTACATATATACATATACAGTATTCTGAATGCTTATTGTTTGTGTTGCACAAATATGAGGGATACATCTATATACAATATACACAGATGTGAGTATCAACATATTTGTAATACTTCAAATAACTTCATACACAACCATTTTGTTTATATATGTATATACAGAGGCACGTAGGGTAGTTGAAGTGCTGAAATTCATTAAAAAAGCAGTATATTTGCTTATACTTTGGCATACACAGTACATGTTTAAGGTGCTCTCTGACTTACTTTACTAAAAGCCAGGGAAATAGAACATTACATAGCTAATGGAACAATGACTCTTAGTATTTGTAAATAATGTACTTTGAATATATTTATGTATTTTAGACGTAAAGGGACTATGCATTTTTAAAACGATGAGGATAGGCTTTTCACCTTCTAAGATATAAAGTTTTTTTATAGCAATTTGCTAACAAATGTTTATGCTCAGGGCATAATATTTATTGAAAAAATATTTTTTTATCTCATATTTTTATAATAAAACTCTTCAGTATAAAGCAGTTATCATCAAGAAAAACAAATAGTGAAAATGGATTGCTTAAATTTTTGATTATATTTTGACAAAATTAGAAATAATTTTTCTATTTACTTTTCATTTGCAGGATATTATGAGTGATCCATGCAGAATATGTTAAAATATTATTATTTCATAATTTAGGTTGATAGATATCAAGAAAGCCTAAACCGAAATACAAAAGTCCAAAATACTTTGAAATTTTAAGTATTTTATTCATGCAATTTCATGCATGAAGGGCTAAGTAACTAAATTCTGAATTTGTGTTACTCTATTTATGAGATTTTGGGCTTTAGCCCTCACCAAGAATTTAAAAATATTAAAAATATCTAGGAGTCATTGTTGAAGTTTTGAAACCTAAAAATAAAACAACACCGACAAAATTATTAATATGTAACTAATTAGTACGTCTTAGTAAATTGTAATAATAAATGTAATAAGAATTGAAGAATTGTAAATTACTCACGTTATTTACATTTCAAAGTGTTAGAAATATAGTGAAACTAATAGCATGAGTGGCATTAGGATCTTATGTCTAAAAATTTACCATGCTTTTGTGACATGTTAAAAGGTCTACAGAGTGAAAGTTTAAAATAAAGTTCTTTAAATGAAATTATAGCACTAAAATTTTATTATTTTTATATTATTTCACAATTTATTATTTAATTAATAAAAAATTACTTTTAATATAATTTATTTTAAGGAAAAATACACGTTTACGTTTAATCGTTCGTTAATACGTAGGTTACATTTGTTAACGTACTCAACACGAATACCTTTCAATGTGTGTCAATTACTTTCAAATATGTTGAAAGTAAAATACCAATATGCTTTATTTGTTGATTTTAACGATAAATATACTCGATTTAAATTTAAAGCAACCTAATGCCACTCACGTTAACAAAAAAGCTTCTAAGGGAATCAAAGCGGACGACCAGCACCAAAACCTGAAAAAACACACGATAGGTTAACCTTTCCCGCAGGAAGATATCCCCTCAACTTAACATTTAATTCTAGACCTCTGTTGTTGGAAGATCCTGATATGTTTTGTTTTTCTGGCTGATGCTAGGCTACATACCGAATAGGAACGAAGGTGCAGGGGACACCGTGAATGGAGTTAAGAGTCAACTTTAAAACTCTTGATTCAACACTAGGATTCTAAATTGTTTACAGAGTGTCCATGGAATTACGCCAATGTCAAAATTAAACATCTTGAAGACAGTAAAATGAATCAAATGAGATGGATCTATGGTTTAATCTATATTGCTTGCTCAAAAAAAGAATATAGTTCCAAAAGCTGCGTTTTTACAAGGAAATGTTTTATGTTTAATTTCTTTTTTTAAAACTAGGTATTCAATTAGTTGTTATTGTGGTAGTGTGGCAGTGTCAAAGGCTCTCCGTTTACTATCCAAGGAACTTTAGGCGTGGATGTTAACAACTTAACAACTAGTCTCTGACGCTAACATCGAACTGACAATTTGAAATCAGTATCAATGGTGCTCAAATGTCAAATAAACTGGACCAGGATTCTCTGTTTATTTTTCGCGTCTTGCCGCCTTATTGTGAATGATGGGCATTTAGAAAACTTTTTCGATACCGTTCAGTAAGTATTTATCTGAAGCCTTGTGTAATAATCTTTTCTAAATTTGTAAGCCACCATATATACAATTATAAACTTTTAAAATTGTTTAAAAATTTAGAGATTTTATAATAAACATTCGATTTTTACGTTATTCTTTTAATCTTTGTCGTCAAGACATTTAATTTTGAATTGAAAATTCAATTTTCTGGACACCCCATGTTTTCTTTACAGTATAATAATTTAACTATAGAAATTTAATGCATTGATAACTGTATGGAAGTAGTTATGCTGAATCAAATTTTAAACGAATTGTGTGCTTCGTTAAAATTGTATTTGTCAGTTCATTTATTTAGTCTTATTGTAAGAACCATTAAATAGGTTTATATAGGACATATTTGAACGAAGAAAAACTATTTTTAATAGCTACATACATTTATAACACAGATTTTTTTTATTTTTATATAAAATAATAAATATGCTGATCTGGTGATTTTTTTACGCTACGTCACACATTATTTTATGTAATTAGCTCTAACAAATTCATCTGCACAAATAATTACAAATTTATAATATAATTTTTGTATATATGTTTAAAATGAAATTTAAGCTATCTAGTAGTAAAAAATAATAGTTTAAGATCTTTAAAATCACAGAAGCATAACATTGACCCTTGTGTGACATTTCATGCAATAGCTAACAATTAAATAAATTGTGTTAATGCTCCATAAAAAAATAAATTATAATGCACTCATACATTATGTACGACCAAATATAAAGTATCATAACATCATATATTTAAGCATGCAACACGTTATTTTACGATTAATTGAAAAGTGTACACATAGAGAAAAAAAAGGACATTCCGTTTTAATAATAATATAAAGCAAGTTAAAAAATTGCACTACTTAACTAGTTTTACATATATTATTAACATTTCTTTAGAATATTTGATAAAAGTTTAAAAAACACCAAGGAATTTACGTTATAATATTATAGTAATTACATCTAATGTGTTGAACAATTAAATAAATTTCACAAACTTAACTATGTGTATGAAAATAAATTTTCTACAATTTGAAACAAACATTAGAAAAAGAGCTTTGCGATCATTTTGCAATGGGTTATCTACAGTTTATAAATCTAACATGTGGAGGGTTTATATTATTTCAATTGCAGTAGCTTTAAAACATCTGTAATATATATATTTAAGAAATAACAATAAAAGTTTAAAGCATTCAAGATTTTTTTATTGACAATTGATCTATAAACGGCGCCCTTCTATGAAAAAACCTGCCACTATGACTACTTTCTAACATCAACTACTCCATTGAAATTTAAGTAGCGACGTAAAAGAAGCAAATAGTCATTATATTTGGTCCCCAGAACAAAAGTGCCGTCAGTGAAGGGCTGGAGATGCATCGTATGCAAAATTTTATTGATCTAAGAAAAATGTTGTATTTTGCCACACCCTCTGTGTGGATTTTTGAAGGAACTTTTACCCCGAGACCACAGAAAGTTTTAAAATTCTAAAACTTCATTTTTGATTTTGTAATATTATTATACTTCCCTTACTTCATTACTAGGAACAGTTGTAATACAGGATAGATTTAATCATTTTCATTACGTTCTCCCTCAAATTTGTTTCAAAACTCACAAATTTGAAAAACATTCCAGTTCTACTTCATTACACCTTGATAGGTTACTTTTTTTAATGAATGATTGCCAAGCTACGAATAATCCCACCGGTTATGCTACACTGCGAAAAACTTGCGTCGAAAGGGTACAAGTGGATCACAAGAATTAGGGCAGCATTACAATATTGTGTTGTTTTAATGCAAGAATTGTGTAGATGACTTTAGAACACAAATTTGTGTGTTTTCAACACAACTGACGATATCGACATGCGTGCTGAGCAATTAACACCTTTTTTGTGCTAACCACGCACTATCATTTAGTCGCAATACAATTTTTTTAATTGTTTCATCCTAACTTTTAATAACTGGTAAAAACATAATTTTCTGTAATTAAAGACAACACATGTTTTTTCTGAGTGTAAAAGTGATCTAGCAGATTAAGTAAATATATGTTAGAATATGATTAAAAAACCATAATATAAGTTTCATCACATGTGTGGTGCTTACAATGTGAAGTTATACACCATGTGTGAAGTAATACAACATTTTATATATTAGAACAACACAATTTCCTATTCGTGGCATCTCCAGCCCATAATATAAGTCCTGTCTGCCCAACGCGAGAAGACTTAAATTTGTAGTTTCTTTGACACAACATATTATTTTATATTTAAGTTTTAGTAGTAAAATGTTATATTATAAATAAGTCAGGATTACAATTGATTTAAAATTTAAAATCCTTCAGGTGAGACTTGTTTGTGATCGCTCTTTTTAACTTATCTTCTATTTTAAATACTGTACATTAAACAGTTTGATATTAATTTTCGTGACATCAAAATGACTAATAAACCCTGTCAAGGGCAGAGTTTATATTTTCAACTATGGCTTGAAACCCTCTAACCTTCTAATTAGCATAAATTTCTGTAATTTCGTAAAAAACTGCGTAAATTGTCCATAACTTCGGAAACTTGACTTTTTGAAAATGTCAGTTAGTTGGAACTACCCAATTAGTGGATAATTAAAGTTTTCTCGTGTGGGACTTATGTGCAGCTTACTTAAAATAAGTAAAGCTCCCGTGAACGGTGAATAGAGCTACTAGTACAGTAAGAACACATTTAGTGTGACCCGGTGCGCTTTCGAATTGTAGTAGCAATTCAGAAATGCAGTTACTGCTAAAGCAGGTGCCAAGCACTTGCGTCATCTTCCACATGTAGAGTTATTTACAAATTTGGCCGGTTCCACAAATACCCTAATAACAGTTTTTTAAAATGACTTTGTATAAAAATGGTAATCAAAACCTGATCTAGGAAAACTCAGACTATAGGCACAAGAAATTTTGGGGGCCCTTTTACGGAAAATTCTGTGCATGATTGCTCATAATGATGATTCCCTAGGTGGTAGAATTATCATATTTCTGCTACCATTTTATCTCGGCTTCTTTATTACATCAATCGAACCAATCATGTTAGGTTACTGTACGAGTCGAAGACAAGCTTAAAATAAAGTGGGGTCTCAGAAAATTTTAAAATTTACTGAAATTTTGGGGATAGCATTTAGCATAATAGAAAATAAATTCAGGGGGCCCTAACATTTGGGGGCTATAGGCCCGGGCCCAACGGGCCTTATGGTACATCAGGGCCTGATGGTAATGTTGTAGATACAAAGTTTTACGTAATATTGGTACTTATATTCTACATTTTTGGTAACAATTATTTAGTTATATTAAGGTTTAAAAATAGTTGCTTTACGTCAAATAATTGTGGAATTAATTACACTTGTTTAATAGAAGATAAATTTTCCGCAAATATGTTTTACGCATCAGCTAGTTTTTTGTCAAAAAATCAGTTGTCTTATGAAAGAGTCAAGGTATAAAAAACTGCAATTATGTGTATGTGTGGAATCAGAAAATAGCAGAACAAAAATATTTATAGTAAATTATGTAAATGAAAATCAATTAAAAAATAGTAAATTGTACTTTTCTATTTTAAGTACTTTGTAATGCATGATAAATGTTTAAATAATAAATTTATATATTATGATAAATTGGAAACGTTTTAATAAACATTTGTACAAATATAAAAAAAAAATTAAATAGATTTTCACGTAAATATTGATTCTGTATTTATTTAGGCTTTACAAGTTAAATTCTCTTTTTAAATAAACTAATGAATCAATCATTATTCATCACTGATAAAATTGACTTTTTATGAAAATAATATTTTCTGGAAATTTTTAATTAATACTTAATTTCAACTCAATTTATTTTTTAACCTGTTTTGTTGGTATCATTTGGTTCAGCAATTGAGGACTTAAAATTATAAATTTGGAATTTGTAATAAGTTTTTTTAAATATATATATCTCGTTTTGAAAAATTATCTAAACTTGTTAGACTAAAATGAAATAATCTCCTAAATTATAAATGTTTTAAGTAGCGTTAGTCTAATTTTGTATAATTAATAGTTTTAGTCTAATTTTGTATAATTGGATGGAAGTCGTGTATATTAGTGTACTTTATGTAAGATGTAATAAAAATTCACAATAAAAGTTTGATGGATTATACAATTTGTACGTGTTACAACGCGGCTATTTGGGTATAGCATGTGGCACTCGCATGTTTGGCATTTATGTAAATTTAAATTTTAATTTAAAAATTAAAAAAAACTTAATACGATGAAATCAAATTATGATAAAAATGAGGTGGATAGCGAATAGGCAAAGCGATTTTGTTACTTAAACTTCAAAAAGTTCTTAAAAATGTATATAAAGAAGTTTTATAAAAATTGCTTTAGAGTAATTGGGCTTAGTGTTACTTTAATTGGTGTTTATATGTTTTGAATTTTAGCTTTTTGGTTTAATTAATGCTAAATAATGATATTTATACAGTATGAAGAGAATATTTTTTTTACAAAAATATATATTAATGTTATATAATGTCATTAATTTATGAACTGTTTTGGTTTGATAAATAAAATACTATATTGCACTTAAAAAATTGCATGTATTAATGAAAGAAACATAAGTAATATACATTCTTTGATATGTGCGTTTTTATACAGCAATGCATTCACATATTCAATTTATATAATTTTTCGAATATTAAACTAAAAAAATTCAATTGAATTTAGTTAATATATTTTGTTGAATTTTATCTAATGGTAATGCAATTACCTTTTTTCTTGCCCACAAAAATTCTATTCATATGCATTCAAAGTAAATTTCATGAATGTCTTTTTTATAGTTTTTAAATTTTATATTTCATATTTAGTGTTATAAATCAAGTATTTGAGACTATAATAGCAGTATAATAAACTTTTATAACTTAATGTTTAATACACTATTATACGATATTTATATCGTTATTCACACAAGAAAAGTAAACTGAAATGTCAATAACTATGTACTTAATTTCAATATAGTGAGAAAACAACTATTGCTATACGCATATGCTATGGGGAAAAGCTTGATGATAAAATTCATTTTGAGCACAAAATGCGTGCTAAAATTTTCCATAGGAACCTAAGCATAAGTAAAACGAAGTGATTCTTTAGATCATGAGAATATTAACAAAAAAAATTTCTTTTGAAATTTTTTTGAATTTTTTATTGAAAATTAAATTGAATTTTAAAAATTAATTGAATTTATAGAATTTTAAATTTTTTACCTTAAATGTGATTGCCTTAGTATACAGGTGGTCACAATTTATAGTTACAACTTCAAAACGCTATTAAAAAAACTTTGATAAGAATGACTTCAAATTTCAAGGGAATATTATTGCAGCAAGGGAAAACGTATGACATAAGAAAAAATTGATTATTGAAAATTTTCAGACAGATGACGTTGTAATATAATAAAAAATAACTGTTCATGAATCATTAGTGAAATCATAATTGTTCGAGTGCAAGTGACAAATGAAGTTGGAATTTTAATTGTAAACATTCTGTATAAAACATGAAACAATTAGTATTAAGATATTAAAAGTATTTTTCTTAAAAAATACTGACAAAAAAGTACTGGAAATATTGGTAATTATCTAACGTTTTAGTAAGAATATGGGATTTAGCAAAGTTTTTGTAAGTTAATTGTGTTGTGAAAGAAAATGTTATGCATTCGAAATTAACTGAAATCAGAACTGGAAATTTATAACTATATAGGATATTTTTTTAAACTTATTTAAATCATGTAGAATCACCAATTTTTTAATTAGTTGCAGCTATTTATGCAATATATAGCAAGACAAATTAAATTAACAAAATAAAATAACTTAATTTATCTTGAAAATGGATTAATTTCATTCCAGTATATATAAACGAATTATTTACAAAAATTGAACTTCTTTGTCCAAAAAGACAAAACCAACCTCGGAAGATTTATGTCTTGAAAGATACTTGATGAAAGTTTGTTTTCAAATGAAATTATCATTTATAATTTTATGCAGTGTCAAAGCAATTATGAACACACATCAAAATAAAACAAACTCAGAGTATTCTAGTTTCACCCTTATATCGGAAATGTCTTATTCCGTACCTATGTTTCCTCCGCGTTACTCTCGCGATATCGGGAGGGAACGACCTTCAATCTCTCAAGGTCATAAAGCAGGTGACAGGAGCAAGCCTTTTGTGCCTTGACTTTTAGAAGAAATTGTCATGGGTTATATGAGACAATTTAATTGGAACTTGGGCGTTGGTACGTATCTGCATCTAAATACAAGTTGTCCAGGACCTCTGATTTCCAAAAATTCAATAACTCAAAATCTTATAAAAATATGCTTGTACTTAGAAGATGTAAAAACTTTTAACTGAGGTTTCACAATTAGTTTTAGACATAAGAATTTAACAAATATAACAACGTTAGATGTAATATAAAGAAATAGCTTTTGTAACAGAAATTCATCTTTCATTCTCTTTAAAAAATGCGTTAAAAAGTGACTTTAGACCGCCGAAAGTGGCTAGGTTTTTTTATTCCTTTGATCGTATTCGAAAAGCTGGCTTTGGGCAGCTGGCTTTGAGCATACTGCTTTAAAAAGAATCAGACAGTTACTATACTGATATTTTTTTTCAAAAATTATAGACTCATATTAATAGTTTAAAACTTTTACAATTGGAGATGGTGCATAATTTAGACATTTTTTACAAGGAACTATATACTTTTGGTTTATTACTATTTTTACATAAGGTTAGTTTGTGCAGTACTTTTAAAATACTTTTTCAATGAATTTCTTCTCGTAAAGCAAGACGATCATAACTAAGCAAATATAAAAACAGATCATAGAATTCTCAAACAAATGAACTTGGAAAAAAATAACAAAACTCATCAACGGTTAACTTTCAGTTGTCAAGCGATAGAAATTTCGAATTCAGAGGTCCTTTCAGAAGAAGCCTTTAGGTATACGCTATCCAAAAAGTACATAATGGTGAAGGGTCAGTTGCTTGTGCCTTGTTGGGTGGTTGGTTTTCAGCGGTTCTTCACACGTATTCCGACTCTGAGAAGCTCTGTTCCTTGGATAAGCTCCGTTCGTGGTAGTAGTGGTCTGGGTAGTATTCCTCCTCGTCCAAGTCGGCCGAGGAGTGCGGAGTCCGAGTCGTGGTGGACACGGCCAGCGACTTCTGGTAGCTGAACAGCTGCCGCTCCAGGCTGTAGTTCTCCACCTGGAGGGCTGTGATTTCACGCCTGACGGGGAGAAGACAATAGGGGGGTTCAACATTTTTGTTATCTTTATAATTAAATAAATGCGACCGAAAATTGATTTGTCAATTAATAGAGAATTCTACATCACATACAATTTAAACAGCCCAAACAGGAAGTTAACAAAAGGAAGTGAACATATCCGCTCAGCAATGGTGCCAAGAAGCGTCCGCGTCGGCAGGTAAAGTTCAAGTGTCGTATAACAATACGAGTATAACGTACGTTCGCAAGGGTATTATTCCTTTTAGAGGAAACCTTTAGGTACATACGCTATCCTAAAAGTACATAATGGTGAAGGATCAGTTGCTTGTGCCACGTTGGGGGTTGGTTTTCAACGGTTCTTCACACTTGCACAAGGACGCTGGTTGAAATAGGTCAGTTACAATATAATGATTAAAATACTTTAAACTAATTAAAATGTTAATGCGTGGAAAGAACGAAAAAGCTTGGACAAGCTGGGCTAATGGCGCTGTTCGAAATGACGTCACAACTTCACATAGCCGATGTAAGTTTTTACATGCTTTAATAATGTGCACAGGAAGCCTTCAGACTAATTCTAAAGCAAATGCACTGTTGAAAGCTAGGAAAATTTTACGTCACCAAGTGTTTTTGGTCACGGGATGTGTCATGTAAACTTCACTTTTTCTGGAATTCATATTAAAAATGCAACATTTTAAAAAGAAATTCTGAATTCGTATCCTAAATCATACACTTCTAATTTACTCACACATTTTACTTGCGAGTAAATTGTTGCACGTTAAACGAAAATTTCTTTAATAGGCCACGAATTTAAAAATTGATCGTCATATTATACTCATTTATTTAACTCCATTATACATGTGACCTTTGATAAATTATTAATAAGGAATCAAAAACAGCATAAGAGTATAAAAATAACCAAATATATTGTGCAATGAACTCGTCATTGATATCATTATTTTAAGCACTGAGCTTTCCATTCAGTTACTTTATATAGATCGATAGTTGGCTGTCGCTATTAAATCTAAAATCTTCTCTTAGAGTAGATTAAAAGAGAGTGCTCACTTCATTTGGTGTCCGTGTATTCTGCAAACGTCGTCATACTTGTGATAGAGGGCGCTGAAGAGCAGGACTGTCTCTAACCACTCTATGTGAACCGTTAAATGTGTGTTGTTCTCGAGATAGGCACTGTTTAGTTCCTTCACCTGCAACACAGTGGACGAAAAATATAGCATATAAAAATACAGTTTGGTGGTCAATAAATTTTATTATTTGTTCAAAAACAAGAAAAAGTTTTTTCCCCTTTGTTTCGAGTAACTTGATAGGAAATTTGTTATGGATGACTCAATAGTAAATTTTGACTGCCGTGTGTTTACTTTTATTAAAATATATCTTTTTAAAGATAGAAATAATCTAATTTTTTTCGAAAGTATTATCTGGAAATACTGTACGGTTAGATAAAAACTAACACATTTTAAGAGAATTCCCTGTCATTACATAAAAAATAGCATTTTTATATGATTGAATCAGTTTTTACAACTGGTTATCAAAATAAATATTTTTATTGGAATAAAGTAATAAATTTATTCAATCAAGTTAATGATAATTTATACAACTAATGATTACAGTTAGGCAATTCTACCTGACTGAAGACTATTGTTGCGTTAGTCACAAAGTAAAAAAGCCTTTTTTTCAATTAAAAAAATCTTATTTATGAGAACAGGTAATATTATTTTGTTGCAGTAAGTGTAGATAAACTATTCGTCTTGTTTTTCCCTTTAATGTTACAAATTGTAGGGATAATCCCTTTTTAACACACGTGACCTACACTACAGAAATGGCAATTTTGCATTTAAATAGCCGTTGATAAATAATTTATTGTTCATTCGATTTTGCTGCTTGAAACTTGATAAAGAAAAAAAATTGAAATAGACTTTGTAGCACTTTTATTATCAACTTGAATGAAACATTGAAGATTTAGAATAATCACTTAAGTTTTAAACTTAAGTGAATCCTTATTTCGTGAAATTAATTAACTTTTAACGTAATTTCTATTTGTCGGAGATTCCTCAACATAGGCGATTTAAAAAATGAATGAACTCATACTAAGTGAAGATTTCAATTAAGAATTCAACACAGCAATTTATATGCAGATTTGCGTGTATTATTGAATCATTATAAGTAATGTGAACTATTGAGTTGTTGATGTAATCGAGCAAAAATATGAAATGTTTGCTGTAGAAAGTTGCTTTAGCATTATTGTAAATTTTTATCATAGCACTATTCTAATTATAATTTTTAATCTATTTTTTAAATGCAAAATTATTTTTAAAAATTAAATTAAGTTATTGAATTTCAGAGAGTTTAATCGCAGTATCACTTTTAATGGAAATCGATCCACTGTGCAGTGAAACCTCTAAATAAGACAGTATATATTTATTTATTGTAATCAATCTCTAATTCACGGTATTGTTTTGTTAAAGTCGTTGCTAGCTTTGTTAAAGTCGTTTTTGTTTTTCAAATAAGTTATATATATTTTTAACAGATTTAGAAATTGTTTAGTTTGATATTTTTAACATTATAATTTTAAAAAAATTTTGGTTTTATATTTTTAACAGTTTTAGTTTACAGTATTATTTTTACTGCATTGTTTTGTTTCTCGGGGCTATGCAAAGCTTAGACACAAAAGAAAATTTCTCAATAAATAAAAAATCATGATTATTCATTATCATTGCTATGAAAAATATAAAAATGTATTCGTAATCTTATAAAAAAAACCCATCACATATTTGTCCAATGTCAGCAGCTGGAAGTATTTTTCTAAAGACTCTTGCACAAAATATACAGTGTATATTTTGCGCAAGTTAAACGTTTGGGTGTATATTATACACCCAAACGTTTAACCTTTTGATGGCGCAATTTCCCAAATTACATAAGATGTCATACAGATTGAGTTGCTTATTTGTACAAGTGTCGCACACGTGACTTAAATACTTTTCACAATTAATCCTCGTATGCGTTAAAAGAATAAAAACAGATAAAAAATATGACAGTCTGTAACCAAACCAAACTCTATGAAATGGACAACAAGAAACGCAACGCCTACGATGGAGTCACAGCTGCTTTAAACGTTGTCTTAAACCCCACAAACTATACCCGGCAGCTAATTCGTCTAAACTAGAACGGACACTTATATAGTGACGTTACAGCTACGTCAAAAGTTCTCTTCTGTCCCACAAACAAACCCCGCTCCATCCCGCTCGAATCGTCCATTTCAGTAACAGTTTTATAGCCTACGATGGCGTCACATCTACATTAAACGTTGTCTAAATCCCGCAAACAAAATACCCGGCCACTAACTCGTCTAAACTATAATGGCGTTCATTTAGTAACAATTTAATTAAAGGAATGTGTTGAAATTCGAGATCCTTACTAACTATGCAGCTCCCCCTATCCAAGTAATTTACTCATATCCGTTGCAAATTAACTCTATCCGGAAACGGAAAAGACTGCTTGAACGTTATCAATATACAAAAGTAAACGACCGAATTGAAGTTAACGAAGTAGTTAATTTTGTGTTAAAAGCAATTCCGATTTAAACGTAGAAATGTTAGGTTGCATTTAAACAATATGTTAACGAATGGAATTTGTAATGAGAATAGATTGTTCTACGAGTGATTATTAAATTCTGAATAATGATGTAAGTAAATATGGATAGAATATTATAATTAGTCATTATGGTGGAATCGCGTTAAATGCTAGTTACATAACAAGTAGCTTTGGGAAATTAACTAAATTAACTATCATTTACCGTCCACGAAGGATTTTGACATTTTAATATATACAATTTGCAGCCAGCCAGCATAAAGTATATTTTATTCAATGGGCTATATAGGTGAGAACTATATAGCACATTGTTTTGAAAGAACATGGAATTCCATAATTGCGATGACATCACCAACATAAATCGAAACAAAGTTGTAATGTCTTCACAAGAGAGGACACAACGACACCTTCTTGTACTGTATTACAACCTTAAATTTCAAAATATTTTTAGAATTGTTTTTACTTAAGAGCATCCTCGGTAATAAAGAATTATACGTAACTATAGCACTATAGTAAATTAAAACCATTATAGATAACCTGACCAAAAAAATTTCAGGATGAGACATAAAAGAATTCGAAAATTTTGAAAGAACCTTTTTTGGAATTCTGTCTTTTATTATTAGTCAATATAAATAAAGTTAAAATTTTAAATACAGTAGTAATATTGTAAGTTCATAAAAAGTCTTTTGTTTTAAATTTAAATGTGTTATACAGAATTTAAACAAAAACAAAATGCTATCAAGTTTTCTTTCTATACACTACAACTTTCTTTTACACTACAAAAAACACAAAAAAGTATTTCTTTTATTCCAAAACAATCCTGTCATGAATTCAATTTACTCTTCTGCCAATCTAATGCAGGAAAAAACTTCCTGAGTAACTTCAAATCGATGGTCCCATATCCCCCTTTACAGGCATTTCCCTGTACCAGTTATACGAAGCAATATTTTCTCTGTCACATATCCAACCCTACAAAATGAGTAAGGATATTAAGGAATAGCAAAAAATGTTAATTTCCCCTTGTTTTTTGGACAGATTTAAAGAAAAACATTGTTTTTTAACTTCTCTAACAGGCTCATAAGCAAGGTAGTATATTCTTGTATTTTTAAGGTTTCGGCGATAATAATGTTTGTTGATGCAATTTTAATGTTTCAGTAATAATTTTAATTAAAAATACTTATTTTCAATTCCTTCGTGGGACATTATGAATTTTTGTGTCTAAAATTTTGTACTGCAGCCCAGAACTGCGCAAATAGCCAATCTCCGAGTTTTAATAACCAATTCTTAAAGATTCAAATTATGCGTTTTGCTCCAATCATGTTATTAAATGCTCGGGTTACGCTTTATTGCAATGAATTTGGTAATTTTCAGATGGTTTGACCTTTTTTTTTCTAGGAAAGCACCTTAATTTTGTTCAATCTTCATATAAGAGTCACGCTCAGATTATAGCATAATTGAAAACGTGCAAACGATTGTGTAAAAAAATATATTTGCAGTGGCATCAGTTCGCAGAAAATGGAAAGGATGTTTTTTCGAATTTGTAAGTTTTTAGGAAGTGTATATTTGTTCTTTTAAAATAAAGTTTTGAATAAAAAAAATAAGTATTTTTTTCAAGTTTATTAAACTCCAACATCGACCACTACGCTCTACATACCACTTCCTTCCCAAAAAGAACAGATACAGAGAACACCAACCTTTAGAAACAACCTGCGTATCAACTCTTTTGAAATGGGGCTGGATTGCTAGCTCAGGGAAATGCTACTTTAGGAAGACATAAACTGTAACCGTATCTCCCCAAGAACTGATATTATGCGTTGACTTAGGGAAATGTCTTCCTCGAAACTTCGGGTGATAAGCCTTTGTCGAGATGTCGCATTTCAACAGTTTCGGGTGTCAGCTGAATATGTTGATCGAGAAAATTGTTTTTCTTTAGTCACTAGTGCTGAGTATAAATTTTTAAAAGGTATGATAGACTTAGAAATATATATAGAGAGAGGGAGAGAGAAATGTATAATAACTTTTTCAAAAATTAAGAATAAAATAATATTTTACAGTTATTGCTGAATAAAAAAGCAACCTTTCTTACAATGTTTAAAAACAGCATCACACACATTATTTATTCACTAGTGCTGAGTATATTTTTATTAAAAGTTAGGATACACTTAGAAATAAAAAAGTATAGATTAACTTTTTTTAAAAATCAAGAATAAAATAATATTTTTCATTTATTGTAGAATAAAAGCAACCTTTATTACATTATTTAAAAACTGCATCACACACAAACACACACACTCAAGTGCGCACACACGCACACTTTTTTTAAAGTTAAAATAATTAAATTAAAAAGAAATACCAAGTTCATTTTTATGATTAATTTTTAAAAAATATATATTTATTACATTTCAAGCGGTTCAATGGCTGAGAGGAATTACGTGTCCGTCTTATAAGCCCGAGTTTGCGTGTTCGAGCCCCGGCTGAGTCTTCAGATTGTCTGAATGGAAAAATCGCGGGCACGCATGTCATATGATTATGCGGCATGTAAAAGATCCCTCGGGTACCCATTTGGCTTGGGTTCTCTCGGCAAAATTAAATGTCAGCATACTTTAACATCCACAGAGAGCTCAGATTCATTGTAATCTGAGCGTCACAATTGGGTAGCGAGAGTCGCCTAAATAGTGCCACAGAAAAATGGTTCTCAGTTCTGGGGAATATGCCGAGTCTTTAAAAGGAATGATCCGCCAATAAAGCAGCCCCGTTGAAAGAGAAAAAAAAAACATTTTAATGCTCCATTCTAATATCATCTTTATCCTACATAAATTCTGCAGAAAAATTAAACATTCAACCAAATACTTCACTGGAAATCAGAAAACAATTATAAGCTCGATTAGCATAATTTCGCAGAAACTAATTCCTCCCACTCCATTGCATTTCCTTTGATACAAAGAATTAAACAGACCAAAATAGACCGATCACAAAAGACAAAACTAATTCTCACTACCACCCCAATTAAAAGCAACAGCCACGATGTTACAAACAGTTTATTTCTATACTTTATTGGAAAAGAAAGGCCAATGTTGCTCATTACAGAATTTGAGATAGGCCTTTTTTACACTAAGGTAATATTTCTTTAGAAGTCTTTAAAAAATTTAAGTTTCTCTGATGTGGCGACTTTTCATTCGGTTTGTTTGCGGTCGGATAGCAAAAGAAGTAAACAATGAATTCTTTCAAAGAATTGTGGATTTTCCTTGACAATGGCGAAACAATGCGCCTCTTATGTTTTGGTGAAATAAATGTTTTGCTAATGGAAGGGTTTACGTATTGTAGCAAAGTTAACTCAAATTAAGGATATTTTATTGAAAAATGTGCATATTGTCATAGATAATTAGTTTTTAATTGTTTACAAAGGGAAAATCCCTTTGTATCTACTCTCTTTTTTCCCCGTTCACCAAAACACCAGTGGTGCATTGTTTTCTCCATTGCTAATTAACCTTTATTAAAAATTTATTTATTTATATTTATTTTTTAAAATGTGTCTAGCATACACTCTTAAAACAAACGAGCGGTTTTAACTCAGTCTGAGTTAATTTCCACTCCTTTCCGTGCCGAAAATGCACTTCTTCTATAGGAGTGAATTTCACTCTTTTTCGGAGTGGGTAAAAGAAATAAAAGAAAACAATCTGCGTCCTACACTCTTAAAGCGAGCGGTTTTAACTCAGTCTGAGTTAATTTCCACTCTTTTCCGGTGCCGAAAATGCACTTCTCCTATAGGAGGGAATTTCACTCTTTTGTTTTAAGAGTGTATTTTCTCTCCACTCGTATGCGATTTCAACAATCTCCAGAGTGTTTTAAATTGTACTTGTTGTTTTGTTTTTGTTAATAAAGAATAAATTGAATAAAGTTTTTTAACAGGAATACAACTAATTCTAATATTTTTGAATTTACTTATTCTACACTTATTTTCACCGTAGACCACACTTATTTCTTAGTCTGTTTATAATTTAAATTACAACTGTTATGACCAGTTTCATTATAATAACTTGTGACATGATTATGCCCATTACACGGTTATCACTTAACTACTGATACAGTAGGTCTATTTACAATGTAAACCTCGAAAAGATTTTCCTCCCCCGTCCCCGTGTGTGGTTTTCTTCGAAACAGAGTCAGCGTCGCTGTTTCGGTTTTTTCTCCACCCTACTTGGGTTTGGGCTGTTCAGATTGTTAAAAGTCTAACTGGTCATGATCAAAAATAAAAAAATACGTGAGATCTAGCATATATATTCATTTTATGTTGAGTACTTTAGATTTAATGCAAAGCAAAATCAAAACAAATGATAAAGTTATTTGTTTTTTATTTTTCTATTCACATTTGGCTCTGAAATTTGATTTAATTAAAGTTTTATGCTCATTGCAAGTATAAAACAGTTTTCCACGTCAATATAGTTGGAATCTTTTTAATCGGGTTTTCATTAAAACAGTATTTTAGTCACGGTACAGTTTTCCACTGGATTATTATCCAGTAATAACTAAAACAAATAAAAGATTTTTGTTCCAAGATAGGAAATTTTTTTGTAAGCCAGTAAGCAATAATAAACCCAGTTTCTTCTTAAATGAATAAAAGAGTGGCAAAAATTTAGTTCGATTTGCAATGTGCATACAGTTTAGCAACTCTAATTGTTAAGATTTCACTGCCATTAGCATGAAAGATTATATAAAGCAATTGTGATTAACCTCACAACAGAACCTCAAACGAGGTAGGATTAGAAAAGCGATGCTCACCTCCCCCCGTTTCCTGGAAAACCAAGCGAAGGGAAGGGGAAAAAAGTATTTTCGAGGCTTACATTGTAAATAGACTGACTATAACCACCACTAATGTGACCTCCTCCACTAACCTAATCTCCTCAACCTAACCCCCCTAATGTGACATGTATTAGAATTTTGAAATTCAATTAAAATCTCTGTAGCACACTGTCTCCCTTTTCATCTTTTAATAGAATGGTCCAAGTATGCTTTGCTTGAAATTGTTCACCCTAATAGCACACGATTTCTAGGAAACTTGAGATTTAAACTTTATTTAATGTACATGCATAGTTTCTTTTTAAAAAAGAGAACCTGTATACTAGTCACTTGCGTGCATAATATAACTCTACAAGGAGCCACAGCCAACAAATATTTTAAAGTGTAAAAAATGTCTAAAAATAAATAAATAAATAATCGGAAATTGTCATGGAAAATGAGTATTTAATTGTTTACAAAGGAAAAAAGCATTAAAACCCCAAAAAGATAGTAATTATTTTAAATTTAGCACTAAAAATGATAATACTAAGTTATAATTATATTTGGATGTTACATTAAATCGTTTATAATAATCACCATTAAAAGTTAATGAATATTATATGATAAATATTCACTAAATAAAATTAAAACAACATTGAAATAAAGTTTAGGCAACATTTTAAGTAGTTTTCTCTATTTTGTAAAATCTAAAAATCTAACTTCTCTAATCTGTCTAATCTGTAAAATCTAAAAAATCTAATAAGTTTTTTCATAAGAATTTTTTTTTATCTTTAACATTCAACTGTTAAACTCCAGTCTACTTATTTATACTTATTGTGAAACAAAACTGATAAATCCTTTTCAATCACAATTTGATAAATTATTTTAAAGTTTTTTATCCAGCATACTTTTCAGGCATTTTAAAATCAGTAGAGTTTGTAATAAATATTGCATCAAAAACCTTCCTCCCAACACAACTAATGTAACTCTAACACCATTTATAATAATGCCACCCATTGTGAATTATGTCGACTCCATTGTAGATCGAGAGAAACGAACAAATCCGCTGGGAATGGTAACCTCATTAATCTTTCTCAAAAGGCCCTTTTCACGCCTCCCTCGTAAGAGGATTGTTAGAAAATTGAAGATGTCTAAGCTACGGCCGACTCAACTAATAAGACCAGAAAAGCTTACTGTGACGTCCCACTATCCGTCCGTTTTGGGTTTTCTGCTGTTTCGAAAGAGAGGAACGAAAACTTTTCAGAACCTTGAAAGTACACTGTTAAAATTTTTGTGCTTGGTTTCACCATGATATTGGTTCCTAGTAGCTGCAACGGCTGTGTGGTGAAATGTTTCACCTTTTTTTTCGGTGTTTGGTTGAACGATTTTTCTGGATTTGGAAACAAAAACCTGAGAAATGGTTCAACCGAATACCAAAAATATGGTTTAACGTTTTACCACACACGTTGCAGCTACTAGGAACCATATTTTTGGTGAAACAAAGTGCCTAATTTTTAACAGTGTATATAGTAAGCTGTGCGCGAATAGGTTACGTTTTTTTAAAGCAGACAATCAGAACCGGTCGGATAGCGTGACATCAGGAAGAGCTTTTGATGCCTTAAGCTTGGGTAGGTCATGTCCAATAGTTAAGCCCGTTAATCATGAAAAATCTTAACTTGATTACGTTGCAAATTTATTTATCAAAAAAACTGTGAGGATGGTTCACATGCAGCGGTTCCGACAATGTTCACCCGACCAAGGCCCAACAGAGTATCAGGCCTCGGCAACAAGCGTTTACGTGATGACAGCATATGGACGTGACTAAACCTTTGGAAGCGTCATTTGAGTGAAGCCTTGAATATAGTTATCCAATAAGCGAAGCTCTGTTTGAGTAAGTAGTAACAATTTTACTCGCTTCACTCGAGTAGCGTATGGTACGATGAAAACCCGTTCAAATAAGTTCAGCTGTTATACCACAAACACGGTGAAGTACTTTTTTTATACGACTTGCTTAAATACAATGCTAAATTATGGGATGCCCAGGCATGATACTGTTCTTAGTTTGGCTTCGACTATATTTAAGGTGCCGGATGATTGCAATGATAAGTGAATGTGAGTGTTAGGAAGAATTTGAATAAGTGTTAATGAATTTGAAATGTGGATACATTTTCTGCTATACATTGCCACTGCAGCGGCTATTAACATTGCCATTACTTCTTATTTCAATATTGACACTTTTCTAATCTAATTAACGTAACCTTGAGTATCATTTATAATACCGTCTCCTATTATGAATTATGCCCATTTCATTGTAAATGAACCAGCCAACGAGGAATGGTAACCCTATTAATCTTTCTCAAGTCTCTTGTCACACGTAAGAGGATTGCCAGCAACTTGGTTTAAGAATATTATTGATTCCGGGAACGCGTCTCGCAACTTCATTGACGCCTCGGGCGTTTTTGTTATTGGGAAAACAGGAAAATTAGATTTTAAGATAAGGTAAATGATATTCGGATGTCAAGAAATGCAATATTAGTATCGGGTTCTAGTTTTTTCCTTGGATTCTGTTAGAGGAATTCTTGAATAATGTTATTATGGGAAATTGGTTCCAAAATTAATTATGGAGGTAAATTAGTTTTAGTTTGGTGCGATAGTTAATGAAGGTAAAGTATTTCGTTTCTTCTTGTGAAACATTTTTATTTGTTTATAAAAAAAGGCAGTTAACTGATAAGAAGAACTTATTTTAACTTTATTCTTAACAAAATTATATTAAGTTATTAAATTGTATATGCTTATCAAAGCGACATTATTATCAGGGATAATTATTGAAAACTTTACGGATGGATGGGTTTTTTTTATGGATACAGTAATCGTCTCCTTTCGCGATCTTCATTTGTGTTGGAACACCACAAATTTGTGTTAGTATATCATCAACATAATTATTTTATGGAAACAACACATCACTGTAATGTTGCCATTTTTATACAATACTAGTGTTACACTTGTGTTGTTTCATTAAAAGTTTCCTCTGAGTGTGTAAACACTCCTAAAATGTCACTTTAATATTGGAGGTTCATTTTTTTAATTCAATTGCTAAATGAGGTATCAAGTTACATAGATTTCGTTTTTTGTTTGGTTCTAGTATTGAATTTTGACAATAAAAAAAAATCGCGTAAAACTATTTTTCAAGAGAAAGTGATTTATTGGTTTAATTACTATTATTACCAAATAATTACCTATTAATTACTAAAATAAACTATTATTAAATTAATTTTGTATTTGAAAAATTGAAAAGTTAAGTTTAATACAAATATACAAAATACTTTTATGAAAACTTCCGTCTCAAATTTTCTTAAAAAACAACTGAGATGAATATGATAAATACTTAAGTTAATTATTGTTTAAAACATTAATAAAAATAACTTGGCGAAAGAACAACAACAAAAAAAAACTGTTAAAAATAAATATTATAACCCTATTTCAGGGTCATTCATGTTTTCTCTATGCAGAAAATAAATACATGGTTTTCACAAGCAAACATAGTCTTAAACTCGAATTTAATCTGACTTAAGAATTCATTACCTACAATTTCTATAAGATGTTTCAGTATTTAAACTAAGACCGAAGATTCCTCTTTTACGAAATAAAACGTCATTCGTCCCAAGAGGTATTTAAACTGCACTTGAAAATGCTCTACGAAATTCCTGGGCAAATAGAGACTGGTATGCAAATTTTGACGTGGAATTAAAATCTTTTATGTTTCACCGTGTAATTCAGACAATGACATTTAAATTTAAGCATGGAGGGCTTTGTAAATAAACGAATGGAGACTATTATGGTGTAATAAAATAGATTAAGGGTAAGGCAGCATTGAATTTTGCATTGTTAAAAAGCTTTGTTGTTAAAGAGTACTTAGCGTTTGCTTAAATAACTGAGATAACTATTCTGCATTTTGAGTTTATGAGAGTTTTTGAATTTGGTTGGTTTCATAATTAGTTCATTAATAATTGTAAGTATTCTATGGTTATGATTTGCGAAGTGTTTAGCTTTAGGGAATGTTAAGGATTTTTTGTATGTTTTGGAAGTGTCGATGAAAATATTTGATTAAGTAATAAAGTTTTACATATACTTTTAATATTTGAATTTCAAACCCAGAGTTGCAAACTGCCGAAATTACATTTCCTGTTTATGATTTTATAATAGGATTTTACAATGATAAAAAAAGCGTAACTTTGTGAAATTGAAATTTACAAATAATTTTTTTACAATTAGATAAAAAAATAATCTGTTCATAGATATTTTTATGAATATCTTATAAAGTATAGTTACCGATTTTTAACACTTTACCTAACAACCTCAGAATGGTTAAGGTTTTGTCTTAAAAGTTATATCTAGATGTATAAAAACATTCATGGTTTAAACAGGAGAATTGCATACTGCGAAATCTTCCAAAAATTTCTAATATTGGAAGTTATAATTTTCCAATTGTAAACAGTAAAAAAGGGAAGAAAAATCAAGAAATGTGTCGAATATGTTTATGTCACTGACCTTATGCACCTTTAAGAGTTAAAAATTTTGTACATAGTAGATTGAAACATCGCTATCTCTATAGTAAAAATTAGCATACATGCTGTCCAAATATCCTCTTATTGGTCTTTAGGACAAGTAGTAGTAGGTATACCGGCCCTTGACTGCTTTATTTTAAGCCTGTAAGGCACATATTTCTATGCAGAATTTTCGCAAGAATTGAATTTATCCAATCAGCATATGTTTGGCTACATAATAACCCATTACAGGCAAATGTATATTTATATCATGGATATAAATATTCGCAAATATTCGATATCGCAAGGCATCTTAATAAATGGACTGTTATATTTAGGTTACGCTATACATTTAGAGGCAAGCCATGTTTTAGTAAGGTACGATGCATTCTTTAATGGACAAAACGCTGTAAGCTATCATTCATAATGACTTCACAGTATATGCATTATTTCTAATTAGTACAAACATCTTCGGAATTATCGCAATAAAAAATAATTTTGATGAAAACTTATTAGCTAATAATTGGAATTAATGAAATGGAATAAATGCGCAGAAAATGCGTATCATTCATCATAAGCTAATAATAGCACCGAAATTCTAATTTACGTTATAAGCATGTGGATATTCATGATAACTCCTGTTCAATTTTGTCTAGATATTAATTAAAAGTGAAGGAAGTATTCAGAATAACTCCCAAGGCAAACATTAGCATAGGTAAGGTGAATTGACGAAAATTGAATGAACAAGTGACTGATGCAGAATAATCATCGCTATACAATACTTCGAAGTTATGAGAGGCTTATCTAGGATCAAAACAAATCATGTATTTGTTTGACTGGTGTGTTTGTCTCCATGACATGATTTATGCAATAATTTGTTTGGGCAATGAATTGATTGCAAGTTAATTTTAAGGGAAATTTTATAATTAAAAGTCCAAATAGAACCCGACACTTCACTGCTCTTGCAAATTGGTATTTTCGTGCTTAACCCTAAAAGGCGCCCAGACGCCCGTACAAGCAGCTGTCTACGGAGCCGACGTCCGAATCATGTAGAATTGGACCATAACCAGTGAAATTTTCGGGTGATTTCCATATTGTGACTACCTGCTCTTGAAACGCATGCCTTAATGATAGGGCTAACACTTTCGTTGCGTTAGTTTTTGTCGCGGCGTAACATATCACATGAATAGCATTATCGAAACCTGAGTTTTTGAGCTTAAAGCATAAACCGCAGCGAAAGTGTTAAAAACAATTTATCTCCACTTTTCACAAATGTTTCTTTCGACATAAGATTATGAGGCTCAGACTGATTGCGTCATGTAATGCGTGAGTTGAGTTTTGGTTGTATGGATGCCTGAATTTTCAGTGCTTGTTAAATCGCCACGTATATGGTAGCCGATTTATGTATTACATGATGTATTTAGTGGTGGATCCATCCAAGCCTATGATGAAATTCCGTCGAGCTTGCTTAACAGTACATCTCTTGTTTTCTTGAAAAATTTCGCAACATTAGGCTCAAACTCTCCTCTTAAGGACAAGCATCAGGGAAAACAGTATTTTCAACCAGTTATAAAGTCATATGTTGATCAAACCTATTGAAACTTTTCGTCGATCTGGTTCAACAACATTAATACTTCAAAAGGGTCCCTGGGACCATATGATGATGGAACATTAGAAAAAAAGTTTACCAGCTTTCTACTACTAATACCTCATCTAAAGGCTGAAATTCTCTTCCTATTCATGACAATTTAGCCGTGGAATGTAATAGAATATTATGTTTAGTTTATATGTTTAAGTATCATTAAATGTTATGTTTCTTTGTTAAATTAGGGTCATATTATTAACCCATTAACGACGACTTTGTGAACATTATTAACACCTTCATTTCCGTTTAAAAACGTTAACTCTTTTTTTTGAATTCGATTTTTGTGTAACTTAATTTGACCTTTATAAATTATTCAGAATAATGGTGTTTAGTTGCTTTTTTTTAGAATGTGTTTTTTAGATAAACTTAAAAGGGAAGCTCACACTCGCATGACAAATTCATGCATTTCGCATGGCAACCGTTGTTAAGGAGTAAAACCTAAGTTTGTAAAAACTAAAAATCGGCCACTGTGCTTCCGAATTGCCCGCTTTCTTGTAGGCCCTAATTTTTATGCGACCGCGACGTCATAAATAATGTTGATTTTGGCGTTCATAAACCTTGAATAACTCGTGGTTTGAATACAGCGTCACTAAGCTTGCGCTAGATGAGGACTCATCGTTAGACGTGAATTCAAATCACACTAATGAAGATAAAACGCTGATGAATATATCGCGCAGGATGGCGTTTTCTATTGCCTTGACGTGCGTTTTCAGTTCTTACAAACCAGGGGTTGAAGCATTCTATCAACTACACTCACCACGACTCGAACGACATTTTTTTAAATATGCAGCGACAAAATGCGATGATGCTAATAGTAAGAGCGATAATCAGTACCAGTTGATTCACCACGCAGCAATAGATAATGTCAAATCGGTTAGTGTTTTAGCAAAGAGTACCATTGATATGGTATAGGAAAATTTTCAAGATAAGCCGTAGAACCTCGACTATCTGATCTAATTGGGACCGGAGGTAGGTCGGATAATCGAAAACTCTGAATATCAAAAATTCACGATATCACTGTATGATTTTAAATGGTCTCCGGAGTTTCCCAAAAATTTAGGATCACCAGAAATGTACTTCTAATTTTCAGAATGCCGAAGTTTCGCTATCTTAAAATCAAAGAATTTTCCCGATTTCAGAAGCTTCGGAATTTATTGAATTCAGAATCGGTGAAGATTTCCCATTTCATAAACACCGGAGAATTTTGATTTCCGAATTGCCGAAGGTTTTCGGTTTTTAATCGCGGAAGTTTGCCGATTTCAATATAGCTGAAGATTTCTCATCATCTAGAATCGCAGTAGATTTCTAAAACAGATTTCTTTTGCAAACAACCAAGAATGAATCTGTTAGAAAATTTGTTTTTATGTTGACTCACGGTCGGTTGCGTAATAGAAAGTTCTGGATAAAAGAGAGACGGATTGTTGCGCCTCACAGCGTTTGTGTCCCTTGTGTGCCGGCAGATGTCATATGATTTAAAAACTCAGCCACTGCATCTGTTGGCGTATGGTTACCTGTGTTCTTGGCTGCAATAAAATTGTAGTTTATTATATATAGATATTGGTGAATAAAGTTATGTTGTCATGCAGCCCAGTCGTGTGAGATGTCTTGTTTTAGTGTGCGGCTTGAGGCCAGTAGGTGTTGTGTACACGGATAATAGAGGTAGTACACTGACCTGCCTGACGGGTATGTTGGTCTCCATGATGACGCCCATGTCGACCCCGTCCTGCACGTAGTAGGAGTTGTGCGGGGCGTTCTGCACGATGACCGACTCCTTGCCGCCGTGGTCTTGGCTGTCGCGCACCACGTAGGCGTTCCACGCGACCGAGCGCAGGTGGTTCCTGGGGACGTTGTGCAGGTCCGAGTAGAAGAGCTTCAGCCTCAGGAACTCGCACTCCGTGTCGGCCTCCACGCACCAGCCCTGCTTGTCGCGGTCGTAGCAGTTCGCGGTCGCGTTCGGGTCGCGCGCGCATGGAACCTGCAGAAAACAGTGCATTGGTGTGAGTTCTCCCCATTTCCAGGGAGGCGGAATGGACAACTGGGACGGTAATGCCTGCAGTGACGTCGCAGTTACAATATTAAAACTGGAGGTGACACTTGTCACCCTCAGGGGTGAATGGCGGTGACAAACAAGCTAAAAATTCATCGACCCAAGGCGATTCAAAGCCTTGAGGTGTCAAATGGGATCGCCGTTTCATCTTTTGTGGAAAAATGGCCTCCATTCGTCATCTTCAGTTTTAACAGTTTACTTCAACCGTTTTCTTAAACCCCACAAGCAAACCACTCGGCAGTTAACTTCCGTGGGCAGGCAAACTGCAGTATCTAGCCAAATGACTTGAACAATTGTTGTAAACACTCAATAGCTGTAACCTGTGAGAAAAAATACTGGAAAAGACTGATTATTTCAGAGCAAAATTGTCCAATTTAATGGTGTGGTTACTGCAGTTTAACTGACCGTTAGATGCGACTTTTCTAGATTCGACAAATTCCCAAGGTAAGGAATTTTTCTAAACTGGAAAGGTCACGTCTGCAATGCCTCCAATGTTCCGTCAAACATTGTCTTCTTTGCCAAAAACCAACTATTCTAAAAACCTTTCGAATTGTCCATTGCCTAGCGATATGACCAGAAACAATAATGCGTACTAAACTCAATATAGATCTGCCAAGGGAAGCTAACTCAATTCAAGAAAAAATATAGATAAAAAATTTCTTAGCAGCATTCAATGAAACTTACGGCTTCTTTTCGCACTTGGCTTCCCGTCTCTTGACTGTTTAGTATTTGTATTGTTAAGCTCGACCACAGTTCGTTATACTATGAGCCAAATCAAAACCTATGCAATGCTTTCGGTAACACATTTGGATATATCAGGTGTTACGCAATCATAGTGGATAAAGTGCTATAAACTAAGTGTGGACCATAGAGATGTCTAGTTTAATCATAGATACATCAATAGACTGCTGGATTGGCTGGATTTTGCGGTTTAATGGCTCAAAAGTAAGTAAGGCCATACTACGTCGAACACTGGGTCAATAATTCAGTAAAAGGTCAAATAAAATTATAGTATTTTTGAAGTATAGACAGTTCATGGAATAAATTCGAAGAAGTGTATAAGGAGTTCTATTTAACTCACAAAACCCCTTCAAAAAAGTGTAAGTTGAATGCAACTCATTTGACAGTAAACTTTTTAAGGGGAGTCGAATGGTTCTATCTCGCCCATGTTAATTGTACTAACTTTAGGAACATTTTCCCCAGGAACTATATGAGATATCATTATGAACTTTTTTTATAGTTTTTTACTTACATATAGTTCTTTGATTTAAACACTGAGGATATTTCACAGTATAAAAATACGTAATAAAAAAACCCCGAAAAAATCCGATTTAAAGATATATATCTTTTTTTTTAGCAGAGATATTTAAAATACCTCAAATTAAATCAAAGAGCTATTAATGGGGAAGAAATAATAAAACAAAACATGCTGATATCTTTTATAGTTCCTGAGAAAAACTTTCCTAACTGTTGAAAAACCTTATACGAGTATTTCAGGAAACGCAAAAGAAAATTAAGGTATAGTTGGTAAGAACTGATATACAGAGTTTCTGAAAAATGCTTATAAAAAGAAAACTACTAAACAGACATTGATAATCTTTGTCTTAAATTAAAGCTATCGATATATGCAGATCAAAAATAAAAGAAAAACATAAATTCGACATTTTTGACCCAAACACCCTTCCGACTCCCCTTAAAGTGGAATTGGACAGACAGTTGGCTTCCTTAACCGATAACTTCTCATTGTGTTAATCCAATGTAAAAAAATAATTTTTGGATCTTATTACTCCACTTATATTGGATATTTTTGCAAACGGTTTTTATATGATTAATCAAGCTTGCTTAAATGTCTTTGCAATTCGTTTTTAAAAAAATTGATTTCAATATTTCCTTGTAAAATTATGTATTGAAATAAAAAAATATTCAACCAATTATAAAATTGAATTCTGGAGACATTTAAGGCAGCTACATTTATCGTCTTAAAAAATCGTTTGTAAAAATATTCGATGCAGCCGGAAAAATGAGGCTTGGAAAATAATTTTTATCCATTGGATTAGCAAGGAGGCATTTTGGTTTGGAGAACAGCGGTCATTTTGTTTCATTCCCGCTCATCATTGTGCAGTCCATCCAGTTAACTATAATAGATCAATTGTCCTAACAATCACCTTTGCCTCTGAAATGGTGTTGGCGCATAGCATCTCGGCATGCACCTTCAGCGCGGTCCTCCGCACCAAGTCTTGCACTTGGCACCTCAGAGAGAATCCGCGTATCCGTCCCGACATGTCCGAGATCTGGTCCAGCACTCCGGAATCGATCCGTCGCTCGCCCTCGCCCAGCACGATCCGGTACATGACTCGACACTGGTGGTCGAAACCGGTCAGCCGGTTCAAAAGGACGCGAGGCCTGGAGGGAAAGTAATTTTGAAGGATGTTGTTTTTTGATTGTATTGATAAAAATATATATAATCTTACGGGGATTCATATTCAAACTAAAAGCATACGTTTGAGCTTTTATTTCAATTTCATGGTCAATTCATATTTTACTGAAGATGGATTTCCTATCATACTTAGACAAAACCCGTCTGGCTTAAATCAATAAATTATTGTCTTTGTTTAAGTTTGGATATTAAAGACTTGATACCGATGTTTTGGCCATAATGTAAAAACTAAATCGAATGCAAATATCAGTGTTATCCGTTAAGAGGGACTGTCAGTCCCATAGAGCTAATGCATTAGTTTTGAAATCCATACTTTTGCGAAAAAAAAAATTGTTTCGCCATGTTATCCCATTTTCACCAGGTATGGGAGTCATCATTACATTTAAAACAAAATTAAAAAGAAAGTAACATTCGTCTATTTAATTATTAATTGATAAAGTTTTAAAATAGTGTCGCCATCTGCTGTATATTTTTGGCGTTTTAAAACTTCAAAAATATATAATTAAATAACTCGATAACATTTTCGTTTCAAATTTGTTTCATTTCAATGTTATGTTGATTTCCATATCTGAGGAAAAGAATTAACAAGCAATACTTCTGCAGAAGTCGTGATTCCAAAACTAATGCATATTAGCTCTATGGGACTGACAATCAATCTTAAAGTAAGATGTTATGAGTGTCCTGGTGTTCCACCAAATCTAAGGGCTAATGCCTTTTTCTATCTGAATATTTGTAACCTAACCAAATAGAACGAATGTTGGGCATGAAGGGCATTTAGTCTCTGAAGTTTTCTAATGTGAAGCACTGCTACTTCACTGATGACTCTCAAGAATGCTAGATACAAACTTCAGGGGCAATAAACATGCAACAAGAATTATCCCAGCTAAGAAAAGCAGCAAAAAACCTTGAAAAAAAATTGAAGGAAAGCTGCTAGAAAACTGCAGGTATTTGGAACCAAAAACCTTCATAAAAAAACCTTTATTTTCCCTTCATTCGAAAACCTGCAGGATAAGTGAAGGTTTTAGGTTCCAAATACCCCCATTTTTCCTTCACAAAAAAACCTTTATAAAAACTGCAGGATAAGTGAAGTTTTAGGTACCAAGTTCCTTCACTTTTCCTTCATCAAAAGTTTCCATTTTCCCTTCATCAAAAAACCTTAATATTTCCTTCATTGGAAAAACATTTAAAAAACTGCAGGATAAGTGAAGATTTTAAAGTTGAGTTGTATTTATACCCAAGTAGGAAGGAAGGAGCACGGGATTTGATCTGGGGGTATTTGTGTAGCTGTTCAGCGCGCTACCAAATGCGCTATTGGAGCTTGCAAATTGGAGCGCGTTTTAAAATTAGGAATGGTATATCTTATAATTAGAACAAAAAAAATTACACACTCCATAGATTCGATTATAGTCAATAAATTTGATTCATGATTTTGCGTGCAATTTGTCTATGATTTTTATTTAAAAATATTTTAATTAGATTTAATTAATTGTTCTAAGGTGGTAATAAATAAATTGGATGCAAAATTTTGTGAGTTAGAAAAAAAAATATCTTAAGAATTCCTTTAAGATTAATTTATTTTTAAATTTTCTATAAAAAGGTGAGAGCAAAGCTATTGAGCAAACTGAAATATTAAGCAAATAATTTTTAAATCTGCTTTTTTTCGTTTAAATTTTACTGTCTTTATATATGTGGCATTATTTTCTTCTTTTTTGCAAAATCAAATAAAAAACGTCCATGGAAATTGGAAAAAAGAATTTGAATCGCCAATTATAGCTTTGATACATATTAAGCTAATTTTCTGCAAAATTTGCTAATAAACTGCAAATGTTTACATTAAAAATTAAATGTTTTTCCGCGAAAAATTCTAACAATTTTTAGCTGGGATACAATTACTACAAGTGTAAAATATCAAAACTAATTTAAAAAATAAAGAACAATTTTAAGATAAAGATTCACTACAAAAACAATTTACAGTATTTTTGGGGTTAACGCACACATTATTTTTTAAAAATAACTTCAAATAAACTCACAACTGGTCAACCCATTTGATACTTATTTTCAATGACGCTTCATTAGAATCGTCAAAAAAAAGTTTACACTGGTATGATAATGCAGCACCATGGAAGTTATTGGTTTGTAATTTCCCTTGAGCAGCAACCCACTTGTCGACATTGTTGCAGAAAACGATTTTGGCCCCTGCAGGCTTTATGTGTAACTCTATGCTATAAAGAATTATGCACATGTTGTATTAATTCTCTGCAGAAAGTTTTTTAGACAAAATACTTTGCTTGAAATATTGTCCTTATTTTCTCAGAAAGTTTCGGTAATTTTTTGCATAAAATTGCACATTAAGTGCTATTGAAATGTGGGTTTAAAGATAAAACACTATTTTAAGTGTACTTTAAAATATAGGTTAAAAAAATAAACTCTAAAGAAAGGTAATAAAAAGTATAAGGTTAAATAAAGGTATTTTTCAGCATAACATTTTGAGAGAAATTGCTGTTTTCATGTAGAACTGAAACGGCTAATTCTTTGTTCTTTTAGGATGAATCCTTCAGAAAAATGGCAGTTTTCTTTTAGAATAAAAAAAAAATCAACTTAAAAAAGTTTTACAAACATGCAGTTCTCCAGCTGAAACTCAGTTGCTGAATTTCTCAGTACAATACCTCTAAAAAAACATTTTCCCTGCATAAAACCTTCATCTCTCTTCAAAAGCATTGTCTTTTTGCTGAAATTTAGTTGCTGAATTTTTCATCACAATACCTTTAAAAGTACTGCAAGTTTAATGCTGAAAACATTTCCCTGCATAAAATCTTTATCTCTCGTCCGAAAGAAGCAGTTTTTGTGTTGTAATTTAGTTGCTGAATTTTTCATCATAATACCTGTAAAAGTACTGCAGGTTTTATGCTGAAAATATTTTCCTGCATAAAAGCTTTATCTCTCATCCAAAACATGCTGTTTTCCTGCTGAAATTTATTTGCTGAATTTTTCAGCACCGTACCCATATAAATACTGCAGGTTAAATGCTGAAAACATTTCCCTTCATAAAACCTTCATTTCTCTTCAAAAAACCTGCATTTCTGCATTTTCCATGCAGGTTTTTTGCTGATTTTTTTAGCTGGGATGTCTACTAACCATAACCATAAAGATGTGTGAATTGTTTGTCTTTTGCTCTGAATGTATCAAAATAAACATAGCAAATGCATTATCAATGATTTAAGTTACCGAAAAAAATACTTTACCTTGTTCCGTCCGTGGTCTCGTCTCCGTTGGGCAGCACGGACACATTCCACTCGAAGTTGCCGAACGTGAAGTAGCTGGTCTCCAACTTGACTCGTGTTTTCTGCCCGGAGGCATGGTGTGGCACGTGTGGGATCTTGACCAGCCCTTCGAAGACAGTCATGGCGTTAGAAACTGAGAGTTCCATGAGGAACTCCCAGTTCTCGTCGGTGAACTTGCGTGTCTTGAGCTCGTTCATCAGCATCCACTTCGGGGTGCCGTGGGCGGGCTCCTCGACGCTGAAACAAGCATTCTTTTGCGGATAGACCTGCAAGAAAATTTTGGTCATTATATACTGACTAAGACTTTTGAAGAGTATGACCTCACAAGAAGCACCCCCCCCCACACATCAAGACGATTTCAGTAAAGGGTGCCTTGGTCAGTTCTACCAAATCGGTTAGTGACACCTGTAACAAATTAGCGATGCACTAGAGCTAGACTAGTGGGTCGTGACCTACCAGTTGGGAAACGCTGCCCAACTGGTACGTTAGCGTGGTGTGGCTGATCTATTGGTCTGTGGTGTGGTCTTTACATTGTTAGCCACTCCGTGGTGATTTCTGTGCAGAACTACTATTTATTTTGTACAAGAAACTGGTTTTATACTGATATAGTTGAGTTTGGGAAGATCCAAGTAAAGAAATCCTCAACAGAATTCTAATAACAACTTGTCCCGAGTAGGAATGGGTTAAGGTTTTTTTAGAACCCTTAGATCTTGCCTACCAAACACGTGACTATCCTGAATTTGTCTCAACCGAAGTCCCATACAAAGTGAAGATCGAAGACTCGGCAGTCCGAGATATTTTTTCTGATGATTTGAACTGATGACAGAACACTTGCAGGATATTTTACACTTTACGATCATACTTAGACAGTTATCTAGGAGTACAAGGACTACGGGCACGGATAGATTCGGTAACTACTCACCTCATTCTTGGAGAAGTGCTCCCTGTTGAGGATGGTGAAAGTATAGTCCAAATAGCACTTCGTCCCTGGCGACGGATTCCTGAGCAACAGGTAGGCACCCAGCGTCTTCTCTGTTCGAGTGAAGGACACTGCCCAGCGGTGGTAGCCGAACGAGAAGTCTTTAGTGGTGGCGTCACGGTGCACGTCACGCGTGACGGAACGCGTCACGATGAACGTGAAGACGCCTGTGTTCGAGCGGTCGTTGAGACGCGAGAAGCGGTACAGCAGGGCCATTGGGGGCGACGTTCGGGCAACCACCTACCAGAATAGAAGCATTCTATGAAACTAGAGATAGATTAGTAATAATCGTACATTATTTGGTCGAATCGTCGAATTAAATTGGCCGACATATATTCTAAATTCTAGCAAACAGCAATGGGAGTGTTTCAAATGATGTAACGGTCTTGTTTTCGTTTGTATCCGTACTGGATTTCATTGGTTTCTTTGGTTTCACGTATTGCGATTTCATTGGTTGCTTCGGTTTCATTCTCAAAATGACCGATAGGTAAAAATTTGTTTTCTTTCTATGCATGTTTTCTTTAAAAAATGTTTTGAACAACCGACAGCACAGCAAGAAAGTGGCATTTAAAAAATTTAATAAGTAAAATTCTTTAAAAAACTCATTTTCGAATACCAAAACTAAAGAAATCCCAGTAAACAAACGACAACAAATCGTTGGAGCTGTTTCCATCCACGACGTGAAAAAAACCCATTAAACATACATAAACAAGTTAATTTGCATGCGATAATGTGAATATAGTAAAAGGGACTATAATGTTTCATGTACTAGTTAGTCCTTTTATGTAGGGGCATTTACGTTGCTTCCTGAAAAATCCTTAAATGAACAAAACTGTTGAAACTATGAAACTGTTAAACCCATGAAATTAAAATTGTTAATGCGCTTTCACCACATAAATAAATGATACTAATTTTTAGACTAAAGCTTATTTAACTGAAAATCCTGAATAACCATGAAAATCCTGAATAACCATTTTTCTATGGAAAATGGTTATTCATAGAAAAATCATTTAATTTATGATTTGTAATTGACGGATAACTTTTTAAAACCAAATATATATTAAAATATTTTAAAATTAGCTCGCTAAGAAAGCAGTCTATTCAGTCTATTGTCAGGGCCTGAATGAAATTAGGACATTCATATGAAATCAAATTAATGGACCAGTTTACGTTTAGATCAAAGGTGTGTAATTAGAAGTGTTACAGGTTGTCTAAATTAAGTATAAATGATTGTAATTGTACGAAGTGCTGAATTTAAATTGCCTTAATAATTTAAATAAGTAACAGCAAATATATGTAATATAAAATAAATAAAGCAAAGTTCATGTTTGTTTATTCTGTATAGTAGTTGAACATGGCCCCGTAACACAGTAGTAGTGCTGGCATTGCCGTGTCACAGGTCCGGGGTTCGAATCCCGGATTGGGCGAGGTTCACTCAACCTTTCATCCCTTAAGGGGTCGATAAAATGAGGAACAAACATGTTGGTAGCTAAATACTGGGGGGTCCCGCGTGAGATTGACCATCTAACCGGGACAGATGCCTAGCACCCCAGAGTCCTTGGTCACGAAAGCTGAATTGGGCACGGCAGGCTTTGGCCCGCTAATGGGCTGTTGCGCCGAGAAGTTTAGTTTTTTTTAGTTGAACATCAAAAAATCTGTCAAAACCGAGTTCAAGAAATGAACAATTTAAGATATAATTAAATTTTAAAGGATATATAGATTTGAGTTAGTTACTTTCTATTCTAGTCAAATTGATCTTTTATAAGATTTCAACAATAAATTCCAAAATAAAAATGTTCTTTACTTTTCGTAAAAGCCATTTTGAATTTTATATTACATCAATATATACTACTTTTTTTTATTGCTTACAAGTCTCAAGTTTTCCTCCACTAGAAGTTTGCAATAAATAGAATTAGCCAGCTTCCTTTATTCGAGCTACCTACGAAAGTAGGAAGCCTATCTCGGGAAAGCACCTTTTTCAACTAATAAAACCTACCGATTTTCCTTCCAGCGAATGGCAACAATCTTCATCGAGAAAACGCGGGAAAGTAAACAAAGGACTCAAACAACGGCGCAATTTGGAACTCTTCAAAAGAGTCTGCAAATGTTGACTCTCTTGACGAAACTCATCTATTTCTAAATCTCGTTCTACATCGATTAATGGTATGGAAGTTTTTTGTTTCCCCAAATGGGGTTTTTAGGGCTGTAGGTTTGTGATAAAAGTAACCAGGCTTTTTTTTAACTTGGTACTTTAAAAAGCTTAAAAATATCTGGGTTTCTATTTTTGGTGAAATAGTTTTTTTAAACAGAGATTTTTTAAAGTATAAATATTAAAAGGGTTTAAACTTCTAAATCATAAAAATAATTTGCTGAGTTGTGAAAAATTACAAAGATTAATGCTTGGTAAAATTTTCTAAATAAACTTTTCACGTTAATGAAATTTTAAAGGCTTATCGCAGGCACTATTTAAACGAATTGTGTTTTTATTCAAATACTTTGCCAATATAAACAAATTATTTGAAAGGACGATTAGAATTGCAACTTAGTTCAACAACTTCATCATCAACTTAGTCGCACCTTTCGAGAGTAGGGTAGGGTGGGGTAAAATGGGTCACTTTATAAATACCTCTATGTAGCTTAATATAGAATTTATTTTTCTGAACCAATTTTTGTAATAATATTTTAATACGTGTTTGAAAGATATTTCATAAGATAAAAAGTTTATTTTTATGAATCTGGAAACCAAAAAGAATCCTTTTAGAAGCAATAAAATGTGGTGAGCAAAACTAGTTTTCAGTTTTTAACTTCTGGAAAAAACTAAGAAAACACTTCAATCTTGCATTGTAGTTTATTTAAATCATATAAGTACTTACTAGGCTACACCTCAGCCCAATCAGTTAAGAAATACATTGATTTCCCTTTTATTATTTCAATTTACTTTAGATGGGATAAAACGGGTCATAGTTAGGCTTAGCTCTTTTGAAGCAACCTTTAGAAAATTTAAGAGCAGATCATGCTGATAGAAAAGCATTAAAAACAGGATTGTGTTGACTGGAAGAGTCTATAATCAGCCGGATGTCTCATCATTGAATGTAGTTATATTACATGATTTAGTTAATTCAGATGATGCAGCCGTTCCTTCTTGTTCAACACCAGCTACATCAAATACAATTGCCACCCTGCCTTCTTGTTCAACACCACCTACACCAAATTCAATTTAAACTCTGTCTTCCTGTTCAACACCACCTACACCAAATTCAATTTAAACTCTGTCTTCCTGTTCAACACCAACTATGTAGGATACTCTTGCAGCGCTTAGTTCAATTCAACAAGCCAATCTTTTATCTTCGCCATTTAAAGATCTCAAATGTGCTATCCTGACAACTCTGTCACCTATGCTATCAAGTCTTAAGAAGAAAAGACCTCTGAAAAGAAGAGAAAAGAGTTCGACATAAAGCTGGCGAAGTAATGACGGAAGCAGATGTAAAGAAGAAGAATTTCAAAGAATGGTAAAAAAACCTAGAAAATTAAGAATTTTGAATTTCTTTCAAAACCTAAACGAAGAATCCAGAGTCGAAAACAGAGCCACCTAAAACCAAAATTGTTGACGATAGCCATCAACAGCTTTTGACTGGAAAATGGGTGGTAGTTGAATGCAAAGAAAAAAAGCCAATTAAATAATTTCTTTGTAAATTGCACTTATTGATGCGGATGATTTACATGTAAAATATGATAAAAAATCTAGTATAGGTAAATTTTATGTCTTTCCCGGTAAATAGGACTGGATATCGTAGAAAAGTAAGATGTTACAAGAGTCTAGGAAGAGCCGTTTTGTGACAACCGCAAACAATATTATTTTGAAAACTTAACATTGTAATTATGTATCCTTAAATTTATTTTATGTGTTCTTGGCCTCTTTTATCCTTTATTTAATGTATAATATCTTTATTTAGTGTATTTCCTAATAAATAGATTATTATGTAGTCATCATTTAGCATTATGACAAATTTTACCCCATGTGTGACTCATTTTACCCCGTGGTGGGGTTAAATGGGTAACAACTTATGGAACTAATTTCAATCCATTTATAATTTTTTAAAAATTAATTAAACTACATAAAAAGGTATTGAAATAATGAAATGTCAAGATGCAATAAAAAAATCTGAAAAAATTATGGTTTTATTGCCAGATAACTTTAAAAGTCAAAATAGCTAAAATTGACCTATTTTACCCCACCTGCCCATATTTTTTTTAAAGAGAAAAACACATCAAGAAGAGAGAAAACATTAGAGAAAACCGATTGTTTTCCTAAGTGTTGTGCACTATACATACCTCACACTTAGTTAGTTCCTATTTTATGCGTGATAAAACTTTACGTTTTTATGCTGCTTATACTCGCGTGCTTATTTCATGATTTTTTTTATGCTTCTAACCGTTCAATGCATAAATCCATTGATTTATGGTCTGGTCATTAGTTATTGGTATGACAGAATTGTATCTATGAATTTCGTTCATAAATTAATTTTATCAATATCGAAGTAATGACTATAATAATTTAGGAGTTAAACTAAAAGAAACCCTATAATCATATTGTCGCAGAGCCTCTTGTTTCTGCTATCTGCAGATTGGCAAGTGGCCTCACAAAAAGTGTCTCGTTGTTTGAGTGTAGAAAGATCTTTTTGCTGTCTATTCATTATCCCAGTTATCAAATAAGTTGGCAAGTGGCTTCAAGAATTCTCTAATTGAATTTGAGTATAGTCCAAGAAGGAAATCCTTTTTGATGGGTTAGTTTCAAATAACCCTCAATTTTTAAGTTGTCAGAAAATTCTATCCTCTTTTCTATGTTAATTTGAGGACATACATGGTCCTATTCGGTTTTACAATGGGATATACTCTAATGGTCATATTCTAGACTGGTCGTCTATCTAGACTGGCTACTATACTAACTGGTCTACTATATCGGTCTATATCTAATGGGTCTACTATACTAGACTGGGTCTACTATACTAGACTGGGTCTACTATACTAGACTGGGTCTACTATACTAGACTGGGTCTACTATACTAGACTGGGTCTACTATATAACTGGTCTAACTATACTAGACTGGTATATAGCTCTACTAACTAGACTGGTTACTATACTAGACTGTCTACTATACTAAGACTGGGTCAACGGTATACTAGGGAACTGGGTACTACTATACTAGCACTGGGTCTACTATACTAGACTGGGTCATACTATAACTAGACTGGGTCAACTATACTAGACTGGGTCTACTATACTAGACTGGGTATACTATACTAGACTGGGTCAACTATACTAGACTGGGTCTACTATACTAGACTGGGTATACTATACTAGACTGGGTCAACTATACTAGACTGGGTCTACTATACTAGACTGGGTCTACTATACTACACTGGGTCTACTATACTAGACTGGGTCAACTATACTAGACTAGTCAGTATAACCACTACTATACTAGACTGGGTCAACTCTACTAGACTAAGTCTAGTATACCCCTAATTTCGCCAGAAAACTGAAGAATTTTTCACAACAACAACAACCTAACAGCAATCCTAAAACTAAGTTGGAACAATAAAATTGCTGAAGTTACCAGATTTGGCGAAAATTTTGACACAAATGATCATATAATCGCCTACCTTAGCCATACATCAAAATAGGAGTAAGATTGTAAGCATTTTCTTATCTGTATAATGCTACACCAAATTTTGGCAGTGTATCTCCGTTCTGTAAATTGGCTTGTTCTCTAAAAGGTATTGCTCAACATCAGTCAAATATGATTCAAATCTTGTCAAACCAACAAAACGAAGTATTGAAAAGGACATTTGAAGGGTCTATTTGCACAACTTACATTCTCTAAAGCATTACTAAGATATAGAGCCCAGCCTGTTCCTTGGCGACTTTTGACGACCGTAAATTAAATTGTATAAAATCGCCCATGAACGGACCGGACCCTATATCTTAGTTATACTGTGGAGATTGTGAGTTTTCCAACTAGATCGGTCATTTATTGGAAACTGTTTTTAATATAGGAAGTGGAGGTAATTTTTCGTTGGGTGACGTGCTTTATCACGATTGAACTGAGTAATAGTTTCATGGAATATTGGCAGTCGGCAGCAGGAAAATTTGATTAAAAGTAATTATAAAAGTTTGTATTATAGGAAAGAAAAACAGTTTTGAAATGATCAGTTTTGAAATCAGTGTTGACGTAATATTTACTCGTATAAGGTTACTCATTTGAAAAGTTAAATTTATGCATTAAGTTTTATAATAGAGGCATATATTGGGTAAATTAAAGTTAATGCCATCTATATAAAGCTTGAATATTTGCTTTTCTGTTGTTTATATAAAAGAAAGAAAAACACAATAATTCAAACCCTAATATTGATCAAAACATAGGACTTAATAAAGAAATAGAAAAAAAAGAAAAAAAATCTAAACAACGTGCCCGGAATTTCTTCGATGAATCTAAAAAGCAATTACATAGATAATCTACTTTGTTACAACTTGGATGTTTTTTCCTTTCACGTCAAAATCTCATTACCAATTTCGATAAAAAAAGGATTCATGAGTTTTTTTAGAGCAATAAGTTTACTTTTAATGCTGAAATGTATACGTACAGAATGTTAAAAAAGAAATCCCCAGAAAAATTACTATTGATACAGTGTCTTCATTGTTTACATATCTTCATTTATCACTTGTAAGACGAGAGGCTATACTTTAATTAGAAAGAAATACACATAAAAAACACCACTTTTTATGTAAGTTAACTAAAAATTGTTTTTATTGGTTTTATTGGGCAGTGTTTTGTAATTGTACTTATTTTGTAGTTGGGGAGTATTTAAAAGATAGATGAATGGGATAATTTTCAAAATGTTTACTTTGGTTGTTGGTTTAGTTAAATTATCTTTGTAATTTACCTTTCCCAATAATTACAGATTCGATATTATCAAAATTATTTAATTTTAGTTCAGTTTAAAGTTTGAGGAAAAGATCGTAAAATGGACAAAAATACAAAGTACAAAGAAAAAATATAGTGTAGTGATAACTATTGGTTTGAAAATTTTATAAAATTTACTATTTTTTTTTAAAAAATAGCTCTTTTTCCATTTAAAAAAGGCAAAAAACGTCTGTATGAATAACTTATATTCCCTCCTAGCGTTAGACCGGCTTTTTTCGTATTTTGTGCACCAGTCTTTATTACAATAACCGTAAATTCTTACATTTTGTAATAATAAATTTTAATTCCTAATGTACTTTTTGCATTTGGAAATGATTTTGAGATCACCTCTTTAAAAAATAAACTTGCTTCTAAACTTTTAAACAAATATTTTATTTGAAATGTTTTCAATGTAAAATTTTTGCAGCTAAAACAACCATACGTATTTGCACATTTCCAGGCTGTTCGGGAGGTAAAAAAGATCTACAACTTCCATACTTAAAAAAGTAAATGAAACAAAAAGAAAATACTATAAGTAACAGCTTACCGTTTTCTAAAAGTCCTTTCTAGTACAGTTGAGAACAACGTTTTGAGTACTGACTCAGATGTGTTTCTGAGCTGGATTGTGCTCGCTTCAAGGAGTGGAAAAAAACTCTGCGAAAAATGTATCCAAACAGACGAAAGGAAGAATCACTTGAAGATCTTCTTACAATTCAACATGGCAGCTAGACGAGGATTGTCACTGAGTTCTCACAAAATGGCGAAAGCATATCATAAGTCTAGTCGGTGTTTTTATTAGTTACCAGCACTAACGATCCCTAACTAATCTAATTATTATTATTCCCTACCCCTACATACAGAGGAAGGCTTTGACTCAAAATTTCATTTTGATATGTGCTGTCCTCTTCTTGACGATTGTGTTGAATACAGAAGTCAAGTGCATGGTAGAAGTGCGGGTTCTTTTGGCTATTACATTGGGTCTGTGTTCACACCATGTTTGGTGAAGTGTAAAGTTAAAATGGTAGTTGATGTGATGCAAGTATAAACATTGGACATTTTTTTTATAAATTCAAATAAAGTTTTGGACTTTGATTTGTAGGTAAAGTAGTATAGCAGAGTATAAAGTTCATTCAGAGCAATGATGCGAAGTTGGAGTGGCTTGTGGGTCTTGTCTGGTGATATATAGGATACGGCAGGTGAAGATTTCCTGTTGAAAAGAAAATAATGCTAATGAAATCAATTAAATACAAATCAGGTTTTCATCAGGTCATTTTAAGAAAAATATTAGCCAATATTTTTTGTTTTTAAATATTCTATGGTTTTTTTTAGCTCAATTATTTATTTTAAGCATAAAAAACTCGATAGATATCAAAGTTTTAACCAATCAAGGAATTATGCACGTGAAACCTTTATCAACCTGATATTTTTCACTCTTTGAAACCACAAAAGTCATACATTTTTTTTTAAACAATATTAATTATTGGTTACATTAATAATTTTGAATATGGTAGAGGCAAATCTACTAAATTAATTTTTTACACCCTCATAGCGTGTGTATCTTTTAATCAAAGAAAACGAACAAAAACTTTTAATTTAATTAATAATTTACGCTGTACATCAGACATACGATTTCAAATTTACTAAAATAATGAATGAATAAATAAGTAAGTAGGTATAAGAAAGGTTATAAAATTAACTTATAATTTATCATATAATCTATCTAAAACAATAAATATATGGGCATATCAAATCAATGGAAAATGTTTAAACTATTTTATAAATGCATTATTGAATAATTACGTATTCAAATTTATAAATAATTAACTTTTCAGATCTTTGTACAATAATTTAAAAAAATTCAATAATATATAAGTTTATCTGGAATACGTTTTAATTAAAATTTTTATGAAAATGATCGTAGTTAGTATACTACGTAAGACCTTAATCATTAACTCAACGATAAGTAAAGACATGTCGAATGTAAGAGTGAGTACATTTTTAAGTTGATTTAATTCCTAGTCATTACATTTATTCATCAAATATGTAATTTTTTCGGTAATGCCACTTTCAATGTCAGTTTAATTATAAGTCCATAAAAATATTTCTATTCGGAGTAAATTAAAATTTGTACAATATTTTTATCTTTTAAACTCATTAGAACATGATGTAACTAATTTATGTCAATCAAATTAAGCGTAGTGAAGTAAGAATTCTGTTTAATAATTCGATAGTTTAATAATTTAAGTAATTTATAATATTTTTAATTAAAAAAGTTAATAACAAATTGAAGATCAAGAAAGTTTTTTTTAAAAATATTTTTCTATTAATTATTCTAACATAACGTAAGTGTTTTTTTTATCATCATCATTATTATAAAATGGAAAATGATGTTTGTTATTTTAATAAACAGTCACTTATAATTAAATATTTACTTAAGGTTTGTTTAAGCATAAAATTCCTTTATTGCTATGGAAACTTAGCAAATATTTTAGTTTTGAAATGCTTTACACTATTAGAATTTATAATTTGCACACAGGATATTATATCTATATTAGGACTTATTTTTATGGAAAATGATTAAGATTAAAAAAAGTAAAACTATTTATATATCCTTATTGAATTTAAATTTCTATTATTTTTAAGAAATGTAGAATGGAGTATTTAATTTTTATATAAACTTAATCGATATTATATGCAATGGTTTAAGTTTTAATTTTGTACAAATGTATAGCAATATTTAGTTTAGCTAATTTTTCAACCTCATTTTTTTTCATAAATATTAAACTATATTTAATATACAGAGATCATAAAGTTCATTGCCCATTTAAAAGATATAAGGGAAGATATGGTAAGATGACGAATTTACATTAACGAACATGGAATTTGTCCTCATTAATCGGAAATAGTGGAAAATTAACAATTATATTTTAAGACTAGCATTACTAATAAAAGGGCTCACAGTAAATGATTACAGCACAGAATTTTTGCAATCAGTCTATTTTTGTGTCTTCGTCACCTTAACCACCAAATAGGGTAACGTAACGTTAACTACTTATTGTTATTTATTCTTTATACTTCATTATTTGAAGCGAAATTATGGCATTTAAAATATTTTTTTATTTTTGTTCAAAGGAGTGTAGGAACAAAAACATTTATTTGAAGCTATTTATTAAAAATATAAATAATGAGTTTTTTTTGTTTTAACAGAATGCATGAGTGTATAAAAAGATTGTCTTCCATAGAAAGATTCACTCCACGAAACCTCAATACATACGCTTTTTTAATAAATTGCTTTATTTTTCAAAATACTTTTTTTTAACGTTTCTAGAAGTCAAACATTCTTTCACACCAAGAATTTCAGTCTGAAAACACTTTCTTAGGCCAATTTTTATTCAAATTTTTTTTCCATATAGCAAAAAACAATCAAAAGTTTTTAAGGGACTTTAAAAATTGGGAAAAATAATATTGTTTGGCAAAAGGTTCAGAAAGCAATTAATCTCCCAAATAATTTTTGCATATTTCTGAAACATTCTTAAATTAATGAACTAAAAATAATTTTAAATTAATGTACTTAAAAACCACCTGTCAAAAAATATTAAATAATGTGATTATCGATTTAATAAGGATTACATTGCTCTTAAAACATTGCTTGCATTTTGCAAATGTTGCATTTATGTTAAAATCTAATTTAGTAATAAATCGTATAATAATGCATAAAATTTGAGTAATAGGTTTGCCGATAAAAAATCACGGTTTTAATAAACAATTATTTACACAACTCGTAAAAAAATAGCTTCTGATATAAATACCTTATTAAAACTCACGATAACTAAAACAAACAAGTATAAGTATAGAGCGATAGCCCTCTTTCATAAGTAAGACGTGGGAAGAAAACAATTATTTAAGATAATATTATCATGGTTTAAATGACGTATCCATAACAAATATTTAATTTTGGGCAATCCTTAGATTTCGAAAGAAAACCCTGATGTAAACCTGATATTAGGAAGAAATATTTATTATTGAATTTCGGCTTAGGGTATACCAGCTTCACTAACCCAACTAACATCGATAAAGTGCTACGCGAAAATACACATCTGTTGTTGGATAAAAGAAATACTTCCAGGACAAATTAAATTATCAGGCTCTCTTTGTAAGCATTGAATGGATAGTATGTCCGTGAGAACAAGACTAACAACCTTAATGGCAAGAAAACCACGGCGCTTATGCGCGAGTCTTCAGTGTGTGGGTTTGGGTTTTCTTTTTACAATAGTTATAGGTAAACAGTCTTATTGATGGTGTGTTTCAGATAATAGGCTAAGCTCGGCCTTAGTAAGAGTGAGTTGTTTTTGTAGAGGCAGAATTATTTGTAGAAAACAAATGGTTTGTTATTTGTTTTGTTATATGTTGGAAATAATAGTTTAGTGAATACATAAAAAATAATAAAAAAAACAAATAAACAGAGTACTTTTATATCAGCAATGGAATCACGGTCAATTTATTTAGTTAACAATTTCATTAAATTCATAACTACATGATTGATATTTTATATGAATTGTATTTATCGAAAATATTTGTTATAAATAGACGCCTTTAACTAAAACTAATTTTTAATATTTATTAAGAGAAACTAAGGAAAATTACTTAATTAATGAAATTATCAATAACTACATATAACAACCCAGTTAACATACTATTATGGTATCTACATGGGCTTACTTGGATAATGTGGGCACTACTCATATGAGACCCAGAAAGAACCGAGCCCATTTATTTTTGGTCAAACCACAGAGCTCATCTGGGGTACCCCACGTAGTTATATTTACAATTTTGTCACACCTACATTTATCTCTAAGAAAAAATTTCGAAATAAAAAACAGTTATGTTTTAGCATAATTTCCTATTTTTAATTAAAAAAATAATAAAATATAGAAAATTATTTATTAACATGTTGAAGATGTCCATTTTAAAGTTTAAGTAAGTAAGAGTAAGATTTAGGAAAGTTAAGTTTTTAAGTCGAACTTTTCCATAACCCATATTTGAAAGCTATAGGAATATGAATTCCGAACTTATATTCAAATATTTTTTTTAATATTAACAATATCATATCCTTCAATAATTAAAATAGAAAAATTATGGTGACTTCATTCAAACAATGTGGGTAATTTTATTTACATTACATAAGCTTTACTGAGTTGCACTATTATTTCCTAAAAATGAGTTATGTAGCTAGAAGAAAAATGGGTAAGATAAATTTAGATAATTATATAACAATAAATCTTTTTATATACAATTTCTATAAAATAAATATCTAAGAAAATCGCATGATTTTCTCCGCTATATAAATTCAGCATATTAAACATGCATCAACATAAACCCTACTTATAAACTAATTCGCCGTTTTAGAACCAGAAAGAAAATGGCGACGAAATAACAAGTTGCTCCCTTGGTTGTTCTAAAACATATATAGCATAAGACATGACAGTAACGATCCTTATAAATTATTCTCCTTCTTTTCTTCGATTTGACTTTGTATATCTTTGTTTGTGGAAGTCATAAGAACATCAGAGGAAAATAACTTTCTTCGTCTTTTTGATGTAGAAATGGCGCATTTTTGATGATACCTTTAAGGAGGAATGGGCGCGCTGGACTGGGGGTTTCCAAAGTAAAGTGCATCAGTGTTAATCCTATGGAGGAAAAAATATTTTCTCTGCCTCATTTCTCCGGCTCTATTGAATATTTTTACAAGCGGATTTTTTTACGTGATAAATGTAGCTGACTTACATGATCCGACCTTCCCACTTTTTGAAATTGGTTCGAATATTTTTTTTAATTTTCAATAAATAATTTTACACAAAATATTTGAAGCAATTTCAAAAAGTGGGGAAGATAGAGACATGTAAGTTATCTACATTTATTATTAAAAAAAACCGTTTGTAAAAATATGCAATACAGCCGGAGAGATGTGGCAGAGAAAATAGTTTTTTCCCCATTGGATTAACACTGAGGCACTTAAGTTTGGAGACCCGCGATCCAGCGCGCCCATTCCCCCTTAATGTATATTGATCTTTGTTTACAATGATGTTTTTGAAATGGTGGTTTTAAGATGAACATTGCTAAAAAAAATGCTGCCTTTTTTAAAGTATATTCGTTCATAAGCGAGACCAAATGTGTAATAAATGGCTAAAACATACTTCATTTATCATTAATGTATATACTTGCTGCAGTGCGTATACTAACTGATCTGCCATATGAAAGGAGGTGATAGATAACCTCAAGTTGAACAAGAAATGATGCAACATTATTTTTTACTCTACTTTTCTGGTTTTTTTTTTTTAATTCGAAAGAACAAAAAATGTAAATTTTGACTTATTGAAGATGCCCTTATGTCAGTCCGCCGGTCGTCCTTTTGTCAAAATCGGTTCAATCTGTCGCACCCTAAAAATTATTTTTTTTGTGAGAAAGGTATGATATCCGAAACCTAACTTCCGTACTTTTTGTTCGTTGGTATGTACGTCTGGATGGACATCTGTCTAGCTGTCTGTCAACAAACTACCCATTGAATTAGCATAAAATTTAATTTTTAGTAAAGTTAAAAAATGTTTTGCTAAGGTGTATAAATCGTAGACGTGGCTCTAGGCGAAAGTTAACTTTGCAAACCTACTTGATTTTCTATAAGAATTTCAGTGAGTATTAAAGTAACAAGAAAGTAGGCTACTTTAGTTCTCATATAACTTCTTGTTTTGCAGTATAATGTTTTTTAATTAAAAAATTTACCTATTTTTACGTTTAAATGATTCTATCCAAATTATAATTAACACTGTGTCCTATATTATTACTCCTTTTGATTATTGTGGTTTCGTATGGGTGCCCATACTAATCTTTAGGTTTGAGCACACCTCCTTGGCCTGATCTCCGTGATTTTATTTGTTTGACAAAAATCGTAAATGGTATTCGCATGGTTTGGTGATGGGTAAACAGTAAAATTTATTATGGACTACCTATATGAAGCCAGTTTAGTCGGAAGAAGTTGTGCTAAACACAGCGTTAAATTATTATTTGCACAGAGTAATTTACATGTAAAATTATGTTTATTTAATAATTTAAAAACATTGTGCTAAAAGAAATTGACTGCTTCTTATTTTGACTAGTGTTTTAGAGACTGTAAGTTTGACAAATGGTAATTTCTACGTGGTCCATGAAATTGGACCAAAAGTAAAGGGGCTCACACGGATTCTACATCCGTGTGCTACTTGGGAACTTATTTCAAGTTAAGATTTAGGGGAAAGAACTAATTCGAAAGATTTGGTCTTCGAAGTTATTCAAACTGATACATATTACTTCAAATTGAATTACCTACCTTAATCATAAAAATATTCACCTAAATACCTTAAATTTGCAAAACTACTTCAAATAACCCTTCTTACATCTCAATACACTCAAGAACAATAAGCTGCAACAATTTCCAGTACATAAATCCTATTCTTGTCAAACTCACTATCCATACTAATAGAATTGTAATTCCCTTACTCGATTCTCAAGGGCTGCCAAGGAGCCGCCAAAAATCTTCAACAGAATTATGGATGGACATTTTTCATCTTATCAATGAAGTCTGGAGTTGGTGGTTCGTGTTTTCGTTGAAAGGATTAGTTATTTATTACAATCGCTGGCAGGATTTGAAGTGGAATTGGATTTTGTGTTTTGTAATTCTTTTAAAGGAAATGGGATTGGAATTCGAATTTCAATGAAAGTCATGAACGTATTATTAAAGTTATGTGTGTGATTGAAATGTTATTATTCAAAAGTTACCTGAGCGAAAAATCGTTCTTTTGATTGATTTTGTAAAAATATTTTGCAAAATGTGAATAATTCATTAGAAATGGTCATAGTCTTAAACTTTTATCCTTCATCGTAAAGCCTAGTTTTAAAGCTTCCCCAGTACACAAATTTGTGGACTTTGCTGATACACAGACGGTTACTAATACACAGAGTAAGTAGGTCATGTTCTGTTTAGACCTCAAGATGCAAAATACCAGATGGCGTGTGATTTTTTAATCGGAAGCTGCAGGTACCAATAAGAATGAGTTAATATAACCAACTAAACTTCAAAACCTCATATTAGAGCCTCTCTTGTGTAGTTAAAGAAAGAAAATAATCTTTTAAATCAGTTTCAAGAAGTGAATATGAACATATTGTTCTTTTAAACCATATCTCCCGTATTAAACGAACCGATTGACCTTGTGGTTAAAATGTCTGGTATTGTAGAAAAATATATTATTTTTGACCGATTATCAGAGAGAAAGAGAACAAGTTTTCTTAAAACAAAATGACATGTTATTCATTTTATCCTAGGCTAGAACTTGTTTAGTTTGATTTTTAAAGATTTTTTTTATTTTATACTCTGATGCATAGTAGTTCTTTCAACTCTATTGCAGTTAATAAGCATTAGCACAGAAGTGGCACACTAAATTCCGACACGTTTATTTTTCCATTCAATTCTAAAAATTAAATGAATAGAAAAAAATAGAATTTGTTGGTAATACTTGTGGGTGATTGCAAATATAAAAACAACTTTACATTGCCAAAATTGTTGTATACATGTACATATGCACGCCGAGTGCAACAGGATACAACATTTTTTCAACAAATTGTTTCAGTCGGTGAACATCTCATGTAAGTTATAAAAACATTTAAAAAACCACAGGTTTCCATTTTCAAAATGTCTTTAATGGTTGAATCAAACCATTAAATAACATGTTAAATATATCTACATTGTGTAAGACATAATAAATATATTTAATAAAATATAATTCAACTTAAAAATATGCAAGATTAAATAAATTATTAAACGATTCTATATCTTTTCACATCTTAGCATTTTAATAATATAAAAATTATTGTAAGAATGTTAAAAATAATCCACTGTGCAAAGTGTTAAAAAATGTTGATTATCTTCACTTAATTCAAAATCAGAAATACTTTCACAAGAAAAAAAACCATGAACAACTCCCAAGTACCGGAGGTGAAAATAATTAAGGCACGCACGAAAGAATAAAGATGAGAAACTTTTATAAATTCCAACAATACGAAGTTTAATATTGAATATGAATGCAGTTTAAATGAGTTCTTTATTTAATAAGTACCAAATAACAACGAAAAGTAGAATAATAAAAAGAAATAAGAAATAAAAGTAGAATAATAAAAATAAATCTAGAAAAAGGAAGTTTTTACACGCTAAGAAAACATTAAATTATGTCAGGGGACTTCAGTGAAGGTGTTTTTGATGAAGTGTGTTAAAATGTAAAAAAAAAAAAATAGTTGTAAAATGAATAGAGGTTTTAGCGTCTTCTTTTTTTAATTATAGCTTAAAGTAATATTTTTTTATTAGCAATTAAAATGAATGAATGATTTGCTCAATTTAATATTTGATTTTATACATAAAATATAATGTATTTTTTAATGCAGAAACTGCGAACACGTTAAAATGAGCATAAAAAGTTATTAATGAAATTGTTTCGTAAATAGTATCTACTGCATTTCTTAAACTAGTATCCATTGCATTTATATATTACATTAAATTTCTTATATACAGATAAATATAAAGGTATTGAATTTATGAAAAAATTAACTTTTTCAATGTTTTAAAACTTTTTTTGTGGAACTTCTGCTTTTTAAAAATACGAGTTTCTTCTTAGACATGTGCGTCATAATTTGCAACGTAAAGTCAATTTTTGAAACTTTTGACTTAAAGTCATTTAGAAACAAGATCGATCTTCAAAACAATGTATGCTTTAAAAAAATCCTTCAATAATACTTTTAATTTTTAGAAAAAGTCTTAAAAACACTTTTTACGTTTAAAATCTTTTTTTTAAAATAAAACAATCCTGTTTTGAAATTTTAATCGTTTCTATCACATTATTATACAAATACTAACAGTAGACGAGAAGTGCTAATAAAATAAAAATGAAAAGTTTTCAAGATCAAATTCTTTTTATCTTCCATTTTTAAAAATAAAATACACCCAAAATAAAAATAATAAAGTTAATTACTGGTTCTGAAAGAACGTTTATCCCCAACTAATTCTCTTTTTTCACACCATAAAAGTCCTTAAACTAAGTTTCCTTCCAACACTCTTTTTAAGTAAAAAACAAAAAATATATATATATAAGCGACTGAACTTCACATAGTTTTCAACAAAAAAATCTAACTTTCAGAAAAAGTTGTAAAAGAACTTCTCATCTTCGAAAAGGACTTAGCCCAGCACTTTGTAATAAAGTATCCAGTTAGCTTGTTGAAAATGCACGCTTATGTAAAACTGAGTAACATTTCAGATCTTCCTATTCAAAATTAAGTCTTTTCTTCGATACCATCCTGATAAAAATGCCGACTTTGCAATAAAATATTCAGTAGCAATGGAATAGAATTGTTTGGCTGGCGTCCCATTGTGCAAGTAATCCTTAGTTCGTTCCACCTTCCTTCAAATACCTTAAGTGTACTTTTGGGCCTTTCCCTAATTGTCCTGCTAATGACTCACTTTTACAAATGTCAAGTGTGTCGGAGGGATTACGAAGTTTCTGAGATTTTGGTGGAGCTATCTGTTTGGAATTTGGTTTAACGGAATGAAATAGCTAAAAGTCTCTAAACGGATTGAATTTCTAATTTTAGAATGAAGATCCCTATGTGGAGTTTTTATTTTAATTCTTAAACTGTGTCGTGTTCAGATGTATGCTAAATATAGGATAATTCTTAACTAGAAAGAATAAGGCGAAACATATAAAATCGCTGAACATCCACTTTTCAAATAGACTTAGTAAAATTTATCGTGAATAACAATGCCTTTTAAAATATCTTGAATTATTATATTATCGTGAGTGTGATTGTTTGGTTGGTTTGTTTAGTTTAAGAATATCATAATGCTTAAGAATATCATAATGCTTATATTTTTTTGAACAGACAACTACATTTTCTGGATGGTATCGTAAAAATCCCGAAAACATTGTACATTAGAACTCGTGAAGTGTTTCTTCTGTTTTAAAAGCAATCTCTCGAACATTACGATACTTCTCTTAGATCAAAAATTTGTTGGCCATAATCTATGCTACTAATAACTAGTATTTTGTCCTACATTGCAGAATACCCCATTGAAGATTCTCTTTAATTATATACTATATTTTAGTTCGATAACTAAAATTGTACGCAAATAAAAAAATATTCATCATCTGTTTAGAAATAAGAAAATGTATGAAGTTGAATTAATGAAAATGAATTAAATGTAAAATTTACTTGGAATAAATTTGATACACAATTGAAAAGTTATTTTTTTAAAATCATGATGATAAATCATTAGTCATTTTTCTTCTCTTTCATCTCCTTTTTACTTTCAGGATTTTACCTTATAAATAAATAAATTATCCTACAATAAGAAACAAATTTATTAAGAGCCGAAAGATCAAGGAAACTCTATTCATTGCCGTCGACACAAAAACACAAAGAAACAATTGAAATGCTCAGATCAGATCCAAACCAAGTACAAATTCAACATGCCTATCTTTTCCTCAAAACAACCAAATATAAAAACCGATAACAAAGTGTAGACATAAATAACTGTTTTTCAGGACATCATGGGCCAAGTCTCCTAAGACTTGGGTCAGTATTTCTAAAATATCATACACAGAAAGTGGATCTCTCTTTCCAAGTAACCACCATCAGGGGTTGGAAGTATTTAATCCGTTAATGTGTTGCTCTGCCGGGAACAGGAAATAGACTTGTTGGAGAAGAAAATAGAAAAATACGTGGGTGTTTTCCTTTGAACAATTAATCTTTTTTCGCCAGCAAATGCCAAGTATTCAGCAAGTTGGTGTTACGAAAATGGAATTAACATTTTGGGAAAAAAAAGTTTTTGTGATTTATATATATTTGTGTATTTAAATAGTTAATACAAATTAAAAAAAAAAAACTTACGACCAATAACAAGCCAGAGGTACAGCAAGGTTGGTTCAAATGTTTACTAATTTTTTACCAGTCTCCAATAACTATCAAGATTCTTTTTGATTTCTTCTACTTGAATTGTTAATTTTAACGATGTGGCTAGTATTTAGTATTTTGAACTATCTGGTTATTTAATTATTTATTTTTAAAGTTTTAAAGTGACAGTTATTGACAAATAGCGACACTAGATTAATCTGTATCAATTAATTTATAAACCCGGATGTTAATTTTTCATACAAATGTATTTTTTTGCTATTTTTAGATCTGGCAAAAAATTGCTCACATAGCAAAGCCATACTTTCACAAAAGTAAGGATTCCAAAGTTACAATGTATTATGTCTATAGGACTGACTAATGACCATTCTTTTTAAGGTAAACATAGACAGAGAGACTTGGTCCGCGGACATAACCCCAAAAGTATTTTTTTCTCCGCCTTGATGGGTACATTGTGCCCACGTGATATGTAAGCTCCGCCTACTACATTCATTGGACCAATCAAATAGAAAAAAAATAGTCCCGGTTGTAATTCTATGGACGAAATCTCTCTGTGTGCCTAGCTTTTAAAACCTTTCTTTAAAAACAGCATCCAAAGCTGATTATAGACAAAGAGACCCTGCGTCCCCACTGGGGCTACCTCCGATGAATGCTTTAAGACCCACGGGTCAGAGCAGATTCTTCCGCCCCGATACAAGATACAAGAAACTTAAAAAAAAAACAAGTCTACAATATTGGGGTGTGAGTTACAACTTGAGCAAACCATTAGCGACGTAAAGTACTAAATAGAAGAAGAATGACATGGGTTGCGTTTTTTTTTAGAAAATATTGTTTTGGTTAATCAACTACGTAGAAGGTTAAAAAATAGGATTAGTTGCGTAAAGGATGTTTAAAGATAAGGCTGTGTTTTGATAGTATGCTGTTTCTCTAAGAAAACGTTGTCTTTAAGAAAACTTGTTTTTAATTATAATTCTCTGTTTATGTAACAGGTTTTCGTTACTGTGTGACAATTTAAGTTTTGAGGATTATGTAATCGATATTTTGTGCTTTTTAGACCGTAAAATAATTTTCTACTTAATAAATATTGGGTAAAAATGTATTTAAAATAAGAATAGTAATTAGGAATACTTCCATATTAATATCGCAACAAAATAGGGAAAGAGGAATAGATAATAAAGGTTTGAATTCTTTAAAATTAAATTAATCAAAAATTTATAAATTTAATTTCGCATTAAGATTATAAAGGAATAAAAATTAATTCCATTGTCGAACGAACGCAAAATGTTTTATTTAAAAAAGCACATATAAGGATAATAAGGTAATTTTTACTCATCAACTTTTTAAGACAGTATTATGTAAGCAGAATAGTTTAAAGTTTAGGTTTATTGTTAAGGTGTTATTTTGTCCCGTTTCATTCAGAAAACCGGATATTGGTATAAAGGAAGGGAGGTGCACTTTGGTAACATTTTAAACTGATAAAACTTTGGCTCAATTTATGAGATAACATGTATACACTGACAATGTTCATTAAAGTGTAATTGAAAAACAGAACCAAATTTTATAATTTATATTATTATAAAGTTCAATCCTGCTGGGGCATTAATTTTATTTTTATTATAGAGGCAGGCCCATGTAAGTTAAATTAAAAAGAATTAAAAAATTCAAATTTATATTTTCACTATAATATCAGATTATAGAGTGTTTTAGTCGTATTTAATGCATTTAATAAATTAATGATATAATATTAAACACAATTCAGTACAAAGACTTAAATTTTAACTTTCCGAGCGGCCTGAAAATGGGAAAAAGGTATGATTGTTTTCTCTGCATTTTTTTTAAATCCCATATTTATTTATTTAGAAAATCAGAATTGGGTTTATTTTTGAAGAGATGAGCTCCTTCTCTCTCTCTCAAATTCATTTCCAAATGAAAAATATTGAAAATTAATAAAAATTCATAAATTAAAATTTTTTGAAATTTATCTTTATTGCTGGAAAGTGTGATGCATGAATTAGGAAAAAGTCGTGTCTAACGCTCAGAAGGTTAATAGTGAAATGATTAATTTTCGACAGTGCAACCTTCTAAAAATGCTTTTAGATTTTCAAAACATTATTAAAACCCTATTCTTGATTATTAAAACGACTAAATGTAGTCAATCACCAGCCAACTTTAAACAGTACTTACAAAATACCAGATGACCATGAATATTAAAATGGTCGAATGTACAATTCCATAGGGACAAGAGAATATCTACTACACTAGCCCTGACAAGCTTTAGTTCCGAAGAACACGCGAAGACAAATTGGCTTATCACACACAACAGAATCTCCTGACGGGCCTGAGTGACACTTGCGAGGCCTTTCCGTGCTAGTTCGGGAAAAGGAGGCGAGACAAATGCTCTTTTTAAGGAACAGTCTATATTCATAATAACATTAAACCATTAAGAAAATTTTGGCAAGATTATTCGCCACCAGGATTCTGCTTAAGTTTATCTAAATGAAGAAAATCTCAGACTCCTGAAAAATGTGTGCAGAACAGATTAAGTTTTACGAAAAGCGAATACGAAAATACTTAAAATAAATGTTTTTATATGCAAATGAAGGTGTTAATGGTATTCACATAGTCGTCGTTAATGGGTGATGTTTTGCAAGATAACTCGCCATGTCACTCCATGTGCCTTTTGCTTAAGTTCATTTAAACTAACAAAATGAAGACCGTAGTCCTGAGTTATAAAGAAATTAAGTTATAGGAATTAAAAAAAACTCTCATTAAGTTCATGTTTTTATGTTAATGGTATTCACAAAGTCGTCTTTAATGGTTCAATTTAACTATTTTACTTTCCTGAGAGGCAGAAATTGCAAGCATAAAATCAATATAGGAATAATTGCCTCTAGTTTCACTAGTGAGCTCCTAGCGATTAGAAAAGCCCTCGTGTTATACTTGAATGACCCTCAAGCTATTTATTCCACAGAAGGAATAACAATATTTTCAGATTCTAAATCAGCTTTAAAAGCTATCAGAAATGGAGAGACAAAGATCACATCCGAAATTATAGACCTTCTCGAAAAGTTACAAAGCAAGGGGAAATCCTGCGTCTTACAATGGATACCAGCACACGTCAATATTGAAGGAAATGAATGTGCGGATTTCTTGGCCAAAGAAGCTAGAGAACTCCACCATCACACTTGCTGATGCTAACGCAATGGCCAGACATAGAATTATGACTCACATATATAAGAAACCCCTATTAACAGAATTTGATTGCCCCAGAAATATTACATCCACTATTGCCAGGCTTAGAACTGAACATTTTAGAGGCATGAAGATTCATCCAGACAAAACAAAAACCGATGTTCCTTGCAAAAACTGCCCTGAAGTCCAGTTCATGCCCAACCACATCTGGGAATGCCCAGCTGTTGCGGTGAGTCTCTTGAAGATTGGCATGGTTCCACTAAGGGACTCGGTGTGTGAGATCCTATACAGCTGCGATGCCCCTATACTGGCAGAGACTGTTGTCAATGCTTTTGAAACCATCTAGACTCTACACCACACTGTCCATGGACACGAGAACAACAACAACGACTTTCTTGAGAGAACAAACGTATAGACCCGCTAAGGGATTATTTGTTTTTACAGCAAAAAATATTTGTATATTTGAAAAAATTATTACAATAAAAAATATATATAAATAATGTAAATGCATATTTAAAAAAATATTAAAATAAAAAAAAATGTAGTATTGAGTAGTTTTTTTAAAACCATTTACTTCAAAGAAAAGATTAAAAGATAAAATAAAATGAGTCAAAAATTAAAATTCAAGTAAAGTACAGTTAAAACAAGTTGACACATTGGACAAAAATCTTATCAATCATAGAGCTAACTGGTGTAATGGGTCAGATGGGTAAGATTACGAAGCCAAATTCAATTTGAACCTAATGATCCGTAATAATTTTTTATTGTTGAAGAAATTGATCAAAATAACTTACGGCAAGCATACTTATGTGTGTAAAGATTACATATATTGTCGCAAATAATTCAAAGCTGGTTAACCTAAAGAATCGTGACCGGCAATTTTACGCCAAATCTGGTAATCCCGACAAATTTGTATTATGGAAACCTTCGGCAAAATTAACAATTGAATTGACAATTTCTAAATATTTATCTTTTTGAATCTTAAATGCATATAATTTATTCTGAAGTTTTCTTATACTAATCTTTTATTAATTATATCCTTAATGATTTTAAATAATTATTTACTTGTTTTTAAATCAATTCTTCGGCAGTTTAACGTTCTACTTTTTTTTATAAATCTGGTCTGCAATTTAATTAATTTTTCTGTTGTTTTAAGTCGGCTCTTTTGAAATTAGGTAGTATTTTTGGTCATTTCGAGATGGCAACCATATCGGCAAGTGCCGGGGTTTGTTGTCATTTCGACTTGGCGACATTTTTGAAAATTCGCCAAATCCAGCCACGATTCTTTATGTTAACCGCAAAACATTTATAAGGAACAGTAGTTCAAACGTTTTAAAAAGAGAAAACAGCAACAAGTTTTCTCAGCGAAAAGAACACGAACCCAAACTTCATAACACTGTTGCCAGGTTGTGAAAACTATTTTTCACGCAGACGACAACAAATATATTTTATAAAAATTAATTATCTAATAATATCTGTTCTCGTGACTTTTTATAGAAAGAAAGTGGGATGTGGTTTCACATCAAGGGAATATAATCGGGAATAATTTAAGATAAGAGACTGATATCCTGGGAAATACGGAGAATACGGAGTTTAAACAAAAAAAAAGACTATAAACTGAAATTTTTTGATTTTCCCGTAAAGAAGCATCCAATCCTGTGCGACTATTAAAATATGTAGATTGAAGTTTCTTTTCATGGCACTGCTCGGGATGATAAGAAAGGGTATAATTTGAGAAACAAAACTCAAAAAGCTATTTTCAAAAGCACGCATGGTTATTTAAAGATATAAACTCGGATGCTTTTTAACCTTCCACTCCAAAAGTTTCTAAAAAAGAATTCATGAACATTTAATAGCTTATATAATAATGCTACGTGCTGTGTTTGATTGGCTGAGAAGTCAAAAGCATTTCAAACATCATTCCAAATAAACTTTTGTTTGTGTATTTTGTCGCTACTCAGCTTGACTGGGAAACCAGGTCATCAGATTCTAATCAATAAAACCAATTGCTTTTTAAAAACTTCAATCGAGTCTTTCATATTTCACATATTCTTTTACTTTACATTATATATTAACATTACTATTGCTCGAAAGGGAAACATTTAAGAAACAAAAATATATATTGAAAATACACAGTTACTTATAAAAATAAACTCGGTTGCTTTTTTCAATCAAACAGTATCTATAAATAGAATTCTAGAACGTTCGATGCATGCAAGAACTTAGTGTAAGAACGTGCTATTTTTTTTGTTAAAGAACAGGTCAAACAGATAGAAGAATTCTTTTCATTAACTTCCCTTACTCTTAATGCTGCTTTAATGGGAAAGACCGCATGTCAACAGACACTTTGACGACTGGCAGAGAATTTGGTCGTCACAGAATGGGCGGAGACATGTTAAGTTACTTTTTTATACAATGACAAAAATTCTTCGTACTATTAGAAAATAAATACATTTTCATGTTTTGTAAGGAAAATAAGAGACATTTTCATTAATTGGATTTTTTTTTAATTCTGATGTATTTGCTTTTAATTTCGATTTATTTAGTTTATTATTTTGAAGTAATTAATAAAATTAATTAATTTAATCGAATGGTTTCGTAGGCAAAAAATTAATTTCCAAAAACGGTTTGTATTTGACATGTTTACGCAGCAGATTTCATTAGATTTAAATCATAAAACTTCTCGTATCCTAAATTTAAGTAAACAAAAAAGGATTTTTTTTTCATTTTAATGTTTTTTAGACTTGCATTAACATTTTTTAATAATTAATTTATTATTTTATAGATTGCGTTAATGTCCTATAAAAAAAATTAATGTTCAAATTTAAAATGTTAAGTTTTAATGGCACTCTTTTATCTTTTACAAATATGACTTTCTTTATTATAGTCTGTCTATTTACTATGGGCGAGTCTCGAAAAGACTTTCTTCCCCCATCCCTTCGCTTGGTTTTCTAGGAAACGGGGGGAGCATCGCTTTTCTAAACCTAACGCGTTTGAGGTTCAGTTGTGGGGTTAACAATCCGAACAGTTCAAACCCAAGTGAGGTGGGGAAAACACATACTCACGCCGTTTCGAAGAAAACCACATGCGGGGATGGGGGAGGAAAATGCTTTCGAGGCTCGCATTCTAGATAGATAAGGTATAGAAAAAGTAAAGTAAACTGTTTTAAGACATCTCTATGTAATAGCATGTTTTAGATGAATAATATTTAAACAATTCCTTTGAATTCAAAGAAAGTATTTTTCAATTTAGCACGTGCTCAGAAATTTGAGTGGAAAATATGTATCAATTTCCTCCGAGTCTTTTGTGCCTGAGGAATGTATTCATATATTGCAACTTGCTTCTTTGAACAGATTGCAGAAGGGAATATTTTCTGCAAGTGCCTAAGCAAGATGTGTGTGTCATGGAATTTCTATGTGTCTGCTTTAAATACGTAAAATGAAAAATTCCGTCCTTAAGAGAAATTCATGGACCAAGTTACAAGGCAATATATCACAAAAGAGAATGCATTTAAATTTTCCAGTTTTCTTCTACAGAATACCAGGGTTTGTATTACTAAGGGTTGTAACATTTTACAAACACTTTAACAAATCCAAAATTTATATTAAGTTTGTTTTTATGGTAAAAGTTTATTAAAAAAACAACGAATGGACTACCATATAGAGGTTTTCGTAAAAGCAAGTGGATGCATTTGGTCTGCTTTGGCGTTTTTGGTAAAATGCTTTTTTTTTCAATGAAAAGAAGTACAACACACTATTTTGTGACATTAATGTATAAAAGTTGTAAACTAAACTTGGCTTACATTTAATTTTTACTAAATCAACAGAGAATAATTTGAAAAAATATTTTTTATTTGTAAAATATGTATGACACTAGATTGAAGTATGTATGACACTAGAGGTTTGAAATAATTGAATTGTAACTTTTATTAGTTACATTTTAAATAACATACATTTTAAAACAAAAATATAATTAAAACGAATTAAAACGAAAATATAAAAATAAATTGTTTTAAAAAAATGCTAATTTCTAGCTATTTTTAAAATATAAAACAATAATATTTGAAAAATACAGCCTTTGTGCGACATAACTGACATAATTTTGAAACGATTCTCGCATATCATTTTAACCAAGTCAACAAACTTATAATTTTATTAAATTGAACATTACCTTAAAAATTGTAATGTACCTTCCAAAACTTTATTAGGACACTTTGAAAATATGTTCTAACACCTTTTTGTAAAATATTTTTGACACTAGATTAAAAAAAATATTTAAGATAATTACATTGTAACTTGTATTAATTACATTTTGTATGACATACTAAAATATAAAAATAAATTTTGGTATAAAAAGGTAAATTCCTAAACTTAATTTTTGAAGGAAAGGATAATAATTGTGAAAAATACATCCTTTTTACGATATAATTTCGAAACGAAAGCTATTCGGAGAATGTAATATTCTTTTCTAAGACAACACTTCAAAACTTTTCATTCTTTGTCATGCTACTTAGTCATGAAAAAAAAACTAATAAAAAAAACTCACAGGTGTTCGAAACATCCTACTAACAATTGCCTTTTCTTTATTCCGAATCTTAAAAGTAAGAAAACTCTTTATACTATTTATAACAGCTTTTCCCTACTGTTTCTTTGTTGAAAAAAATAAGAAAAGTTAGAGAAAGTATTCTTTTTGAAGGAAAAGGTACACCGAATTGCTTTTTGCAGTTTCAAAGAAATAATATGCCATCAGGGGCAAGAAAATGGCATTCGTTAAGACCTGTGACTTTATGAAACGTTCATTTTTCCTTTTCTCGGCGGAAATTGTTCGAAATTTTGTTATTTTTTAGAAGATTTCTTGATTGTCATCTTTTCTCTCGGAGCGTGTCATTTGATGTGTTTGATTTGATTTGGAGCAGAACAGAAAATTTATGGAATGTTTTATTTTACTTTCTACTTTTTTAGTGAATTAGTCTCGCTTTGGAATTTTTTTATTATACAAAGTAAAAGTTTTAGAAAATTTTCTGTGTAAATTTTTTTATGGTCTTAAGAACGAATAAAAGAAGTCAAATCGAAAAGAAAATTGTAAGAATACTAATAATTCTGCAATATATTTTTTAGTTTATTTTTTGCGAAATATTGGGTAATTGAATGAAATAACTAAATTAGGAGTTATTAGCTTCCACAGTACGTTTATAACGTAAAACGTGGAAGGTTTTATAATCGTTCAGTCCGTCTGTCACCCACTTTCACAGAAAGAACCACAAGTCCCACAGACAAGTGGGATACGTCATTTTAAAGCAAAAAATCAGATTAGGCTACATTCCAAATTTCATTAAAAATTTAAATTAGAAACTTATTTAATATTTAAATAACTAATTTTTTTTTATCTACATTGAAATAACATGCAAATTCTATTTTTATTCATATTTTCACTGTTTTCATCCACAAGTCCCACAGACAAGTGGGATACGTCATTTTGAAGCAAAAAATCAGATAGGCTACATGCCAAATTTTATTAAAAATTTTTTAACTAGAAGCTTATTTAAAATTTAAATAACTAAAAATTTAATCTACATTGAAATAACATGCAAATTCCATTTTTATTCAATATTTTCACTGTTGCCATTTCGTTAAACGTACGAGAAACTTTTTTTAAAATAAAAATAAACACTTTTGAAAAAATATTTATTTATGTGATATAATTCGGTTTGGATTGTTGTATTATCACAATAGAGTTCTTTTAATGGTTCTATTATATGTATGAAGAAAGATGCATAGAGAATTCTAACTTGGCATAAAAAAATATGCTAAGTTTCGCTTTTATTTTTAAAGCATCAATTGTACAAATTATATATTTTTTTAACTGTAAATTAAATTAACAAACTATAAATAAGTAAATTTTTGAAAGAAATGTAAATGGGAAATTGTGGCGACAAAAATATTTATTAAAAAAGATTACATCATTATTCTTCGAACTTCAAACAAATTTAGCAAACGATAAAGTCTAATTATTAAATCTGAGAAAGAAGATTAATGAAAATAGTTAATTTTGGCGTTTAAAACTTTGAATTACCAATAGCTAAAGGCTCTGTTTTTATTAGAATTAAATCACATTTGCCATTTGCAACAATCGCTCGAGAAACTTTAATTCTTTTAGACAATAAATTAAAATAAATTTATTTTTGCGACATCGATCAGTTTGAAATGACGTCAAATATATTTCACTACGGAATCCTTATATGTTGATATGAAATGTTTTCATTCTATTTAAAAGCGAGGAATATGACATATTTGTTCTTTAAAATATAAATTAATTTTTGCAAACGATAAGTAATAATTATTGAATTTTCGAAATAAAATAAATGAAATTAGCCAAATTTAGCTTGTAAATGTTAAATATAGAATTGTTACAAACCTACTTTTTCTTTTGAGAAATAGAATATCATATCCTGTATATTGGTCGTTATAAAATTTTAATCTTTGCACTTTACTTCCATTGATAGCAAATTTTATGAGTAATGTTGTATTAATTTTTTTAATCTTATTAAAAATTCATCCAAGATAAGTTACTAATACATTATATATATATATATATATATATATAATATATATTATATATATATATATATATATATATATATATATATATATATATATATATATATATATATATATATATATATATATATATATATTATATATATATATATATATATATAATATATATATATATATATATATATATATATAATATATTATATATATATAGTAAATAAATTATTTAAAAATCTTTAAGCGTATAATTAATAAAAGATTGGTATAAATACTTCAGAATAAATTATATACATTTAAGATTTAAATGAGGTTTTAAGAAATGGCAGGTTTTTAATATTGGTCGAATTTCGCATAAAATGTCAGCTGTGGCAATTTAGCCCGACTTTCATCGCCAAGGTTTCCATAATATCAATTTGGTGGGATTACAAGATTTGTCGAAAAAATGCCGTACATGTTCCTTAAGGTTAACCAAATATACATAATATTAGGGATGTTTAATGTATGAAAATTTAAATTATACTTTTGATCGATTGAACTTCCAAACACTATTGTTAAAAAAACACGTGGAATTCACGTATTTTTTTAACAATAGTGTTTGGCTTGCTGAAATTCCCCAAGTTACATCAATATATTTGTTCACACTATTTCCATAGTTTAAAAAGAAAAATTCAAATTGTTTTTAAACATAGTTTCTAAGCGTTGACGGCTACCACGGTTTCCAATTTAGTTACAAATGTATCTTAGTCAAGCAGCGAAATTACACACACATTAAAGAAATTTTTTTTAAAGAAAATCACTCACATTAAAGAAAATTTTATAAGCATTAATTTGTAATTATTTTATTTTAAAAGGATACTAAAGGCTGGACTAAAATATTTCAATGAACGGTTAGCGAGCGAAGCGATCCAAAGGGAACTGCGCAAGCAGTTCCCATGGGATGGCGAGCGATAGCGAGCAGTGGGCGTGCCCCTAGTTATATTTAATTTGCTGTACCTATTTTTTGTTGAATTACAGTGAAAATTCATGCAGCACTTAATTCATTGGTTTCTAAAATGTTGATTTTGAATAATAAAGAAATACTTAATTTGTTAATATTTATGGGTTAATAGAATAATCCTGATTGATGAAAACAATATTTGTATGTTTAATTTTTACTCATTGGAGAGTTAAAAATAATTTTTCGAGAACAACCCTAAGAGCAAAAGCTACTGGACTTATGTATAATGTCCGTATTGTATCGAGGGTCACTTATAAAATATTTTTAAAAGTCTTATATTTTCCCATATTTGTTTATGTTTGATTATACGTATATTTTCAATAGTAATTGATTGGCCTATTGATACATGATTTAAAGTAAGAAACTTTAATAAGATCAGGTGTAGATTTAAGGGGATTTGAAAAAATATTGCTTTACAAAATACGGAAAGGTACATGACTCTCCTCTGCTAATTAACTTTAGTTTAAAAGTGTATCTTGCACTACAAGGCTTTTTTTCGCTGTCTATAGATTTCTCTCCTTGAATTTCTTGTCCAAAAATTATTCAACTATCCGAAACTATTTCATATTTCCATTTTTTTTATTGTACTTCTAATTAAAAAAATAACAGTTAAGACAAAAAAACAGCATGAATAACGAAAAAATTATATTTTGAATTTGAAGTAATATTTAAGAAAAATATATGTTATACCAACAATTAATGGTTTGTGTTACATTTTATTTCAAAAGCGCACTTTATTTAAAAAAAAATATTTGCTCACCATTTTTAAGAATTTTTTTTCTCACTCAAAAAAATACATTTTCAAAAATGAGTAAAGATATTCAAGTATGCTGCCTATTCAAAATGGCTCCGAGTAAATCGAATTCGAAATTTGAATTGCACTCATTTCTAAAAGTATGCATATACTCAAAAATGAAACATCTACTGCTCATTTTTAAGCATATCTATGTTTCAAAAATGAGTTGAAATAAACCTGATGCTCTCATTTTAGAGTTAGTTCTTGTTTTAAAATTGAGTATAAATTTGAAAATCGAAACACTGGTTTTAGGTGGGATATGAACCTCCACCCTCCCAGAGAAGAGACATTGTACCACGAACCTAATACCATAACCATTCGACCAGCTATCATGGTGAAACCTGCTGCATTTAGTGAATGATAAGTGTTTTGTTTGAAACTGAATGTATCTGGTTTTTTAGAATTGGAAGCATTGGGTTGTCATATTTGAAACAAAATGTTTTATTTCAAAATGAAAACATATATTTACTCAGATTTAAAAGTGTTATTTTTTTCCCTCATTGAACTACAACATATGAGTATGCATACAAACATTTCCATTATTTTAGCTACTTTTCATGCATAATTAAACAACCATCATTTAAAATATCTTTTTTTTTATTATAAAGAAATGAAATGATAATTTGATAAACCGAAAACTAAGACTTTATTATGTACGTACATTAGAATAAAATAGGCTAAAAATAATTCTCAACTGTGCAACGGGATATTAAAATAGATCATATAACATCATACCACCCTTCCGCTGACAAAATTTCAATTTTAACACTACTACTCTCGACAACTTGTGATTAGAATAAACTCTTTTGTTTCTCTTCTCTCCAAAGAGTTGCAATAAATAAGAAGAACAATTTACTTTACAAAATTCGTCGTCTCGAGTTTACACGCTACGTTTATTAAAAATATTTCTTGAAGTAAAACCAAAGCAAAGTCAACGACTGTGTCAAGGATCTTATTTAAATAGCAATCCAACTCTAGAATTGTAAGAAATTTCATATTTGGTTTGCGGAAAGTGTTTGACACAATGGTAAATAGTTAAAAATATTTCACAATAAAGCAATTATATACGCAATACAAAATATCATGATATTACAAAACTTCAGCTTAAACAATACCCGATGATGTCACTAAATGCACACATAGTTAATTATGAAGGTTACGAGATATTTTCCAATTAAAACTCATCATGATAAAGTTACTCACTACTTTATAAAATTGTATATTTTGATAAGAAAAGAAGTCAAATATCCGTAGGCTTTAATATCACTCTTATTTTGACATTCATAGTTTTTCAGAATTATTAAGCAGATAGTTAAGTTTTAGTCTATAAATATCTCTCTCGTAATAAAATCTAACAAAATGACAGTAAAACTATATATAAAAGGCAAAGTCCTGTCTGACTCGCTCACTGATCTATTCATTCATTCACGTATCAACGCCCAGCCCAAACTACTGGAGGTAGAGCTACCAAATTTTAGGAAAATATTCTTTTTATATCGTAGGCGTCATTTAAGAAGCGATTTTTCGAAATTCGAACCCAAGCGGGTGTAGGAGTGCAAAACGTGAGCCGATTTCTCCATAGGAATAGCATTATGCACTGTGTTTTTATTCAATTTTTCTATTTTTAATTTGAAAAAAGAAATATCAACGCGTGCGAAAATTAAGTATAAAAAAAGCGCAAGAGTTTAATATGTAAGATGGGAATATTTATTTTTGACTGGTTGTTTTGTTTTTGCGGCAAAGTGTAGAACAAGCTCATTGGTTTTTTATACCGTCAAGCACTCCGAACTGCGATTTCATTTGTTGTTTTGATTTTTGTGGCAAAGTGTTGAAACAAGCCCATTGCAGGATTTCTTAGAAATTAATTATTTAAACTACTTTTTTTTAAATAATGCTTCGTCAGATATCAGATATACTCAACTCGATTCCAATTATATTTTCGAATTCAATTCAGTTTGGCAGTTTCGAAAAAGAGGGACTATTATAAACTATTTTATTCTAAATTCTATTCAGTTATGTGGTTTGCAAACAGAAATAAAGGTTCAGCTATGATATGGTAGCCTGGTAGCCAGTATATTGATTGGCGATTTTTGGTGATCTAAAAAATTTAACGTTGGGTTTCTATATTTAACAAGTTGTATCGTAAGCAAAGACTTTACAAATAGAAATAAAAGTTCAGCTATGTATTGTTATTTGAAAATCCTTATTTCATTTATTGATTATCTTTTGAAATTGTATACTGAACCAGGCTTTTCTTTGTTTGTGAAACTGTCGATTTAATACAGCTATGATATAAAGGCCGATTGACTTTTGGAATTGGCGCCTTTTGGCGAAGTTGAAAATTTAAGGTAGGGTAGCTATACCCATCTAGTTGTATGGTTAGGGTTAGTTTGAATTATCGTCGAACTAGAGCTACCCATGAGGGCTATTGGTCATAGTTAAGTGACGAGCCGACACCTGAGTTGGCACCCAACGTAAATTTTAAGGGCGTGATCGTACGGAGAGTCGGGACTTTGAAGGATATTTAACGAAAACTCCCTCCTCACAGGGTGTTATTCTTCGGCATTTTTTGGCTTTACGCTTTTAGGTTGGCAGCTATTTAGGCGATGCCCGGACCTGAACCTGGGACCTTTCGCATGCAAGGTGAACACCGAGGCCTATGGGAAAGCCCTCTAACTCATGGAAGTGCCTGGGTTCAAACGGACAGGGAGAATCAGAATGGGAGGCAACAATTGGTATAAAATAAAAGTTTATATAAAAATCACTGTTATTAAGGGTCTACCCGTGCAACGCCGTGTTTATAAAGCTAGTATACCAAATAAATCACAACCAAGTTTATAAAAATACTATTTCATAGTATGAACTCGTAACCTTTCATAGTGGTATCGATGATTAAGCACACATGTAATAAAGTAACTTTCTAAAAGTTGGTCTAAAGTTGAAACATTTCTGAGAGAGAAGTTTCTAAAAAATTCAATTCTTCACGCATAACGGTTTGTTAAACCCACCTCTAATTCCTGAATTAAATATTTTCAGAATAATGCTGTTCAGCTACCTCCAAAAATTTAATTTTAGTTTAAAGAAGTTCTATATGATAAAGTTGAATATTAATTCTAGGGTTCCAAAATTCTATTACTTCATATTAATATTTTATAACAGGACAACTGAAAAGTGTAGTTTCAAAACTCACATTCTTCAAAGCATAACTAAGATACAGGGTTCGGTCCGTTCATGAGAGACTTCGTTCAATTTGAATTTACAATTTTCAAAATACACTTTGAAAATACAAAAGTTAAGGGACGTGCTCAAAGAAAAATTTTACACGTTACTTCATTTATACGAAAAAATATAGATATTCATATTAAAAAGATACATTTTACAACTTGGATTTGAATATCCCTTATGCCGTTCAAGAGTGTCGTTAATTCAATCGAACCAACTAACTTAGATTTGCATTTCAATATTGCACAACTCAGCAATGCACATAATTAGTCTTCGTCACTTATTTTGAAATCGTATTTGCTAACAACAGTTGGTAAACGATGAGATTCTTAGCATAGTATGGCCTTAGATCCTCTTTCTTCATCAAACCCCTACATCCATCCATCTAAACAATGAAAACAATGGAAGGGTAAATACTGTCAGTTTGACGGAAGACGATACAGTGCAATTTCTAACAATGCACATATATGCACCAAAATAAAATATATAGCCCAATTATGCTATTTTACATCAGATTGATATACCATAGTAAATATCGAATGTTTAATATTACTTTGCTAAAAAAGTATCCATTGTTTTTTTTCCCCACTAAGTATGCCTCTTTACTTTAAGTCTAGGATTTTTTTTCTAGGGACAAACCCTTCCTTGAATTAACAGGGTAACCGATTCATGTACTTTGCATCATTTATCCAAGGCAAATATTTTATAAAAGAACATTTTTCATCTTAGATTTATATTTCATTATTGCATAACTTTAAAACTCATTATTAGCACTAGGCTCCACGAAATTGCAGCATGCAATTTCAAACCATCCCAGTCCAGTAGCCAAGACAGTTTGTAAACAAACAACATTCGTGGAATGGTAAATACGTTCTAGGTCAGTAAACAACCTCTCAGATATTGATTTTCTTCCAACCTTGTACCGTTTTTGGTGTCGTAACTCGCCACATATGCCTCAGTTAAAATTTTTAACTTCTAGTGGTTACTGCTTTGGTTTTACGGTGCGTAAATCTTTAAGGTCGCTTGAAGTTTTCCTGGTGAGCTATGGTTATGTATTGTTGCATTAATTTGAAGAAACTGTAAAAGACATTATTTAAAAGATGAATTAATATTTACATTGATAATAAACTACCAAAAACGTTCATAGTAAGACATATGATTCATTAAGAATTGTGGCACTTTAAAAAGCAACATGAGAAATTCTGTTCTGAAAACAAATTATTGATTACAAATCCATTTTTAGTATATATTTCCAAAATAAGACATCATGTGTTATTTTTACATTAAATAATTATTTGATGCATACAGCCTGATATAAACAAATTGGTATACACAATTTGATGTTTAAAAAAAATTAATTTATACAACCTGTTACCTGATATATATATATATTATATCATATATATCTGATATATCTATATATAAATGGAAAATAAAACAGCTAATTATGAATTAGAAAACCTTCAACTGATTAAAAACAATATCTTTTTTTGTTATCATTTCAGTTTTTCATTATGGTGTTGTATGCCATAGAACTTTTTTAGTGTTAAAGGTACTGCTGAAAAATGACAAAAGATACAGACTTCAAATTTGATACAAGAATTTTACAGTTCCCAGTACCCGCTGGACGTCAAAAAAGATTTCCGAGAAAATCAGGAATGCGCAAAGAAGAGCTGCCTTATAAATTTCATTTTGTTTTAAATATATTGCTAAAAAACGAAAAGAGACACAGACTTTAAATTTCGTACAATAGTTTCCAAAACCGTCATGATAGGGTTTTTGGAAACATCATGTCTGCAGAAAAAATTGCTGTCATACAACTTTTTGGTTTTAAGGTTATTGAAATTACCTAGTTGGGTACATAATTACCTTTCAATGTATTGATTTATTGAGCACTAATTAAAAGTCGCGTAGTGTTACACACTTTCAGTTTCAATAAGCATTTTTTTATAACATTTATACAATTAAAATTTTTATTCAAGATAAGAATACTTTTAAGTTGTTGTAAATTAGATAAAATTAATCAAGCTACTAATGAATTTTTATAACTTTATAAGGACACTAATATAATTCTTAATTTTAAGCTTACTTTTATTTGAAAAATCGGTCAAATGTGAGTTAAAGTTTTGTTACATCAACGCCACGGTTTGCCGCATCAGATTTGTTGCGAGTAGTTTGAAATTGTTAATGGACCATGTTGGAAGCATGGATGAATGCGACTTGAAATCGAGTATTTGACTCTTTTTAGGGTTCGATGGTTTTCGTGAGGCTTTATTTTGAGTTTTTTTAAAGTGGAAATAAACATCATTTGAGTCTTCGTTTAAATTTATTGCATATATATTTTTAATTCTTACAATTATTTTTTAACTGAGGGATAAGTCAAACGTGTGAATTGGTTTTTACTGACTTACTTATTTAAAATTTTAATATGTCATCTAAAGTTTATGTAAATTATGTTTCGTGTTAATAATGGACAATTCTTAAATAGATATTATATTCTTCTGCATCTCTCAGCTGGTTTAATTGTCACTTTATTAAAGAAAATTTAAGGAGGGGGTACATATAATTTTAAGTCACTTAAAAATATATAATGTTACCATTTTTTAGCAAACAGTACATTAAAAGCGTTGTAAAAGAATTCCACTGCAATTTAGTTTTACTATAAGTACCCATAGTACATTTAATTCAGACGCGTTTCACTAATTAACCCTAGTATATTGTATAAGATTGGTAACTGAAATATATAAATTTCTATATTTCAATGATCATAATTTGCCACTTGTTACGCATAATTTTTCAAACAGTCTGACCAAAATTTACATATTCCAAACTTTTCAAAGTTAATATAATTGGTTTAACTTTGAATTATTATCTATTCCAAATCCCGTACATAAATTTGCAATTTCCGAAATTCGCATAAATTAAAACTAAGTTAAAATTTTGACCAAAAATATTAAATTGCTACAAGTCTATACTTTTTTAATGTATCAATTATATAAAAATATAAATTACCGCAAAAGTCTCAATTATCAGAAGCCGATGCGTTTTTTTGTGCATAATTGTTTATTTCAAGAACATAATTTTTCCATCATACCAAACTTCCATAAAATAACAGTTTAGCTTTTCTCTGCCAGCTTTACCACATAATTTCTCCTTGTTAACATTTTGGCAAAAACAGCAGGCGAAACCTAATCCTATTTCTCTACGTACAACTTTCAAGGAAAACATCAAAAACCGCCGTAGTTTGCTATTAATATAATGCAAATCCTCGTTGTGTTACCCATTGAATAAAAGATGAAAGTTACACGACCACGGCTTCTACTTCTAAGATATTGGGGGAATTTTTTAGTTGCAGGGAGGTTTTTCGCCAAGCTTCTTGTTTGGCGAAAGGCCTAGACAATGTCGCCAAAATTTGTAAATCTATGGTACTGTAATTATAATGAAACACCTGAGTTGTTTGATTAATACAAAAAAATGCAGAAATATGTGTCATATAAGAAAATATCGGTAGAATGTTACTGATTTTATTTTACAAAATGGATATTTTATGTCAAAGGTCCTCCGTCAAAAATAGCTTTGCTTTGTTACGACAAAAAAAAATGAGTTCCCATTTTGTTCAGGAATATATTTTCCTAACACAAGCAGTAATTTTCAACTTGTTTTTGTTTTATTTAGGAAATTTTAGGAACATCGAACCGCCATAGCTTAAATTGTACAAAGATTGGTGACGAATTTAAAGATTGGCGAAAACCCCCAATAACTATATACATAGAAGTTCTCCAAAGATCTAAAGATATCCGAACAATTCGTTGATCCCCTCTACATGGAGTATAAAGGGCAAACAAGTTTTCTAAGAATCAAAACAAACAAGTTTGATGGTAAAGGTTATGAGAGTACGTAGTTGGCTTACAGGTTTTATATTTAAATATAGTATTTTTCAATGGCGTTATACAATATATGCATAATGTAAAGAGTATATACATGGCATTCTGTTTAAGACAAGGTTTTAATACACATACTTTAGTGTTATTATTTTAAACATTTTTTTATATAGGTAATATTATTTTTACGTTTTCCTATTCTAAAATATTATTAAAAATCCAAAATATAAATATAAATATAAATTCTTAAAATTCAATTATTAATTTCAACGAAGGCACATTTATTAGCATCATTTTTTTAGACGTATTCGTATTTCGTCTTCTCGAAACTATTAATTATCTTCTCAAAACAATTTATTTCAGCTTGCTTATAAAATGCAAAATAGCATCTGTGAAAACAAGCCACCCAACAATGAATTTAATATTGATTACCTACGAAAAAATAACAGAACAAAATAATGATGTTTAATGTGTTCTCCCGCAAAACAGTTGCGATATGATGCTGTATTTTTAAGAGTATGTACATAAGATGAAAATAAAGTGTGTAAGGGAATCAGTTCATTATTGTCATATAAATAGAAAACTCAAAGTCATCACAATAGAAAGGTCAAAATTTACTTGTTGTTATAAAAATAATCTACGTTTCTGAAAAACTAGTGTTCGCAATTTTTACTTCGAGTCAATGGGCATGTTTCAGGTCTTGAGTGGCAACATAAATGTTGCATAGAAATAAATTTTTCCTCGATCCTCGATTGGTGAATCAATGTAACGTGGGAACAGATCGCCAATCAGATTCCCGATCGAGGAAAAAAAAGGAATGAAATGAACTACGTCCATCGAAACAAGCCAATTAATAAAGTAGACTATGGGGTATGAGTGCTTCTCACTTCTCACAAAGTATATTGTTTGGGTCGGAAATAAGGTGAGCATTAAAGTTAAATTTTAAACAAAGTTTGTCCTAAATAGATAAGGTAGTATGTTCGGAATAATATACAGCAGTCCGGCATGAAGTTTAAACAATATTTTTCTGTACTACGGCTTTTCAGAAAATGTATTCCATGGTGCAACATAGGTTTGAATTGGTTGATAAGAAAACAACCAAACTTTTAAATTGTGAAAAAATATATTATTGAATGAACAACTTTTTTTACCGATAATAAGGTGACGAGAAACTGCTAAAGGAACGAATTATTAGTTATTTAACATCCGTAGAACACGTCAGCAAAAGAGAGAGGCAATGTTTCAGTGAAGGTAATTATCAATACAAAATTATGTTGTTATTTTTTGAAGCAAATTTTTTTAACTGATATAAGCGTCTATACATATTTATTATAAATCGATTAAATAACAGTAAATTAGTGCTATGTCTTTAGGATTGGTAATTTTTTAGAATATTAATTACATATCATTTGTATTTTTATCATTGATTATTTTTTCTGAGCTGCAAATATATTTTATGCATAAATTTCTAAAAGAAGGAATTAATTATGTTTATCGAATTACAACGCTGATAAATTTTTCCAACAATTGGTTAACTGAACGATCATTTGTGAAGATTTCACAAAACATTTGAATATGAATGGGTTCTATGTTGTATTTTTTTAATATGTGTTTTATTTCAATGTCAGTCTTATGCCATTGTTAAAAATTAAGTTGTTCGAAAATTCTTTCTTGAGTAACTCGGTAATGGTTAAAGATCAAAAATAATGTTGTACCATTTTTTGTTCATCTTAATCTTATCTATTGTCTCCTTTCGTATGGCAGATCAGTTTGTACACACCCTGTAGCAAGTCAATACATACATTTATGATAAATCAAGTACGTTTTAGCAATTTCTTAAGTATTTGGCCTCGATTATGAAAAAAAATACTCTGAAAAAGGTCGAGTTATTTTAGATAGAACAATTTTGCGAAATGTTTATCTTTTTTTTTAATTTGAGGGAAAAACAAATTCAAAAGTAATAATAAAGTAGACACCAAGGGTCACAATACCATATTGGCGAACATAAAAAAATATATGATGTAAATTTACAAACACAAAAAAGAACACTTATTAAATCACAAGTAAAAAAATATTATTATGGCAACATAAGTGTCGGGGGTATATTTAGGATGGTTAGTCAATACATATATATGTATTACTGTACAGTTATTTTATTTCAATAATAGATGTATGCAATAATCAAAAATAGTTTTCTATATAGGGAATATCAAACAAAAGATTTATCAATTGATTTTTGAAAGAAGTTAGATTATTTAAGGATTGTATTTCAAGCGGAAGACTATTAAAAAACTTTGGTGCAAGATAAATAAAAACCGCCAACCGGTTTACAACCACCATCTTACAACCGGTTCTTACAACCGCCATCTCAAAAACGTCTTTGCAACAAAGACCCATTAGTAGTATCATCAAAAATGCGTCAATTCTACATCGAGAAGACGAAACCAGTTATTTTCTTCTGACGTTCTTATGGCTTCCACAAACAAGGATATAAAAAGTCAAACAGAAGAAAAGAAAGGAGAATGATTTACAAGGATCGTTACGATCAGGTCTACGTTATGAGGTTTTAGAACAACCAAGGGAGCAACTTGTTTTTCTCGTCGCCATTTTCTTTCTGGTACTAAAACGGTGAATTAGTTTAAGTAGGCTTTTATGTTGGTGCGTATAATGAAACGAATAAAAGGTAGAAATGAAAAAAGTATGCATTTATTTTTATTAGGGGTTGAATTGAAGGGAATAAATTCACTATGCTGAATAAATGTAGGCTGTAATATGATACGATAGCACTTTTTTTACTTTATGGAATTTAAAAAAATTAAAAAGGTTTATTGTTATAATGATCTAAATTTGGCTTAATTTTTTTCAAGCTATATAAATTATAAAAAAGTAATTTTTAGGAAATAATAGTGCAGCTGAGTAAGGCTTATGTAAATAAAATTGCCTTTAGTGTTTAAATGGAGTCAGTTTAATTTTCTATGTTAGCTATTTCAGGATATTCTATTGTTAATATTAAAAAAAAACTTTTGGTATGTAAGTCCTGCAGCTATATTCCTATGACTTGCAAACGTGGTTTTGACAAAAGTTTGCTTTAAAAACTCATAAACATGGGTTATAGAGCGTCTTCCTGAAATGAATTAGTTTCAGAAGAGTGTAGTGCACCCCTTTGTTTCACGCCAATTACTTTTTACTTTCAATACCTTATAAGTTAATGAAAGTTCTTGAGATGAGAATCAAAAATCCAAAATGGAGATTCCGCGTTTTCTACTCGTTTTGGAGGGTGCTGATTGGTGCGTCTGTCTGTCTGAAACCACACTACAACTGAAACTAAAAGAGCTACTGACTTCAAATTTGGTGCACGATTTCTAGTCTTTGTCGGACACATCATAATAATAAGGTTTTCTAGAAAATTGCGCATGTGCAAAGGATAGCTGCCATAGAATATTTTTTGTTAAAGGTATTGCTAAAAAATGAAAAGAGAGACTGACTTCAAATTTGGTATACGGGTTACCAGTACACTTGGGACGTCATAATAAGATTTAAGGAAAATTGCGCATGTGCAAGGGGTAGCTGCAATGCATATTTTTTAGGTTTTACAGAAATTGAAATTACCTTATAGTTCATACAATTATCTTCATCGACAATTATCTATCGAGTGTGTATAGATTTATTGAGCAGTAATTGAAAGTCTTGTAGTGTTACACACCCCTAGGTTTTAATTGATTGGTAAACAAATAACAGTTTTCCAATTATTACCACAATACGAGAGCTGGACTATCCTTGTACAAAAGGTACAGATTTTATTTATTTAAAAAAAGAAACTCTTGGTTCATTATCTTGCGGCATTATTTATAAGTGTAGAAATAATAAAATATACATTAATGATAATTCGTTTCTGTTTTATAATGCAGAACGTTATATATTAAATGGTATTATAAAATTTGAGCTAAATTTAGTTTTATTTTCATTTAGGAATATGTATTTGAACAGAATAAAGAAAAAAGCAATAAATAATCCAAAAACTTTGTATTCATACGAAGCATGGTTTTATGCAAATCTAGAGACACAAAATATTTACTCATCATATCTTTAAATAAAAAAAACTTTTATCTTTGTTGAAACAGACATAAAAACCAACTGAGATAATATAATAAGCATGGAAAAAATAGTTTTTTCGAATCGAATTTCTAAGAAAGTGAAATCGAAAAAGTATTGTTTTCGCTCTTTTTATTTCCTTGGAGAGCCTTTTATGTTGTTGCAAATCCTTGTTTCTTTGAAATCAATGATAAGGCAAAAAGTAACTACGGAAGTGAACGAAATTCGAAATTTATTTTAATTTGAAAAAGGTTTTCTATTTCGTAGGGTTGAATGAAGCTATGCTGAATATTAATGATAAAGAACACAATTCATTTTTATTTGGAAATATTAAATTACATAACAGTTAATATAATAATGTGTTAAATTTTTATTTTTTATTACCTAATATGAAATATAAGGTAACGGAAATATTGCGATGAGAGCCGAAAATCCGAAATGCCGATTTTTTTTTTTACATGTTTTGGAGTATGCTGATTCTGAAAAAGTGGCTAAACCCACTCGAACAGATCGAACTAATAGAGTTACGGAATTTAAGTTCACGATATCTAGTACCTGTCGGATATCATAATAAGGTTTAAGAGGAATTAACACATGCTTTAAGGGTATAGCTGTAATAGATTTTTTTGGTTTTAATAGTATTCTATGAAACAAAAAAACTACCTTCGTTTCGTACACGGGTTCCCAGTTCCAGTTGGACTTATAGAGTACCTAATTATTTTTTTAAGATAATGATTTTTTTAAGTGATCATTGAAAATCGTGTAGTGTTTACGTTCCTCTAGTTTATTCTGGAATATCCAGTTAAATAATGCGTTTATGGAAAAATGGAAATTTATTTTAAGTTCATAAAATTGTATCCATACTATGGATTAATAAATATATTTAATAAATAAAAACAAAGACTGTCTTTTCAAAAGATTAAATTTGACTTCAAGACTTCAAATTTATTACAAATGCGGTAAAAAAATAGTGCACATGTTTGTACAAATAACACTTAAAATCATTTGTTGGGCATCGCATATTTTGTAAATAATGGTAGAATTCAGTGTCTATTAACTGTAAAGGGGATCCAATAAAACATAATTTGATAAAAATACTGATTCAATTGATCACAACGAAAAAAACCTATTATCTTCATCTATCCAATCTGTTTATTACACCCATTTGTATAAGGCCATTATCTCTTTCTTTTCAAAAAAAGTATTTTGCAGTTGTATTCCTTGTTTTCCGTTTTGTTTATTTCCTTATTTCCATTTTTAATGGGACGCGGTACCCAAAAAATTAAATCCAGTATTTTTATCGCTAGCATTCAAATTAAACTATTTTTACAAAGAACTAACATTCAATAAACATATACGAAAAAATTATAAATATTGAAACGTAAGTTTTTTTTTTTAAAAAAATTAAAAATTTTAACGTTTTTTCAAAATGCTACTCCTCCTACAATTTAAAGAATTGTTTAATGGATTTTTTTTTTCAAAATGTTCCCACAACATCTATTAATAAAAGTTGGTATGGATATGGACCTATCAGTTAAACAAAAACAGTTATGTAGCTTTATGTATAAAAATGGCCAAAAAAATAAGATTTTTTTGTAAATTTTCAACTTCAGCATTTTTTAAAAAAAATCTATTCACACTATACCTCATCCCATACCAACTTTTGTTAAACGTATATGTTTCAACACAAGAAAAAAATTGAAGCTATACATTAATTTACCTAAAAGCCTTAGGGTTTTAACCATTCACAAGCTGAAAAAATTAAAAATTTAAAAAATCAACATAAAATTTCCGAAACCATTTTACCAAACAACTATATCATTTTCAATAAACCTCCACAATTAAAAAGAATTCCTTCTGTTTTTGCAATATCCTTACCTCACAGCATTCGAGCATGTTTAATAATTTTCTGGGAAGCCCTAAATTTTGGGTACCGCGTCCCCTTAAGAACGAAAATGGGAAATTAACGTAAAAAAAAGCGTTGTTTAAAAAATAAGGCTGATCAAATTTGAAACAGAGTAAATTAAGATTAAAAATGACCGTTTGTAAGTAAAAGAGATACAGTGAACAGATAAAGACTGAGACATTGTATAGATAGGAATTTGGAACTCACTTAAAAGGAGGAAAAAAACAAAAAAAAGTACCGTAGCGGAAACTTGTGATTTGAAGCCTTAATTAAATGGTGGGTGCACTGATATTTTTTTATAAAATTGTTAATATACCCATTTATTTTAATTTTTACTTTACTACGTTCGTCAAAAATTGTCGAATAACCACGAAAATATATGGTGTCCCGCCGTAAATTGGGAGAAATAGGATATCAATTTGTAGTCTTTTTTTTAAAGATATCATTTGTAAGAGATAATAATATTACTTTATTTGAAGTCCAAAAAAACTCCAAGATTATCCCCCAAAAATTAGTAAAATGTACTTTTTCTCATGATTGGCATGTTTCACGTCTTGTGTAGCAGAAGTTCCACAGATATAATAATAAGATCTCGATTGGTTAATCAATTAAGTGGGCTTACCGTGCAATACTAAAAATCCCCGAAACCATCAATGAAATCCAGGTATGAAAGCAAGGATAATTTTACGTCATTGTCATATTAGATTTTAATTAAAAAAGTAATGTTTAACATTAAGCATGTTAATTTTTAATCATGATAGAAACTATTTACATTAAAAACTTCTCAAAACTGTCATGGTTAGCTTTTTTTTTACGCCACATATATGGCTAAAGTCACTAGCGCGTCAAAGGAGCTAAATGTAGTTTCAGGCTCAAAATTGATGTTTCAACTTTTTAGTTTGATGCATTAAAAATTTAAAACTTTGAATCGTTTTCTTTTTTTTTAGTAATTGTTAAAAATAAACCAAACAGTGCTTATAGAAGGTATTGTGTGACATTCAAAAAAGTCAACTTTGATTTAAAGAAAAAACAAACTAATCAAAAGTAAATATTAAATAAAACATTGGACAATGTCTGAAATAATGATTTTTTCATCCAAAATATTTAGCTGAAGTCCAAGATAGTTGAAAATACTGTAAAGTTAAATTTCTGAAAAAAAGCTTACACCATTTCGCAAGAAATTGCTTTCACCATACAAAATATATCTTACGAAGTATTAAACGATTTCCCCACGATTTTCGTGGGCAAACACGTCTAAGAAATCTTTCCCATGCACATTACCGAAGGCGTAAGTCTATGGTCAAGGATTTGCTGCCAGGGTAGGTTATATCAAATCCCCCAGCGTTCCTAAGAAGGTTTTAACTCGGATTTGGGGGTAGAAGAAAATCCTGTAATCATAAAAGCAAAGATGTATCAACACGTTAAATAGAAAATATCTCGACATGTATTACTAGTTATTTAGTAATTATAAATGTATAATATGCTTAAAAGATATAAAATTAAAAGGAAAGTGTAAGGATAGTTTTACTACATAGAAGCTCAATTTTAAATTTAATGTTTATTTTTTTTTAAAAATTGCGAGTAAAATGTGTTTAAAGATTCTTCAAGGAAACATACTGTAAAAATTAGAAAAAAAATGTAGGAATTTTTAAAAATTCACTGAACAACATGTTTATTAGACAAGTTATAAAATGATGAAAGTTCTTCCCCACAAAACAAGAACTTATATTTCCTGCCAGAACTGCATCGATGCCTAACTTGCCTTGGATCACATTTTCGAGTGCCCAGACCTTACCCCACATATTTTGCAACTAGGTGTGGTGCCACTGGCTTCAGAACTTCGAGAGATCCTCTACAGCACAAATTTATTGGAATTAGCAGTTTTAAAGACACACAAGGCCATTTAATTGTTCATAGACACAATACAACATTAAAAAAAACAGACAAAATTGCAATAACTTATTTTTAATATACATTGGTATCCCTCATGGGTTTCATAAAGCATCATTTAAGGGCAAAGAATAGGGTACACAACACTTGAAAATAATCGTAGCATAGTCCTTATACCAGTAAGAAAGTAATGAAATAGTACCTCGTTTCTTGAATGGATTCAAGGATATATGAGTTTTAGTTATAATTTTGAATTAACGTCGCACTAGAGCTACACGAGGGCTATTGGCAAGGATATATGAGACTGATAATTCCTGTTTTAAATAACTGAACACGGTTGCGTTGGGTGCCTACTTAGGTGTCGGCTCGTCACTTGACTGTGGTTCTAAAATATGACGTCCGTCGCCAATAGCCCTCGTGTAGCTCTAGTGTGACTATATTTCAAACTAAAACTAAATAACTGAAATCAGTGGTTCTTATAAATAACGTCCATATTAATCTCGTTACACATCACTGCAGGACGATTCGGCAGCTCCATAAGACGTTGTCGGTCGAAATTTCTGTCCCAGAGATTTAGATACTGGATAGAAAGCAAAAGTTTGCGTTCGTTTATAATATATAATGGCATTTTAAGCCTTAGAGTTTACTTTGACAAAGTAGGTATTAGCATTTTAAAAACGCGTGTGGACAGCTGCATTAAAATAAAAAGGTTTACTTTATGACTTTACTTAAGAAAATGGTTGTGTAATCCTACTGCAAACCCAGTAAATTTAAAACGTGTCGTTAAAAATGATATATTAGAGGGATTAAGATAAGACTATATAATATGTTTTGGCAATTCTTTAAGATGGTAGAGATTATGTACTGTATATGCTTATACTCTAAAAGAAAATACCTTATTTAAACTGTGAAAAAAATTCAGTAAATTTACGGGTTTTGGTCATCAGTAAAAGTCTAGGTCAAATACGCATGAAATAAGCCAGTTGCACATAAAATTATGTTGTTGTCCGTAAACTATTTTGCCGTTATATTAGAACCAGTGATCGTTCGAATCCCGTGAATAGGTTTAATTTAAGCACAAATTCGTTTATAGGATAAATGGGGTTAGAACTAGGAACCCTTCCTCTGAGATGCGTACGTTCTGACAACTTGGTCATTGAGATTGCCTTTTCGTACATGAAGATGTATTTTTCTTCGTTATTGGCTGGCGATCAGCCAGAATGAATCGCGTAGCAAGGTTACCTTTACTAGTCGATCAGATCTGGGCTAAAATATTCAGTTTCTTTTTTACTGAAATAATAAACAAGCCATGGCACATAAGTTTATGCATTCTTTACACTGTATATTTACTACATACTATACTTTGAAAAAAAATTGTTTAAGAATTTTTCAATTTTTAAGTAATAAAGTAGAAAAATACATTTACTAACAAAGAATATTTTTAACGTTTAAAACCATAATTTTCAAACGTGTACAACTATGCCGGAAAACTAATTCAAATGCTTTCCTACTTAGGACATTTCAATTTATTTTTTACGTAGAAATCTACTGGATATTTTTTTCATTATTTTTAGTGTTTTAATTTCTTTCCTATACGACAATCGAACAAAAAACATAAATAATTTATAAATTTTTCTGTTTTTAAAAGCTTATTATTATTGCATTATAAAAAAAGAATTAATAAGATAAAATAATATTGTATTAGTTCTTCGACTATGATAATGGTAGTTTTCTCTCAGCTTTAAAAAATTATTTAGTGTTTTTTTATAACTTTAAATAAATTTAAGGGATTTTGTTCCATTTGGCTGATGAAATTATGGAAATTTAATCGAAACACAAAATGTACAGATGACTAATTTTAAAAGAAAAATGGATGAAAAATAGAAAGAAAAAAGAAAGATAAAAGGAAAAATAGAAAGAAATACGACAAATTCTGAAAAATGAATATCCAGACGGGTACACTTTGATAAATTAATTAATTTTCAGAGAACTAATATTTTTAATATAAACAATATAATATCACTCCAAATACATCACGAAAGCATTAAAAGATAATACCCATAGTTTTATTTTAAAAACGGCATCATACTAAAATACGTTTTGTTATTCTGCATTTGTTTAGGAAATTTGGCTATAACCTAGTTAATCAAACGTCTAGATATAATATTTTGATGTGAGTTGGTGTTTCTACAATTTTTAAATCATAATTATTAGGGGAAGATCTAACATAACACATCCAGGAAAATTTTTCATGAAACTTACATTTGCTTGGTGTTTAAAAAATTTTACGATTATTTAAAGTAAAGTTTGGGATACATGGACACAAAACAATACCAAACAAAAATATGAATTACCAAAATAAATAACTTATTTGCTGATTAATTTGTTTAATATTAGATAGATATTTTTCATAGTTACAAAAACAGTAAATATAGAAGAAAATTTGGGATACAATAAATGTATTTTGTAAGTTTCTAAGTAAAAGTAAGCAAGTAAAATAAGTAGAAAAAATATTTAAAAGTAAATGTGGAAAACTTACCAAAAAATATTTTGCAGAGTTATTTCTTGGATAAAAATAACCTCAGCAAGAATTTGGAGTTGTTTAACTTGTTGCACCTTAAAACAGAAACATATTGTTATTGTATTATAATAATTTGTATACGATTTTAATTACTAATTATATTTTATTTTCTTCTATGAAAGTTAATGTGACAAGGGATAAAAAATATTTTATTAAATATACATAATTAACTTTTTACCTAATAATAATTATATAATAATTTTTGAGATTTTTTTCCTGAAATACTGCGCTCTTCTTCAAAAGATTATTTTATTTTAAAATTTAATAAATTTAGTAGAAAACTATTTTTGGCTCCGTAGTAATAGCTAAAAATAATAATATTATAAATATTTATCTTAAGCTTGATAAATTTCCTTTTCAAAAGTATGGCGATTATGAATAAACATACTTAAAAATGCTTAGTTCAATTCAATCGAAGCAGCAATTTTTTTAGTAATTTACTGTCAAAAAATAGATTTTATTTTATTTTTTAAGCTCATTCAGTTTTATTTTATGCCATTTTAGTATTTTATTCAGTATTCTTTTGGGAAAAGTAAAAAATAAATCATCTGTACACTTATTTTCTCAACCATTATTTACAAGATTTTTTCCTCTTTAATAAAAAGAGAAGCATTGCAAATAATATATTTTAAAAGTTATTTTAAGCAACATGGAGTTCGATTCTAAATTTATTTTACTTCTACTTAATTCACATTTTTATCTATTCATTGAAAAAACATTATTATTTTTTGTAACATTTTATATCCGTGATAAAACTTTGAATTAATATTTTCATTGTGGTAATTTTAGTTGGTTTTTTTTGTCAACTAATCACATTGGAGTTTAAAAAATGTATTTTTTAAAACATAGATTTGTAATGCAGTTAAAATTTGTTCGTTACTATTGTTCTACTTAATTCACATTATCATCTGTTTATTAAAAAAACACATACTTTTTGTAAAATTTTATTTCCTTGATAAAACTTTTAATTAATATTTTTATTGTGGTAATTTTAGTGTTTTACTCTACTAATGACATTAAAGTTTAAGAAATGTATTTTTTTAATTATAGATTTACAGTTTATATGTGTTCGTTAATATTGCTATCTAAATTCACATTATTATCCATTTATTTAAAAAAAAATATCTTTTGTAACATTTTCTTAGCAGTGATAAATGTTTGAATTAATATTTTCAATGTGGAAATTTAAGTGTTTTTGTCTACTAATCAGATTAGAGTTTTAGAAAGTGATTTTTTGAAATATAGATTTACTTTGTAGTTAATATTTGTTCGTCAATATTGTCCAACTTAATTCACATTATTTTCCATTTATTAAAAAAATTATTTTGTAACATTTTATTTCCGTGATAAAACTTTGAACTAATATTTTCATTGTGGTAATTCTTTTTGTCTACTAAACTCATTAGAGTTTAAGAAATGTATTTTTCAAAATGTATATTTACAATGTAGTTAATGTTTGTTCCTTACTAGTCCAATTTATTCATCACATGGTTGAATTAGAATTAAGTACATAATTCCATAAATTTTATTGCAAATTCTGTACTTACAATAAATAAAGTTGTTTTTAGTATCTTAAGAAAATGTTCTTAAAATTAAAAAAAATGCAGAACGATATTCCGATGAACGGGAACAGAAAAGATGCACACGCAAATATTTTTTGTATAAAATTAATGCCTTAAAATTACTTTATTATTCCATTTTAACAATATTTTTAATCCGTTTTGATATTCAATTGCACGGAAAATAAAGAAATATATTTTATAGTAAAAATTCTAAAATTGGTACAATAGAAAGAACAATAAAAATAGTTTTTATTTGAGCAATAATGTGATACATTAATTTTGTGGAAATTTCTAATGATGAAAAATATTATTAAAAATTTTTGTCGATTAACCTTAATTTTAATTCGTAAATTATTCTCATAATTACTGTTTTAAATCAAGTAATTTATCGATTTTCTTATGATTCTTATAAAACAATTAATTGCTGGGTCTGAGTTCAATTTCTAGGCAAGGTTTGGTTGTAATTTGTAAATTTAGTCTTAAATACGGTGTAAAACATGTTTAGCCAAAAATAAATCTTTTGTATAAAATTTCTTAAATTTTAAATATTATTTTAAAAATATGAAGAAACATACAGTTTAAAATAATTTACTAAAACTTTTATAAGAAATAATGATACATTTCCATACAAGTCCAAATATTAAAAAAATATTAATTAATCTAAAAACTATAAAGTAGTCACAAAAAAGTGCATAATTTTAGTATTTAAATTAATCTCGCGAATTTACATTTGCATATCTCTCAACAGGTTTCTTTGTGTCAAGTAATGAGAAAAATTAACTTAGTCATATCATTTGCATTTATATTCAGCAGGAGAAATGCACAAAAGCTGTTTAGAAAACTTTTTCTACATTCTCGTGATTTTGTGTCGTATATTAACATTTGAATTGGGATTTAGTGTGAGAGTGAAAATTAGTTTTTAACAGTTTTTTGTTCAGTTGCAAAGTTATTTATAGATATTATTACCATGAAGATTATATTACAAAAAAAAAACTTATGGCTTTGTATTTAAATTTGATCATGGCATTATTTACAATTTTCTAATTTATTATTTGCAAAACTATATCTATACTGACCAAAGGATGGAATTAAAAGAAGTTTTTTTAGATGACTTTTAAGTTCGTTAAAATTACATTACAATATTAAAGTACTTTTTCATTCATAATAAGATATAACTATAATTGTATGCTGATTTGTGATATGGATACAAAAATATTTTTTTAAAATATTATACTTAAAGTCTCTTGTAAATCAGCTAATTGATATGAAATAAGCAAAATAAACTTAAATCTTTCTATAACCAATAATTAGTTGTTCTATACGCATAGTACAAGTCGTCAGTATTCATAACTTTTACTGAATTTTAACAATTTATTATTTAACTAGGACTTTAAAGTATATAGCCCATAGTAAACGCACGTTTAATAAAATTTAAAAATCATCAAAAGTACCGCTAATTCTTTTGAAGTTTACAAAATTTAATTTAGTTTTATTTTCAGGATTTATTCAAAAGCTAATATTAAAAAAAATAATTAAAAGCAAATTACATGAAAGAATTTCAATTTATATCACCCTGATATAATTTTCAAAGCTGCTTGTTTCAAAAATAAGTATAGCACGTTTATAAGATTGTATATCATTAAAAGTAAAATGAATATTACTGTTATGTATAATATATATTAAATTTTGTAGAGCATGCATATCTTGTTTAAATGAAAAGCGACAAAATATTATTTTTTAAGAATAATATAATTTCATTAATAATAAGATAAAAATTGTTAAAAATTGTTATTTTTGAAAATAAAAAAATTAATTGATTTTTATAAAAGATTTAAGAAACCAGTAAAATTCTGTTTTGTATTATATCTAACCCATATCACATTAGGCCTATAAATAAACATTATTTGTTTAATGTTTTTTCGTACTATATAATAAAAAAAAACCTCATATAATTTGCTTATTTAAATTTTTAATTAAACTATAAGGCTAACTACTACTAAATGCATACGAAATACTAAACTAAAGCATTTAGAACATACTTTTTAAAAATTATCTTTAATGACACATAACGGATTTCTGAATATTTTTTTTCTAAATAATGTTTTGAGTAGTGTCTTACGATTGCATAGTCTTCATTATAATGGTAAAGTAAAATTTAAATCATATTATAATTAGAAAATTATGATACATGTATTTATTAAAATGTAATTATTTTTAATGAATGTAATTAAAATTAGTTAATCCGGCCACCAGTGAGGTTCTCACAAGAGAAAAGCTCATTTTAACCGTGCATTGGTCATTTTAAGCATCTATTGGTAAAAAATTGAGTGAGTTTAGTATTATATGAACTAACTCTACCTTATACGAACTTGACTTTGATTCAAAATATCGAGGCCCGTTGCAAATAGTTTTGCTTTATAATCCAAGAGCCCAGGGCCTCCAGACCTAAGTTATTTTATTAAGAATGAAATGTATCGGATTAGGTTTGTTTTTCATATATATATTTATGTATGCATACCCGCTAGAGTGAACCGACGGCCAATTTAAAGGTACCATGTGCAAAAGGTAGGTTAATTTTTTTTAAAATATTTTTTTAGAGGGACTATGATTAATCGTTACTTTTATAGTGACAGAAATAAAGCTGTGTCGATAAGCAATAAAAACAAAGAAAGATTATCAATTTAATTTAATTAAATTTTTGTTTAGTTCAAAAAATATGTAGCCCCATACTGCGCCTCCAGATGCTCGGGACAAAGTCTGAACTTTACAGGGACCTTTAAGTGTCTGGCATTTTGTTTGTTAACTTTTAACAAAGTTTTCTAAAACATACGTAAAAATCAGCCTTGAGAAAATGACATAAGTTAACTTATAATTTACTTACCTTTTGCACTCGGTACCCGTAAATTGGCCGTCATTCCACTCTAGCGGGTATGCATACACTAAACGTATTTAAAAACCTAACCTAATCCTATGCATTTCATTTGTGAGAAAATTTCTTAGGTCTGGGGCCCTGGGCTCTCGCTCTATTAGAGGGAAGTTAACACAACCAAACTACATCTGAAGATTCAATAAAATAGAACGATGGTTTTGAATTTAGATTTTAAGAAAACGTACTAATAAGTACAGAGGATTATAAAATTTAGGAATTGTAAAAACTTATGAAGATAAATATTCTGAATAATAGAATATTCAGAATATTTATCGCGTTATAATCTATTATATTATAGATAATAAATTATTCTGCATATTAATAAATTAGTCAGGATTCTTAAAGTATTCTGATTAATTTAAGTGTACTTTTGGAATGCTTTCAATATTTTAGAAACTTTTAAGCACAAAATTATTCAAACCTCCTAAAACCACCTAAAACTCTCGGAACTTCTTATTATTCCTATTCTGTGAGACGACTTGATAGATTATAGTGTCTCTTTCAAATTCCCCTCCTGTAGCGCCCCCTCCCCCCCGGAGTATACTTGACAAAGCATCCCTTTGTTTTGGCACGAATTCCATTTATCACATTTATAAAAGGACTCTTAGGGAAATTACGAGAACTGATTTGAAGGAAAAAATAATTCTTTTATTTTTCACGTGTTTTTTTACATAATAAAAACCGTATATGTTTCGCAACATACAAAAATGTTTATCACCTTAGCGATGAATTTGTGAATACGATTAACACCTTCATTTCCGAGTAAAATCGTTGACTTAAAATATTTAACAATCGTTTTTCTTGTGCAACTTAATTTGTTCTTCATAAATTGTTTTGGACTATGGTCCTCATTTGTCGCATATTTTATTTATTTGGAAAAACTTAAGCAGAAAGCCCATTTTCGAGTGATTTTTTCTGCTAACCATCGTTAATGGGTTAATCATAAAATTTTTAGAAATTAGTTTATGTTGGTGGGTGTAGTGTCTTCCTTATGTGAATGCTTATGAACAACAAGCAAGACAAACATTTATATTATATAAGATACACAAACAAAAATACAACCGTAAACAAAACGATTTCTCCAGACATTAACAAGAGGATTTACCATGCTTTCCTTTTTGGAGACGGGCATACTGTTTTAGAGAAAATCCAGAGACGCATCTATGCCTTATCCGGGATTCGAACACACACATAGGCTCACTCAAAAATATGTTCTAAAATATGACGTCCGTCGCCAATGACACTCGTATAGCTCTAGTGCGAATATAATTCAAACTAACTTAACCTTCTTAGCTGTAAGCCAGCAAAGGGTAAATTATTAATGGGGTAAATTTTCTTAGCTATAACCCAGCAAAGGGTTATAGCTAAGAAAATTTAACCCATTAATAATTTTTTATTGAAAATAATAAAAAAATATTTAAATAAAGAACTACAAGCGTCAAAATGTGATCTTTTGAAATAACGTTTATGTGCTGTAACTTCTGAAATTCAATCAATGAACTTTGAATAAAGATCTGAATAAAATAAGAACAACAAATTTCTATGAAATGTTAATATTTTACCTGTTGAAACAAAAAGTTGCGCGTAATTTAATTTATAAATGAATAAATGGTGTAAAATATACAATTGTAATTCCTTCACTAATAACTTTAGAGAATACTTTATCGAAGCAAAATAGGATAATTTTTCAACTAGGATGGGAACGAGTTCTGTGTTTGTATTCTTTTTATTGGAATAACAGTTTCGATAAGCGTAATTTCCCGTATTACGTAGCCAATTAGTACACTGCAATGTAACGACGAATTAAAACTAAGTTAAAAAGCGAGGCATTTTATATCATTTATATATTTTTCGGCTTGTTTAGTGTAGAAAAATAAATATATTGCTTTTAACTAGATGCATTCTATTGTAAATTATATTATAAGAGTGTATATTTATTAAACTTCAATCTCATTTGATTTTAAATTTAGAAGGCTAATTATAAATAATAAAATAAACACATACAAGTTTATTTTAAAAATAACACATAGGTATACCATTCTTCAACAGTTAAGAAAAAGACTTTAAAGTCTTAGGAATCAGAATCTTTAATACATTTGTTCATTTTGAACAATTCTGAAAATAAATTTCGTCAAATCGATTACATTTCTTTCTGATGCCATCTGAAAAAATTAAATAAAATTTTAACAACATTTAAATTCAAATGTTCTATTTTATTCATTTGATTATGTCAGAAACTAAATTTTTATTTGAAAATATGAATTCATGACGAATTTACAGTTCATTCCATTAATGTGTAATCATTTGATGAATAATGATTTTTCTGCGCTTACATTTTAGCAATAATGTATTAGGATTAAGCTGATTATGAATAAAAATAATTCAAAAAAAAAATGAACTTTAATAAACAATGAATAGAACTTTTGTTATATTCTATGAAATACGTGACAAATCTCGCAAATTATTAACTATTCGGTTGAATGGCGATATTCTTTATAATTATTCTATAAATACTGAGTAACTGTGTTCCGAATTCATTGTAATGTTACATAAAGCAGCATGCATTCACATAATAATGAGGTATTAAGTATAAAACTTGTGAAATTATTTTTTCAAAATCACTTTAAATGTTTGTAAAAAGTTTTATAAGGGTTCTCGAATTACAAAAAAAAGTCCAGCAAGGTTCATTTGAATTTTTTTAAAAAACAAATTTAGGGATGACAGTTTTTTTTATAAAAACCGGTATCAAAGTTACCGGTTTAAACTGGCCTTATGAAAATAACTAATTTTCAATGAAACCGAAGTCACCAACAAACCGGTTAGTCTTAAAACCAGTTTCGGTTTTCCATCCCTAAATCATTGTGATGGTAAGGAACGGAAGGTAAAGAACGGATGGTAAGGAATTTCACGATGTTTTCCGGTCTTTTTTGTGTTGAAACTAACTCCAGTTTAATAAAAATGGATTTTTTTACTCCTTATACTCCACTTAAACATATTTATAGAAAAAAATTCCAACTATCAAGCAAAAATTAATTTTAACCTTGGGGGATTGTAAGGAAAGCAATAAAGCCACGCAGCTCATTTTACTGGGTTTTTTTTGTAATTTTTGGGCTTATTAGTGAAGTATAGAAAAAAAAATGAGGCTACTAACTGAAATGTGAATTTTCTGCAATACTATTTTCATGATTGAAGAATCACTGTAGCTCCATCCAGTGCCTCTCTTCGCCACTTTAGTAATGAGGTCAGTGAATGTACCAAAACCCAGTTACAAAGTTAGGAGAAGAGAAATACACATTATAACTATTAAAAGTAAAAATTTTATGGAAGGAATTTGTTAAGATATAATATTAGTTCAATTTAAAATCCAAATGAATGTAATAAAATTTTAGCTAAAAAATGTGTTAGTTTGAGCACTAAACTAAAAATTTGACATTCGGTACATCGGATGGTAAGGAATTTTCTGCATTGTTTTGTGTCCTAAATTTTTGTGTAAATTTTTTTTTGGAGTTTCTTTACTTTGAAATTCCGTTTTGCAATTATATAAGGACCAGTCTATTAGTACAATAAGAAAAAAACGAAAAGAAATATTAATTTTTTCAAAAGTTATGGCCAAGGGACATAAAATCAAAAATTATGGTAGAATTGCCCATATACCACACACCATTAAATTTACAAAATAAAACAGAATAGACTACTACTACTGAGACACTTACTACCTACACATGTCTTTTGTTGTGAGCCTTCTTACATTGTTACAATAAGGTTCATTATGGAAAGTAAAAATTAAAATATATGTAATTATATGAATAATATGAATATATATACGTACTTTTGTGCAATAAATTTAAAGTAAGATTTTTTGTGCGTGGTTAAATATCAAGAAAAACAAGTAAAAATGAGTTGTTTATTAGTGTCTCCTTGTTCTTATACCTATTTGGATAAAAATTATAGTAAATATAAACCTCTCAATTGCAATTACATGTCACATTCGGGTGTCGAAGCACTTAACAAGGCAGCATACACGCCTTGTTAAGTGCTTCGACACTTAACAAGGCGTATTGCTTCGACACTTACACACCTAACTTACAAAACTAAACAGAATGGACACAATGTCTCCTGAAACACGTCCTACCTATGCTACATATGCCTACATATGCCTATAGCTACATATGCCTTTGTTGTGAGCCCTCTTACATTGTTCCAACGAGGTTTATTATGCAAAGTAAAAATTGAAATCTATATACTTATATGAAAAGTATGAATATAAATACGTATTTTTAATAAATTTAAATTAAGATTTTTTATGATAGATTTTTTAAATATGAAACGAGTAAAAATAAATTTTATTCTTATTTATCTTATACTTATACCTATTTGGATGAAAATTATAGTAAATATAAACCTCTCAATTGCAATTACATGTCACATTCGGGTGTCGAAGCACTTAACAAGGCCCCCCAGCATACACTACACCACCTAATTTACAAAACTAAACATAATGGACACAATGTCTCCTGAAACACTTCCTACCTACATATGCCTTTGTTGTGAGCCCTCTTACATTGTTCCAACGAGGTTTATTATGCAAAGTAAAAATTGAAATCTATATACTTATATGAAAGGTATGAATATAAATACGTATTTTTTAATAAATTTAAATTAAGATTTTTTATGATTATAAGATTTCTTATAATAGATTTTTTAAATATGAAACGAGTAAAAATAAATTTTATTCTTATTTATCTTATACTTATACCTATTTGGATGAAAATTTCAGTCCATATAAATCTGTCAATTCCATACGACAATCGGATATCGAAACACTTAACAACAACACCCTAACACCGCCACTGAATCTAACATCTAACAAAACAACAAAAAAACCAACACAATTTCTCCAAAGACACTTCTCTCCTGCATCTGTCTATTGTTGTGAGCCTTTCATTGTTGTCCTAATGCCATTCATTGTGGAATGTGTCTTCGCCAGAGACTTTAGATAGAATGGACTGCGCATTGGCAAATCTAAAAGGGGAACTACATCGAACAAATATACACAATTCTAAACAATCACGAACAATTCCAATCTAAAAAAGGTGTATTATTATTTTTTTTAACAAATATATAAACAAAACTCCTCAGCGTAACATTCCGTTAGTGGGCCAAGGCCTGCCGTTCCCATTTCAGCTTACGCGCAACTAAGGGCTTTGGGGTTCTAGGCTTATGTCCAGGTTAGGTGGTCAACCTTACGCGGAACCCACAGTGTTTAGTTCCCATGCATGCTTGGTTCTAATTTTATCGACCCACTAAAAGTATTAGTCAACCTAGCCCAATCTTGGGATCGATCCCAGGAGCAGTATAGCAGGGCAATGCAAAGCCTTACCACTAAGCCACTGAGCCTTCAAAATATATACAAGAAGCAGACATGGAATTGTGGGATTTAAAATTTTTAATTTACATCTTGGTGAGGCACTTTTGAGCGTGTGGTAAGTTTGAGAGTATCTTCAGAAAAATGACGTAAAGGTGAAGATTTGAAGGACATGTTTAGTCCAAATGTCCAACTAGGTGTGAGCAGGAGTGATAAAAAATGGTCAGGGAAAGATATTTGTTGAGGTAAAATGATTCTGTTAGAAAGATGGATTGGTGTCGTTGGGATGTTAAAGAGTTTGACAAGTAATATTAAAGTCCTGCTAAAGAGGTAACATAAATTGATAATATCAGAGTTAATTTAAATTATTGAGTTCAATATGGGTTCAAAATAGTAGTGTTTAATGGTTGTAGTCATTTATGTCATACAGATGCATCAACTATATACGTTGTCATACAGATGCATCAACTATATACGTTGTAAAAATACAATGAAAATAGCTTTCAAATACAAAATTTCCAGATTTTTTGCACTTACTAAAATGACAGCGACAAATTGCATAATATAGTAATCTTTCTTCTAATCCAGTGATTCAGATACATTCATCTTAGCCTCCTTTTGAACGGAAAATTTACCGTTATATTAGCGGCCTATTCTATTTATGTCGTTGTTCTGCGCCATTTCGCCGACGCCATCTTGAGTTGACAGACGTGGCTGTCCACTCGTGTAATGGGACGAAGGCATTAAGGACGTTGGGGGGAACAGATGTCCATGATTTGTCCTTCTGGACAGAGGTTTGAACTACTGAAATAAAAGGCTCCGTTTGTGCTATTTCAAGGAAGGAATGATTTGTAAAGTGACACATTAGGGTTAGAACTCCACAAGGCGGATTGTAAGTGACATGTAACTGAAAAAGCAATTGCAATAAAAATTTATGTCGACAAAAAATGTAACTTTTACAATATTATAGTCACTTAAAGGTATCGCTATCTGGCAAATTTTTTACCCAGGTTCTCACCTATATAGCTCTTTACTTGCTTAAATATTATCTTTTTTGAGTGGTGTTGCAATTTGTGGAAAAAAATATACAAATTTCAAATTCATCATTAAAAAGAGTCTTGCAAAGTATATATTAACAAATATTAAATATACAATTTTAAACGTCAAACTACTCAACTGCTAACCTAAGGGTTCATTTATCTTTTTTTCAACACAATTTTTCGACTTTTCTGTTTTGTATTAAGTTTTCGTTAAACTGAGGTACAGTAAGGAAACCCCAGCGGTTATAACGTGCTTTTGATTGGAAAACGTTTTATTTGAGGAGTTGACGTCAGCGGGTAATAAAGTAGCTTATTATGAAATGGTGAAACTTGTGTTTTTGAAAGGTTAATAAATTTTCGTCTGAACTAATAGTGCAAACATTTCAAACAAATACGTTTGTCATAGCAACAGAAATAAGTTAGTTGACTAATTTTTTTCTGGAACAGATAGAATTCCCAATAGATAAGATAGTAAGAAAATAATTGACGCTTCAGAACAAATTCAAGTCAGGGACTTATGTGGTTATTCATTTGCGATAAACATACCGTAATAAGTAAAAAAAAAGATTGATTTTTTTTTTATCTCAGTTTAAGGTAGGATACCATAACTTTTTACAGTTATTTGGGTGTTTTGGACAAATGCATGGCATTTAACATTTTTTTTTCATTTTCAAAAAGTGCAGGTGTCTTCTTTTTCGGCACGATCGATCAGGCTGGTTAGTGTGACGCCACGAAATTCTACCTTCATAGGTTGAGTTGACGGGGCCTGATAATTGTCTTATAATGTATATAGCTTAATTTTCTTGGCGATAAAACTATATCTTCGAATGGGGGCCCGGATGGCTTAGTGGTTTGGATCGCAGACCATTACGCTAGCAGTCTGCGTGCTGTAACGGGTGGGGGTTCGATTCCTGCCATTGCCCTGGGTGTACCTTCTCTCTCTGTGTCAGTAAAATTTCACAAACTGTTATATATATATATATGTACCAACCAACCAATCTCCGGATGGATAGAAGTCCAAAGAATGCTTTACTGGCTAGTGATGTAGTATTCTGGATTTTAGAGGCGATGGCCATTTTTGTTGTTGACAAAATATTCAAAGTAAGTAAAACAACCAACAGTTTCAAATGCAGAAGTTCCAATCACTAAATTTCAGAGTGTGTTCTTTGACGGTGTTTTTTTTACACAAGCACAATTTTGGTCTTGGTGTAATTGCCAGTCCTATTTGATATTAAGCTACTTTCAAAAACAAAAAGCTTCTCTCAATGCTGGAACAATTCTTGAAACAATATCATCAGCACAGGCTAGAATATGAACTAATTTGTGAAAGATGCTACCCCTAGTCTTAGTAAACAAATATAAATAATACAATAAACAACATAATAAACAAATGTAAACGACAAGATAAAGAATTATAGCAACATTAAAATATTACCTTAAGAACAAGGTAAGATTTTATTTGTTAAGCATCACAAAAGAACGGATTGTCATTCCCATAGAACTAATGCATTAGTTTTGGAATCACAACTTCCGCAGAAGTATTGATTTGCCATGTTAGCTCTTTTTCCCCAGTTATGGGAATCAATATAATATCGAAATGAAACAAATTTGAAACGGAAATGTGATGTAGTTATTTGGTTATATATTTTTGAAGTTTTAAAATGCCAAAAATATACAGCAGATGGAGACACTATTTTAAAACTTTGTCAATTAATAATTAAGACACCGGATGTTATTTTCTTTTCAATTTTGTTTTAAATTGCTGTTATGATGATTCCCATACCTAGTGAAAATAGAATAACACGGCTAAGCAATTCTTTTGCAAAAGTTGTTATTTCAAAACTAATGTATTAACTCTATGGGACTGACAGTCCCTCTTAAACCATAAACTATTCTTATCTTTATTATCCAACAAATATAAAATAACAATGGCAACTCAACAAGTACATTCGAGTGGTTTTGACTTTATAGAAACCGACACTACAGAAAACATAGAATATACCGGCCCACTTTTCAATAAGATATATATTACCTCATTCCTATCCTAAAACTGTCTTAGAGAACTCAATGCAAGCACATCCGAAAAAGCTTTTACCGCTTAAAAATAATGCGGATCCGGGTTAGAAAATCGCTGGTTATTTATCAGTGGCAATGTTAAATATACTAACATTGTGTTCTTTTTATATTGTTCTTCTAAGTGCAATGCAATAGTGTGGTGAATTGAACTTCAGCAAATGATTCCTTTGTACATTTACACTCTGTTTCCAGGAACTAACAATTACCAAATAACAATATTCCATAACTGAATGCAAACTATAATGTATATCTAAACTTTTTTTACCAGTCTTTTCGTCTATTACGTTTGTGTGAGGTAAGTGATTATGTTTGTTTATAGAATAACATGCATATGAGGTAAGTGATTATCTTATATTATCGAATAACATGCCGGTGTCTTTCATGCTAAAGTAGGAAAAATTACCTTTTAAAAATAGTTAAATTCTTAAAACATTCAGTAATTCGACATATTATGACTTGCATTCAATTCTGCTATTCTTTCAGCTTTGTATAAAGTTTGGATGAATTTCAATTTTATACAAAGAAGTTTCAAGTATAAATATCATATATGCAAGGATTCACGAGGAAAGTAAACGTTAATTCTTGGCGCTAATAATATTATTGTGTATAAATTGACATGTTTCGCAGGACGCAGAATAAAAGATACACAACTATTTTCCCTTCCAACGGGGCTGCTTTGTTGGCGGCTTAGCTTTTGTAGACTCGGCATATTCCCCAGAACTGAGAGCCATTTTTTTTGTGGCACCATCTAGGCGACTCTCGCTATAATTTTTGAAGCTCAGATTACACTGAATCTAAGCTCTCTGTGGATGTTAAAGTCTACCGAGATGTAATTTTTCCGAGAGAACCCAAGCCACACGGTACTAAAGGGATCTTTTACATGCCACATAATCATGTGACATGAGCGCCCACGATTTTTCCATCCATATAATCTGACGACTCTGCCGGGGTTCGAACCCGCAAACTTGGTCTTAGGCGGACACGTAATACTTCACAGCCACTGAGCCGCTAGATAAACCACTAACTCTCCAAATATGAAGATTTCTGATGAAGCCTGAAAGGATCTGGGTCCTGTGAAACATGTAAATTTTTTAATTAAAGTAAAATATTCTACAATTTACCTTGACCTCGCAATATCAAGAACTAATGGTACGTTATCATTTTCTAATAGGCATGTTAAACAAGAATAAATTTAATAACAATAAAAATAAATAACGATAAATACGTTCAACAATGGGAATGTTTCAGATGATGTAACGCTCTTGTTTTCATTTTACCGTGTCCTGTGATTTCATTGGTTATTTCGGGTTTCGCTCTCAAACTGACCGTCGTAGATGAAAAGAAACTTTTCTTTCTATGCAATCTTTCTTTAACAAATAATTTGAGAAACTAATAGCACAGCAAAAAAGTTGGAATTTAAAAAAATTAATAAGTAAAATATTCTTAAAAAACTCATTTTCGAATACCGAAACAAAAGTATTTCTAGACCAAAAAGGAAAACAAGAGCGCTTCAGCTTCTGCCATTCATGACGTGAAACAATCTCTTGCATTCAAAAATTACCCGGAACAAGCATCAACCGTTTTCTTAAAAGTATGCGTTTCCCGTCCCAATTTATCATTGCCTGATCGGGTAAACCTGAAACCCATAAACATAAACCACTGCTGGGCGTTGCCCGGGGTGGCTATCTGTTACCCGACCTGTTTTTCCGGGAAAGCTTTTTTCCGGTTATACCACGTTTGACAGCCGGAAATTGGTTTGTCAATCGTGCGAAACGAAAAGAATTTTCTTCTGGAGAAACGGTGGTGTTTTGATGAATTCTTTGAATTGGTAATTCTGTCGCTGCAAGAAAGAAGACCGTATCTGCAGTTTTGATGTTTTTGAGTTATTGATATCAATGCATATAAAAAGGAATTATCTATATTATTATAACCCAAAATACTTCATATAATTCATAGTTATATCCGCACATTCAATCATATTTATTGTTGTTGTCGTGTGACCCCAGGCCGTAGCCTGGAACGCAAGAGGGGTGCAGAAGCATTCGTTAGCACAAGCAAATTTATGAATCTACATTATACTTAGCGTTAGATGAAACGAGTTTTCTTCATTTTATCAAACCTCATTTTTTGTAGATATGATATTTTTTCTTACAGCGGCAAAATTGTGCCGTAGTGTTTTGTTTTTAGTCAAATACCTCTTTCTTTAATTCATTCGAATGAATTAAAACGTGGAAATTTGGGTATGGTAAAAGGTGTCACCATAAAATATAATTTGGTTTTTTTTATGCAAGGACACATTATAATCTAAGAATGTGTTGTGACAAAAAGATGAAAATGAGAAAATGAATTTTAAAGTTTTAATTTTGCCCTTAGATACTTTGAATACGTCACTAACAAATAGTTAAATATATGCTAATATAACTTAAAGTTTATGTAAAAGGGTAAGTATTGTATCTTTAAAGGGGGAGAGAATAACGTGTTCATTGACACAATATTATCATATTTTTTTCTCAAATATGTCCCATAGCACGTTCTTTCACTAAACTCTTCAATTATTAGAAACGACTCTTCGTATTTTTCTAGGGGTGTCTTTTTCTTTCAAACAAACTTTATTCTTTTGATTGCCCGTCAGTTTGTTTAAATGCATTTCTTTAATTTTTTTTTAACTGCACGTAAAAATAAAGATCGATAAAATTATGTTTTCAGTGTTTTTCTACCTTTAGGAAAACCCACGCATAAGCTCAAATTGAAATTGAAATAAAAAGAGTCTATACCGGTTATATCATACATTATAACTCGTATGACTTTAACTTTAAACCAATCTCATGGCAAACAGTCAGGCCGATATTCAATGACACTATTAAGTATATATCAGACGATACTTAGTATAGATTATTCCAAGAACATTTAAAACTCAGTTATGAAATTTATTATGATAAAACTTTAAATAAACTCGTAAAAAGTCGTAATTTTTGCCTTGGGAGGCACATTAAAACTAACATATTAATCTATTAATATTTCAAACTCAACATCCTCGAAACTTCCAAAGTTGAAATAATTAGTAGTTCGAAACGCTTGCGAAACTCTCGTATTTAATCAATAATTTTTAAGGGAAAATTTCCAGAAATAATTTATTTCAAACACTTAAACATTTTGAAACTCCTGAAGATATTATTAACTTAGAAGTACACTAGCCTAAGTCCAAAAACTATTAGTATATACAAATAAATATTCCTTAACATTTTGGTTTATATATGAACTATAAAACTTTTTGTGTGGTACCAACAGCAACATTTTTGCTTAATTTGTTTAATGCTAATTTGTTATTTTTTTGGTTATTTCGATACTAATATTTAATATAATTCTAATTTAGTAAAAAGTATACTCTTCCACAAAGAAAAAAATAAATGTTGTTGGATTCAAGAAAAGACAACCCATAAAAGAACAACTGTAAAATGTATATAATGTTTGGATATTGTATCCTTTATGATTTTTTTTAAAAAATTTAGATTAAGTACTGTGTTGATAAACGTAATAAACGATGAACATCAAGAAATGTATTGATGAAAGTAATAAACGATAAACTTAAGTAATGTATTGATAATTATATTGTATGTAGCAAACGTTACGTTGCTAGCACACGTTATTGAGTAGCAAGGCCGGTATAGTGTCTTGCATAAAACAAGTAAATATTTTCATTAGAATGAATCAGACCATACCATTACGATGCAATCACACAATATTTAATATCGTCTGCTATAGTGATCGCTCTCGTGTTGTCTTTGATGTATATACGATACATCAATGGTGAAATTTTTGCATATCCATTAGATACAACATTTCTTAAAAGAAAATTGCATCCAAGAAAGAAAATATGTGAAACTTATTAAGCAAATTTAAGCAAAGAGGAAAAGGGGGAAATCTTATAGAAGAGATAACCTCCTCAATACACAGTTACAAATTTAAAGCTAGATTTCACTAAAAATATATATGGAATCTAGTAGCTGCTTCGGCAGTGTGGTGAAATGTTTCACCATATTTTCAGTAATTTGTTGGACCATTTCTCGGATTTTTGTTTCTAAGATCTGAAAAATGAATAAACCGAATTCCGAAAAGGTGGTGAAATATTTCACCACACAGCCGTTGCAGCTACTCGGAACCCTTTTTATGGCGAGGTACGTTTGACTCCAAGGACAAATTTTTTAACAGTGTAGAGATCCTTCAATATAGTAAATCATTTAGTGTAGGTATTTTAGAACGTATACAGAATGAGTTACTCTATTCTAGCCCTGAACTACTGATAATTGCTGATTACCGCATCTCGCAAAATAAACTTAAACCTGCATTATTTAACATTTCAAATAAAAACAAATCCCCGCCAATAAATTTATTAACCCGGAAGGCACCAAAACGTAAACCCCAAACCCCCAATTAACTTCTAATCGAAAACCTCTCCAAAGAACGTCGACAACAACTCAAATTAAACGAGCCCATTAACGACTCAAAATTCGCTGCCCATCATTCCCTCCGAGCCATTAACCTTCGCCGGAAATCGATTCCGATGAATCAACATTCGTATCGTTGTCGAAATAATCGATATTAACCACGATATCCCACTTCAAGAAGCGATGCTCATTTGTTGGGTGTTGCATCCCGTGCCCTAATGGAAGGCCGTCCGGGGAAGGGTAGGGTGTAGCGAATTCGCTAATCCTAATTGGGATCGTATTAGGCCCAAATTGATTTCCTTTTTGGGATAATGGATATTTAAAAATTAAAAAAAACAACAACATTTAGAGCTGATTTGGTATTAAAAAGAATTTGTTTAAATCTGAACTATGGTTGGGATAAAACGGAAACTGATAAATAGTCTTTCTTTTCGATTCTTTTAGTAATTGTTTATATTATCTTATATACAAATGTATTTAGTAGGTAAGTAGGTAGGTTCTTACATATATTTACATATTTTGTGCTTTATCAGAGACCCTATTATAAACCTTCGTCAAGTAAGACAGACACAGACAGAGTTTTTACTGACACACAGAGGGAAAGTACATCCATTGCGAAAGCGAGAATATAACCCGCACCCGGTACAGTGCGCAGACAGTTAGCGTAATGGGCTGCGATCAAACCCACTAGGCCATCTGAGCCCCCTGTATTTTGTGTATTTTAAACTGATTATGTATTTATATTAATTAATAGAGTTATAATATATTAACTTTAAAAAACTCTTAGTCCAAGAACCCAGCATACACTAAAAGTATACGAAAACCAAACATAATCCGATATATTTCATTCGTGAGAAAATAACTTAGGTCTGGGGGCCCTGGGCTCTCACTCTATCTATTCGAATATTTTGGGGTTCAGGAACCCTTTCTCTCGAATGTGACTAATTCTTTCCTCTCTTCTATAAGATTTTAAATAAGTATTAGCGCCTGTGCTCAGGGTTTGAGTTACGATATTCCGATTTCAAAGATTCTACTCTGTCTTGTCAGAAATGGATTGGGTAGCGGATAGATGGTGTTAATGGTTAATATAATATTTGAGTGAGTGCATCTTTTAGCATGAATTAAAGCATTGTCCTGATAGAGGTTGTTGTCTTTAAGGGAAAGTAGTTATGAAAAATCATTATTGTTCATAATTAATGATTAATATCAGTTGGTATTCTAAATTAATTTGTTTCTTATTTTCATGTTAATTTTTCTTGTATGAGAGCTAGTGTTTGCGCGCTGCCTTCGCAAAAGGGTTTCTAAAAAATGTAACGAAATAGCCAGTTGCCGTTTGACTACCACAATGAACTTCTAAGGGGGCATCTAAGATAAAAGATATATTTTGAAAAATCAATGTAATAGAAGTAAAATTTGCGCTTTTTAATTAGAAGTAAAACTTTGACTTTTTAATTATAAGGTACTTTTGTGTCACTGTTTACATTTTGGAAAATTTCTTTAAGTTGGCCAATAGTAGTTAATCAATATAATTATTTTAAGAGGAATGCTATAAAAGCTTTGCTACATAAGGTAGTAACTTATGAATTGTAAATACTAGTAACAATAAATGATCATTACTTAATGCTTCACTATCATTACAATAATTGCCGTTGAGAGATCTATTCAAAATAAAGTAATTAAGTTCCAAAGTAGCTATTTTGGAACTTTGGGTATGCATCATTGTAATTAGCTGTAAAGTTTCCTTCTTTCGCACTATTATACCATTCCTGCATTACCAAGACTGCATCGAGCATAACTAATAAATTTGAATCTATTGTAGTATAAATATGGTCGCTGAATAGCTGTTCAAAATTATGAATTGCACATCTATTAAGTTTTCTTCTTTTTCTAGGGTAGATTTCCTTAACTGAAATCAGTGTTAAAGGTTAACAAAAGGATTTAAATATCATTGTCCTTGATGTTAAAATAGGCAAAATACTGGAAGGGTGATTTAATGCCTAGGTTACATTTAGCATTTTTCTGAACTATGTTTAATCTTGTATGATTATGTTTCTATAAAATAGTAAATTTCAAACACATTTATATCTATGACACATGGCAATTATAAATCTTAAAATACTATAAAATTACATTATAAACGCATATACTTAAACTGATGAAGTTATACATTAATATTTACAACGGGAAAGTTTTAAAAAATTTTAAAGTTTAACCTGACTGTCATAAGAAACAAAACATAATATTTTCCAATAAACTCCAAAAGAAAACTTTAAAAAAAACCTCCAGAATCATTTCAAAAATATTTCGTCCTAAAAACCTGAAGAATTTCGGAATTCTTCAGACTAAATGAGATAAGAAACGGTTGAGCCATTTTGTTTTACTACTTTCTTTCCCCCCGCTTGTCTAAAGAAATTATGGAAGGACCTTCAAATGGGGAACCAAAAAAGAACATTTTATTTTTCTAGATAATTTTTTCTCCAGGTTATGCATCAGCAGGTGGTGTAATTTGGAAGAAAGATATGAGATCTCCGGATCAAGTTCTCCACGTGCCATTTTGAAAATTCTTCTCGAAGAAGAATGGTGATTTAAAAGAATGTTTTGTTTTGTTTTTTGTTCTTTCTAGATCCTAGATGATCCCTCATACTTATTAAAAAGCCCTCTTTCATGGATCTGTTTGAAGATCTTTTATATTCAAAATGTCAAATGCAAGTGAAGAATGCAGCAGCATTCAGATGCGTGAAATGGTTTTGAGTTTGTTGAATACGAGGTAGCAAAGCGATTATAAAGCTATCTGTTTAAATATTCGATTGGAATCAATTGTATAAAAACAAAGTATTACAAAAAAATTCGCCACATATTTTAATCATGCAGAAAAGATGTCACAAATTTAATAAAAATGACGCTTTCAAATCGTTTTTTATTTTCCTTGAATTTGGGAAAATTTTAGTCTATTTTTTCTCAAGCATAATAACTTACAAACTTGACATTTGACTACATTTTTTCTTAAAAGCCAGTATAGTTTGTCTCTGACACGTCTTGAAAGACTTGCTTTGTTGCGTGGCATGTATGATATGAAAGTACAGCGTAAAGGTTTGGCAAATAGATAACATAGCATTTTGACATAGTTTTGAAAATGCTGTTAATATCGTATTTTCAGGAGGTTCACTTCTTGCAAATACGTTCTATTTAGTGTTGATGCTGTAAAATTTACACTTAGACTGTTTTCTAAATGTACAGTTAAATGAAAAACCTGTGGATGTCGAGCACTTGGATCTTCCCCTGTGTGTGTCTCATTTGAATATCGTATAGTGAATCTTTTTGTACACTTATTTTCATTTATACATGGTGAATTTAAATTCATTTTTCTCACAAGGACCATGGAGATTATAACGATATCTCATATAGTCCCTGAGAAAAATGTTCCTAAATTTAGTAAATTAACATAGGCGAGATAGAACCATCCGACTCCCCTTAAATTATGTTGGGGTAACTTTTTTATTTGTTTCAACTCCAGTATTTGTGTTAATTTGTTTCAAATTAAAGTGGTACCCATCTTCTCCCTTTACAAAAATTAACGGATACTGGAGTGTATAATAAGAACGATGTATCTCTGCGATACGCTATAATGTTGACTGCCTTGGTTGAAAAATCATCAAGACTGGTGTATTTACTATCGATAATTAACGGCAATTTTCTTGACGTAAGGAAACGGCGTTCGCTTTCTCCATTTTATCCGACTCGAATAACAACTTTGTTATCATAATATGCCATTTGATCTAATGCTGTTTTAAATTCCTTAAAAACATAAATCAATTGTATTTTTGAATAATCCTGTGCAGATATTCAATACTATCCCGTCTTAATAAGCCTTTTATATTCTTTGCATGTTCGTCGGAAATGAAATACACTTGCAAAAATTTATGAGGTGCAATTTGTAATGGCAACAGTGATTTCATTTTATGAACGAAGTTGAAGACGAAGAAAATTTTTGTATCAAATGAAATTTTCGCATCTTTTTCATTTTAAGTAAACTTGTATTTTCGTCATTGAAGAAAGAATTATAAATTTAAGCATTTCAAATTTCGTAATCTAATTTAAATTAATAACATTAACAAAAATAAATTTATAGTTATAAAATAAACGCTAATTTATTTTAAGTAACAATACCAACATTAAACAATTATACTTTATTGTTAAAAATTCTAGATTTTGTAAGAAATAAAATGTTAATGTCAAATTTGACATAAGCAATTCTCAAAAAGTATATTATTACTTTACAAAGAAATAATAACATCATTTAGTTTTCTTTATGAATTTAAATTAATAGATTATTTATCTTTTATAACGTTTAATAAATCACTTATCTAAGTCATTATCTACCTTTTTCTTTCATTTTTAGCTTATCTTATTATTTATAATTATCAATTAAAAGATTTGGACATATAACTTCAGAGCGTCTTTGCTTATTTAAACTACTTCAAACTAATCGACTGAAAATCTACAAAGCCCCGGGGCTTTACAAAATTAGTTGACAACCCTAACATCACTTCGGTCGTTGCCACCTTTTAAACACAAACAATCCTTTACGCAATTCCTGCAAAGCAACCATTGGCCCCTAATGCCAGTCACTCCATTGCGAAACCTCGGGACTGTCACAGAAAACCCAAAGTAAACAGCTTCAATGTGATTTTAATGCCTTTGAACTGGGCGCAGGCGATAAATTTTTGGCTCCAAGGAGGATTTTCGAGTTCAGCAAAATTCCTCTGTCACACGATTGTCTTCCATCTTGATCAGTAGATAACATTTCTCAGGAAAGGACGGGACCAAGGGTGCAAATCAGACGAAATAGGCACTTTTTGGGGTGGGAAATTGGATGGAATGGCTCAACAGGGAGTTTGGGTTTACCTGTGAGGATTTATAAAATATCAATAGAAGGAGTTTTCGTGTAAATATTCTTTATAGAGTTTTTTTTTTGAAGTGATAGTATCTAATAAAATGAAACTTTAACGTATTCACGTAAATGAACTCGCAAAGAAGTTAATTAATGACATTCATTCGAATTTTACTGTTATATTCAATACGTTAGATATTTTAGATATTTAAGTTCCGATCAAAAAATTAGTTTTTTTTTTTTAAATCTGTAATTTGAATTTTCAATCCAGGATATAAAGCCCGATTGAAATCATCAAAAAAGATAATGACACACTTTTAGAAAAAAATATTTAAAATATTGTTAATATTATGGAAAATTAATGCAATCCACTGTACAAAGTCAAATTATGAACTTTCCACTATGTTTAGTGAACAAAATTTTTTCCGAATACATGGACTAGAGGCTAAAATGACACCAAAGATACTTTTATTTCATTTACAAATTGTGTTAGAATCACTCAACAGGCAGTTCATACTTCAGGTTTCCTTTAAATTGCTAATCAGGTATGTTAATAATTTAATCTCATATAAACCACACACAGCTCTAGATTCATACCATTTGAATCACATCTGTGTTAAAGTTACTGTACGAAGTGCGATAAATGTGGACAACAAACGGTTAATGTCGATAATGACCGGTGAATGTCTGAAATATTTTTTATGCAAATCGTAAAATATTTAGCAGCAGTTATAAGCACTTTTCATGTAAAATAAATTTATAATTGAAAATTAGTGTTATAGAGAGGTAATTGATCAATGATTTTTTATTATTATTCTAACAAAAATATATGACAATATTAGTCTAAATAAAAAAGAGGAATGAAAACTCTTTTAGCCATTGGGCAAAATAACTTAAAAGAAAAAATTCAACTAACCATTAGAATATATTATGAACTTAATAAAATTAAACAACTAAATCTCAAACACACTTACAATAAAATGCTACAAACGGTCTCTAACAGTCTTAATCCAACTTTTTTATAACGCCTAAGACGAAAGCTTGAAAAATTGCGCTTCGGTGATAGAAAAATATACCGCAAGACATTTTTTAAATATATTGTCGTGGAATGTGGTCTTTATTAATAATGTAGGGTATACGACGTAGTTTTATGATCTTCTAGTTCTCATTTTGGACCTCGTAAAACTAGGGCGTGGAATGTAGACTAATAAAACCTAGACATGGTGAAATAGAACTGAGCAAAGTGTTATATGCAGGCTTTGAAAGTTTTTAAGTACAAATTCTGGGTACGTTTTTTTGTTATGAAGACATTTTTAGAAATATGTTCTTCAAAATTGTTAGATAATATATGTTTAGTTTTAGAATACTCAGAGTGATAAAAATGAGAGTGAAATGACTTTCTAGGCATCTTAACTTGAATTTATTCTAAGAGAGAATTAGTTCCTTGTAAGAATGGGCATAAAAATTCTTTAAATGAAGTTTTTTTAGTTAAATGTAGAAAAAATATAATATTAAAAGTTAATGGTGTTCAGTTATTATGATATATGTGACCGTCAAAAAGTAAAATTCTGACACTATTTATTTTTTAAATACTCTTACATTTCCAATTTAAAAAAATTAATCTTATGAAATAAGTCTTTTAAACAAAATTTTATGGTATTAAAGTGATCAAACTACTATAAGTTAGGTATTTCCTGACATTTTTCCTAGTTTTTATAATATCAGACGATAAATAGCAGACATTTTAAAAATCTTTATTAATTTTAAATAAAACATCCAAATATGTAAAAAAAATTGTCATTTTTTTATGTAAATTTTAAATGAAAATCTACGCTGGATGAAATTTTTTTTTATGGCACTACGCATGCGTTTTTCTTTTCCCTCTTTCAAACCGAGTTACTTGCCACTAATTTCATAAATATGCAAGAACGACAATCAATTTTACATGAATGGTTTAGTTGAAAAATTGAATTATCCAAAGTGTAACTAAGATATAGGGTCTAGCCGTATAAGTTGGCGAATTCGTCTAATTGACTAGTTCACGATCATTATAATTTTCATTTTTCAATCATTCAGTTATTTTCAGTCATGCATAGTTTTACTTTGCTTAATGTCAGTTTTGAAACTCCATCCTCCAGTTTATTAATAATTACCTAAATTAGCATGAATCAGCATCTAAACCATGTTATTAAGTTTGTTTTCTTTAGTATTAAACGTCTCACCAGAAATTTAAAATTAAAGTTTTAATTAAAGCGCCTTGAATCAAAAGCTATATTTAGAAACCCGATGGAAGTCGCTCATTCATAACGAAGTACGTCAATTAATATTTACCACCGACATAAACTTTGGTAAAGCAGTCTGAAAACTTAATCTCAAAACTATAAATGGACGATTTCTTCGAACTTTCAGAACGTTGGTGTTATTTAGAATGCATTTCCCCTTTCTTAACAATTCAATCAGAAACTTTTGATTCCTTTGAGAGATTCTAAAGGCCTTGGTAACTTTCCCGGGTAAATAGTTCAAAAGACCGTATTATACGGGAGAAAATACTTTAATCTCACCAAAGCTTTTAAAGGGCTATAATTAGATGCAGACATCGAATTGAAGTTCTTGGTATTCACATTCTAATCTGATAATCTCCCCAGCGGCAAGAAAATAAAAGTATCTTGAATGATGGGTGTTTAAATGGAATCTTGGAATAATATTTTCCAATAAGAATAACTGAATATTAAGTACTATTTATACTTTGTATTTGAGACAAATACACTTAAAGTCATATTCCTTTGTTTTGATTCATATCAATCATTGATTGCGGTAAAAATTGTTTGAATTAATAAAAATGAAATATTTGTCATTTTATTACGCTGTGATAAGGAAATTCTAAAACATTTCTTCATCTCCAAGTTCTTAAAAACAATTCATTACTTTTAGTTTAAAAATAAGAAAAATATTCTTTATAACCACAAGTAAAAAAACTCAAATTATTTTGTAAAAATAAAATTATGAAATTCTATCTAAACTTTTTACACATCCATAAAAAAGATAAATATATTTTTATTAAAATGAAGTTTTGATTCAAAATGTTCAAATAGCGCTTTTATGAAATGTGATTTTTCAATGTTTCAAATTTATGATGAAATATGAGGCATTTAAAGAGCAATAAAAACATGCATGATAAATTACATATTCCTTTATTATAAATAATAATGATTTAAATAGTGAATATAAAAATCATTAAAAAATGTAGTTAACTAATTGCAAAAGGTACAGAAAAATTAATAACGCTGAAGGTTTAAATAACAAATACTTATTTTAAAATTATATAAAATGGGTTGGTTGAAATAAAATTAGTTTAGTGGTGCAATTAGCAATATCTCAAAAATTAGACTAAACATACTACATCAACAAATGACACTTTTAAAAACCGCCTTCACTTAAAAACGACAAAAAATTATATATTTTCTAGTGTAATTAACAATATCTTAAAAACTAGACTAAACATACTACATCAACAAATGACACTTTTAAAATCCACCTTCACTTAAAAACGACAAAAAATGACATATTTGCTATATAGAAAGGTTCAAAAGTTCTATTTTCTTCAATTTTTTTAATAAATAAAAAAAATTACGATACAATTGTAAAAAAAAAATGTTTTTCTTCTCTTGATGTTATATTGTAAAATATAACTGCGACAATCTTCAAAAAACAGGGGGACACAAGACGAGAAAATGACACTGAACTGACATTTGTTTTATAATAAGTGACCAAATTTCGTAGAATTTCTGCAAGTATAACAGATAAATACAGCTACAATAAAAAAATGATCAAAAAATGAAGAAAAAAAAATACCAGGAAAAATTAAAAAATTACTTTTAAAATATATGTTTGCAGAAATCAGTATATATTTTCTTACAATCGTACATTTCTTAAAATAAAATACGGAAACTCTAAAACCCATTAGAGACATAGCTAACTACATAAACTATTTCACATGATGAATTATTTTACATGGTAAAATAAGACAAAGATAAAATAGAACACTAACTTGACCATGTTAGGAACATTTCTCAATTTGTATAATGGAAATAACCATAAAGGGAAGTCAATTAAAACCAGCTTAAACATTTTTTTTACAACTTACTCTGATTTACTATTATTACTGATTATACTACTTACTACTATTTTTACTGATTTATAGTCGCATTTTTATAAAGTTTAAGCACAAAAAATGAACTTTTCTACATGAGAATAAACCTAAACTATTGCTCTTTAACAGTTCAAATAATAAGGTTAGTCTAATAATTTTTTTCACAAATACCTAAAATCTGTCACTTGTATACAATAAATCAGGTTTTCAATGCCCCTGGCGTTTTTAGAGTTTTTATAGAGCTTTATTGTGTATTAACAAGCTTTATTTTTCATTATTGTTAAACCTTAGTAAGTACAGGTAATTTATTTGGTAAAGATTCTAACCCCCCATTGTCAAGACAATTATAACTTGCCCTAAAAAGTTTGCAATCATATATTAAAACATTAAAAATATTTTGAAAATGCATTTAATGCTTTTGACTGATTTTTGTATTTGAGTAACAATAAAATATTTTATTGAAATCATTTCTAAGACCCAGGATTTCTACCATTGATTTTCAGTAAATTTTTTTAGCATAGTTTCTTTCAACGATGTTTTCATAAAAAGAAATTTTGTTGAACTATTAAAAAGCACAGCAATAAACTGAATGACCTTTTCCGTAGTTTTTCAGATTAGATTCTATTGTATCCCTCGTTTTTTATTGTACCCTCCCGATTATGATGAAAAAATTCAACTTTTCAGTATAATGACTTGTTTTTCCTTCTTTCAAAAGACATACTTCAATAAGAAGGCTACATTTTTCCGTTACATCATGTTTTATAGCTTTCAAAACAAACTTTTGTCCTACTTTTTTGACAATCACCGTGATGTTTTTGACAAATTGTATACATTTCGAAACTATCATTTGTCAAATGTAATAGGCGTGGAACTACTGTTTTTATGAATACAATGCAAGTGTAGACTTTTAGATGACTATATATTGTAGTAAACAAAATAGAAATATATGTCACCATATTTTTATTTTTGCACCATTATGGATGTAAATACATATGGCATAAAACGATATGTTTTTACGAAAAGTGTGCTAAAAAATATATGTATTGTTTCATGGTTTGTATTGTAATAACAACCATAGTTGAAAACATGTTTTTAATAATATTTGTATTAGTTAGACAGTTCAACGACTGATTGGCAATTAATAAAAATAATAATATTTAGCTAGAATGTTTTTTATTGTTTTCAAGATAAATATCAAGTAGTTTTTTTTTTCAAGTAATAGGAAGCATTTGTAATCTTTTAGTCTCTTGATAGTTTATTTTTCACCACAGAAATTGTAAATTTTTATAATAATTTTAATTTGTGTCGACAATAAAAGTCGAAAGAAAAAAGCATAATGATCATAATTTGAAACCGTTGAAGAATAGAATTATATAAAAATATGGGATTATGATAACTTAAGCTAATAAGATTCGATGTAAATTCGTTATCAATCTGATGAAAGGGTGATTTTATGGTCAATAATAAGACATAAAACATGCTAGTCTGATCATTTCATACTATTTACTAGCGTCCAAAACTATTACAAGTTTTCAAGAAGAATGAATTACTATTTTTATTTCCATCTAAAAATATTTCTTGATCCAGCATCTTATCCTGTTTACCTTCCCTGAAATATGAATAAACAAGTTTAAAAAATTATATTCGTATCATTTTTCAAAATAAGCATCTTCAAAAAATAGAGTAAACACAGACATATTGCCATTCCGCCAAAAAATAATTTTCTTCTCAAGTTCACGTTCTAAAGTTCTGCACTGTTTTTTATAGGAGAAGCGGAAATATCTAACATTTTGTATTCAAATGTGCTAAATATAAATCGCTTTTGAAAAGTTCTAGTATTCATTTATTTTGCACTTTAAAGAAAACGTCCTGAGATTGCTCGAATATTTATATAAGCTTTAAACTTATAAGGGATAAAAATCAACGTCTCTAAACCGTATTGATCGTTTTATCAACTAAAATATTTAAACCTAGCAATTTATCTAGAACATAAAATTAAATATATATACTTGTAGATCTGAATAATAGATGAATACATTTAATTTTAGAATTATACGGTTAACTAGGTTGCACAATAAAATAGATGGTATCTTTTTAACAAGAATGTCATATATATCGAAAATATATGTATAAAAAATCCAGATTATTAAAAAAAAATCCTTACATTATTCTAATTTAAAATTTCAGTACTAATTAAACCCTTTGATGAAATTTAGAAATGCTTGTAAATTCTTACGTGTTGAAACCGAATACAACATTGACAAATTCGTACCACACATAATATTTTCGATAATCGATTTCAGTCATCGAATAAATGTCATTTTCAACAAATTTTCTTTGTTTTGAAGTCTGAGTTCATAATTCATTTATGATTCGCATATCCATTCAAATAAATATGCTGTGTGCATCCCTATAAAAATTACAAATATAATTTTTAGTTCCTATAAAAATCCACATAATTTTCGCACTCCATTTGTGTAAAGTACGTGTTTAATTAAAGAATATGTATTAGTTAGAATTTTCGGGGGGTCTTAGGAGGATAAAATATTTCAAATTTCAAATTTTCAAATGCAAAATTCAAATGCTTCATGGGAACTTAAAATTTCTTCCTGACTTGATTAGAAAGTCCACTATATCACATCGGGTTTTATTTTCATACTCATAGCCTCCTCCATTCTCAACATTTTTCTAATCAATAGTTGTATTTCTAAGCAACTTTGAACATAAAACAATTTTAATTGTTTTAACATCTAATCAATAGTTTCGCAAACAAAAACATCAATATATGATGTCAACAAAAAAAAACATTGACTAGGGCATTTCCTATGCAGCCAAAGCAAACAAAAAACTGAAAGTCTCCCAAAAATCCTTTATTATCCTTCTCCATCTATCCATTAACATAATAATACCCAGGATTCCAAGACATTTTTACCTCTGCACAAAATACAAATGACAACAGTGAAACATACAACCCTTCCTCTACGGGTAGATCAATCATCGGATATAATGTTAGCTGTCAACCCATCCTTACGTTCATTGCCAAAACATGGTAGGATCATGAAAATGAAGTAAGAACTTGAATGTGTTCAGAATCCGTAAATCGATTCGATTTTTGAAGTTTTAGGATGAATAAAGTTAGTGAGCTGTGCTGATATGGGAAGTGTCATTTAAGGATAGTTAAGATTTTTGCGTTTACATTCAAAAGGTTAACGTGTCTTGCGTTCTTATATAATTAACTAAGTATTTGAATGTTATGCAGATGAATAAAGTAGTATTAAACTATTTTATAGGTCTACAATATTTGTAAAGTGTTACTCATCAAGGGAGGAAAAGTTAACTTTATCCTATCATCGTATCCTTCATTTTTATTACACATTGATGGTGAAAAGGATCTTAAACTGCTTAGAAATTGCAAATATTTTACAATTAGTTTTGATTGAAGCTGGAAGGAGATTGATATTTATTTTGTCAGCGGTCAATTAGTAAATGCGTCAATATTGAAAGTTTTGGGTTGGTTTAATTTTGTTGCAAGGACTTTGACCTTTGCAAAGGACAAAGACCGACTGTGAAATAGTACATATCAATTGATTAAAGAAGCATGTCATTTAATAAAGTGCGTAGCTTTATGTATTATGTTAACTAATTAAATGTATTTTAATTTGAAAAAATGTAATGAATATAGATCTTTGAAAACTCTTTTTTTTTCTATAAAAAGTTTCTATTAAAAGATTTTTAAAGATTTGACAAACAAGAAATGACATTAAAAAATACAAATTGAAATGTTTACAGTTTATTAAGATGATACCAAAATAAGTAATTAAAAATATTTTGTTTATCATTGTGACATTTTTAAAACAGAAACCAAACACTAAGCATTCCATTACTTTTAAGATACCAGAAACCTATCTTTAAAGCAAAGGGTTTAAAGAAATGGGGAAAATAAACAATCAGACACCTCACTGTAAGATTCTATAATTCCCTTTAATTACTTTTTGCCCGAAAGTAACTAAGGAAAAAAAGGGCTAAACAAACTTTCTCACAAAACCCTCTTATCGCCCGAGATCCCCGGCTAGTTAAATGTAAAGCCGGTAGAGGAAAAAAAGCACTTCAACTTCAAACCACGAAGGAATTGAAACTATTCTTTTATTTCCAGACGATTTTTCTGTTCTCTCGAACATTCAATCCTTGCTTTTTTATACGAATAAGAAAACTACTTTCACTCAACTCTTGTGATGTGTTCTTATAAAAATAAATTATTCGAATTCTTTAGGAATTTCCAATTTAAGTTGATGCAAATTCTGGAATAAATTGGAAACACAGACAGCGATCTCTGGCGTATTTTGTTTCCTAGTGTCTCGATTGCTGTTGATGGTAAATCACAAGTAAATTATATGAAAATGTACATGGAAAGTAAATCATCATCTTCAGAGTTAAATATACAAAGCAAATGGGCTTAACATAATTTACAAGTGTATATTTTGTGATGCAGTGCTCACAGTTCAAAAGGAATCCGTTAAAAAGATACAAAAGAGCAATTTATTTTGTGAAAAGTATAAATGTTTTAAAATAGTAGTTTCTGATTATTATTTATGTGTTCCATCATTATATAATTTAGTTATTCTTTTGATATTCTTTTGTAGTGCATTCTACTTCAATTTTAAAAGTAATGAGTCAGCGATTTTATGGAGAGCGATTTCTTTTACAACTGATTTAAAACTTTTCCGTTTATACACGTCTGTGTACATACATTTGTTTTGTATAAGTAAACATTAGAAAGTTTCTATTATTTAAAAATAACATGAATTAAATCCTAAAATAATTAATTTACGTTTTAAAATCAGTTAACCTGAAAATAAATTAAACGTAATCTAAATAAATATAGAAAGAAATTTGGTATATAGTAAACAGTCAATTATTGGCGATTTAAGTTTCATATTAAATGCCATTTAGTTAGATTTAGATTCTTCTAAGAATATTAAATCATGTAAAATAAGCACATGATTTATTTATTTTTTTTGAACAAAAATAAGATAAATGTTAGTTAAAGCAAAAACACCGAAATGTGTAAAAATTTGGTATCTACATTAACCTATTACAATAGTAGCTATTTATATACATAAAATTAATTGGCAATTTTTATATCTTACACATTATTATATATAAAGGTTGCATTGTGTTTATTAATACTAAATTCTTCAAAAAACAAATACTTTTTAAAGTACAGAACATTAAAAAACGGATATCGTACGTAAACACAAAAATGATAAAAATTAGGGAGGTTTTTCTGTACTAAACCTGGTGTAAAAAGGAGATTGATGAATGAAAATAATGAGAAAATATCTGAAGTATCGTACGTTTTATCTAAAGTTTTTATTTTGATAAAATGAGATTTTGTAAGATTTAGAATGAATCTTTTCTTCTATCCATCATTGTATGGCTTACATATAAGCCATTAAAGATTTTGTGTTGCGTGTTTTTTTTAGATGTGGAGCAATCTATCAAGGGTGTAGAAAAGTAATATCGGATACAATATTTTAGGTTGGTATATTCTTAGAAGATTACGGTGGCTTTTTTTTGTCCAAATGGAACTGAATTTGAAAAATGGAACTTCTTATGCATTAACTTACCTGGAGAAGAGTCACATTTTAGTGACTACAATTTTAATTTTAATAGTCACATTTTCGCACTACATCAAAAATAAATGGTATAACACTTTTTGAAAAAAATATGAACTTTATTAGAAGTTTTATCTTAAAAAGTCTGAAATACTGTGAACACCATCACTTTATTTATGCACAGTACGGCTTTATAAAATGATAGACAGAAGTACGTACATATTTGCGAGTCGTATGAAGTACGACTCGTATGTATGTACATACGAATAAATTGGAGTAAAATACATATGAGTTAACACATATTGTAAACTTGGCGAGAAAAGATTATAGAACTACTTCTCCTTGAAAATATTCACTGAATTCCATTTGATTCCTAAACAACAAAATCAGAAAAAGTAATTTTATTCTTAAGACATCTAATTAAAAGAGAGAGGGTATATGGATTCAAATGGAATATACTCAAGAAGTATAGTACTTCTCGGATTTGCATTCTAATAGTAAAGGTAACTAGGCCGTGTAAAGAGATGTGAATATTTTATTCTTATAATTATAAGATAGTGTATTATTTTATATATTACTCACATCATTAGTTGTATTTAAAATTAAAATACAATTTTATTGTAGAATAAGTTATTTATCATCCTAAGACCTGAAATCTATCAGCTTTTGATTATAGGTAGGAAAAACCCGGGGCAGAACAGGATAAAAAGTTAAAAATATGTTTTAAAAATGCCCAAAAAGTTAAGTAAGAGAGCTGAATAATATTCTAGGAACACATTTTAATTTAATAAATACAATATAATGATATTGCAAGAGAATAGAAGAACCTTATACCCATTATAGCTAAAGATTTTCTATTTTTTTTAAAAATTTAAACGATCCCTATAAAATAGAACAAAAATGCATGCCTTGAATAAGCATGTGTAGCATCTTAGAGCAGAATTTCAAAATTTGGTGCTACACGGCAAATAAATACTACAAAAGATCTATTGAATTCAGATATGTTTACTAACCTATAAATTTGAGCTTTTCAAACAACTTTCAACGGTGAATTACCAACAAAAAAATATTTTTTATTTTGTTATTCAGATGAATAAATATTACCTAAAAACGATTGCAAATAACATGTACTGTTGCAAAATTTCTGTTATAATAACTACTTAAATAAAATTGTCGGCAAATTTCATGTTTTAAATCCGAAATCGTATTTCAAAAATTTATGATTAAAAGTATGCTCTTCAGTCTCAGAAGTTACTGATTTAAACCAAGAAAAATTCAATATATGTTTTCTGTATTTCATGTTAATTAAAAAAACAAATGAAATTTTGTAGGCTCACCAAACGACATATATAATTTATAAACATTACCAAATAAACTACTTGTCACTGATCATTGCATACCATAAATAAAAACATCAGAAAAACATCAGAGAACATCAAAAAGATTAATGTCTTACCCTCAATTGCATCATAAAATATATACGAACAACGTTATTAATTCATTGTACTAATACGATTCGATCAATACGTGTCTTATTCAATGAAGTGGTATAGAAATATGAGTTATGTGGTTTCCATTACCAAGAAATATTAACAAAAACAATTATATTTTTATTTACTTGCTTTATCATTTAGAAAATTTAAGTATGTTAAAAAAAATAGCATGCCCGTAGAAATATAAGAAAATATGGGTTTTAATATTTTAAACAGCAAATATATGAGTTTCAGTTACTGGTTTAACTAGAATTATTTATTATCTAATGTAATATTATTTCGCGTAAAATATAAATATTTAATTCGATTTTTAGTACCATTTTTAAAGCTGCGGTAGCATTAATATAAAATTTATTATCCCAACACAATGTCCTAGTTTTTCGATTAAAATGGGATTATTATTTTATACAATATTTCTAAAGAAAAGTTTCATAAATTTAATGCTCTTTGGTGCAAATCATGATTTAAAGCAATAAAAAATATTTCAAATAACTAATTTAAAACAATGTTGAGTAATAATTAATTTAGTTAATTCTTTTTCTTATAGGTATATAAGAGAAAAGTCATTATTAGAAGCCATTCTTATTTTTTCATAAGAAAAAAATATTTTTTAACTATTCCACTATTTAACTTTTTAACAGAATCTCAAAAATAATTTATTTATAAATATAATACACTCGTTAAATGCTATCCTTTAGACTAAGTAATAAATAAAGAGAAATGTGTTTTTGCAAAAAAACAAATTCTTGAAAATATATAATTCCCTGCCTTAAATTAATAATAATTTATTATTATTAATTTAATGAAAAGGATACCAAAGGACAATTATTTATTTGAAGTAATATATGTTTATAAATTTATTGTTTACATTTTGAAAAATTAAAAAGAAACGTTTTTAACATAAATATTTCTTTTTTATAATAAACAAGTAGTTAGTAAATCAAATTTGATTTTTATTTTTCTCTCAGTTGGCTCTCATTTTTCATAAAACCCTTTCTTTTTAACATTTTATGCATGTTTTTTTATAAAATATATTAGTAAATTGTACTTATTTGACTAATTTTGATAATTTAAATGATTTTATTTCAAAAAACTTTTTCATTAGATTTGGCAATGTGTATCATTTTTTAGGAGGAGGAGATACGTTTTTAAGGTTGTTTCATGTAGCATACAAATAATATAAATCAATAGATTTTTTTAATAAACAAAACTGCAAGAAAGATCTCATATATAACAAAAAATACCTACTACTATAGCAACAAACAATTGCTGCTACGGAAAATATAATAAGAGTTAAAAGAAATTTGTCAAATCCTACTTTAAGCACATTAGAATTAAAGAATTTAATTTTTGTCAATCTTAAAGTCATTAATTATTTTTTTAATAAGATTGTTTTGTGGTTTAATATTAAATTTTTTTTAATTTAAAGACAAATAAATCAAAATATACCCACACCTATAAAATAATCACGCCTTTTAATATACCCTCACTGCATCCTATAACAGTTTACAAAATGCCTTATTATTGTAGAAAAATACTTATTTCATAATTTAATTTATCGTGTAATGTGATTGACAGAGTTTGAGTTTTATTACTTATAATTATTATGCATTTTCTACTTTTTCTCTATCTTGTAACATCGGAATAAAAAAGATAAATATTACGTTTCAGACACAGGCAAAAATATAGACATCCCATTTAAAAACTAAATCTCTATAGTATACTCTATCTCCCATACAATTTCAAAAGAGAGTGTATTGCTACAAAAATTGGGTACTAAATAAAATTTTTATGGAGTTATAAAATAAAACTTGAAACAATGAGAAACCAGATAAGGTGATAGGAAACAATCTAGACAAAGGTACTTTTACAAAACATTAGAAAAAAAGCTGCTTCGTGTGAGAATCACTCAATCTCGATTTTATACTTGAAAAGAATATTATAATATTCTGGAAAAAGATTCACAAGAGGGCGATAAATTTTGATGGAGTACTCAAAGCTTTCTTTGCCACCGAAACTTTTGTATGGGTAAAGCAATTTCTTTTAGTAAATTTATCTGATTTTTTTCAATTCTGTCATGGTTAAAGTAGGGGATTTTATTTCTTATAGTGTTAGGTAAAAAATCTGTTGCATAACAAAAACAAGGATAAAAATAGTGTTTCTTTATAGAAATCTATACTTTTGTAAAAATATTGTCTCCATAGGTAGCCTTGAAAATAGTTTGATTTGGTTCTAGTTAAAATAACGTTGAACTAGAACTACTCGGGAAATATTAGTGACAATGCTAGAATAATTTGTAACTCAGTCAAGTGACGAAGCCTACACTTGTGAGGAAACGCAGTCTAATAGATCTCCGAGGGATACAGAAGTATAAACCTCTCACCTAACTGTCATAATTTCTAGAAACACACATCTTTTAATTTATAAATTTAATGATTTTAATAAGTTTTAAAATTTCAGTTATGGAAGAGATATTTATAATCATCTGCTACAGAATTATTCTGAAAAAAATGAAAGAATTTAAATGTTCAAAGAAGTTAATTTTTTAAATTTTAGTCTTATGCAGTAAAACTATGTTCTCACTTCAGCCAGTTTGTTTAGACCTTAGAGGGTTAGACACATACTACGCGGTGTCAACTGAAAATGGCGGATTCTGTGAGAGACTATAAAAAATTTTCAAAGGTGTATTTTATTCAATTTTATTACGATTACGAAAAATTTTACTGGTAATTTGGTGGAGGAATACAGGTATAAGGTGTTTGTGTAATCAAGTTTCGTTAAGGAATTGCCTATAATTTTTAAGCATAAAATTGCTGCAATTTATACGCAGCGTGTAATTTTGGTTGAAATAACAATTTTTTTTTTAATATGAACCAGGAAATTCAAATTTTTTGAACTGGAAGACTTACTGAAACTAGATATCAACGATAAGAGGTTCTAAGCCGAAAATGTGCAAATTTAGGATCTATAAATCTAGCTTTTATCATATTGCAATTAAAAAAATCTATTTTATAATAAAACTAAATACTAAATAAACCAAAATTTTGTGGGAAGATAACTTCTTTTAAAATCTCGCCATTTCCTTGTGTGGTTCCCCTGTGTCCTTATTATTAAGACAAGTAATCGATAAAAGTCTTATTTCCAGACATTGCAAAACATTTTGGCCTATTCACACTATGAACCATTGCGGAATGATGACCACTGGTTGACCTCTTTCTCTGTCTCTATAGCCTGTTTAAAATTCCTGCCTATCTTTCCAAGAGCCCAGAAATTTTTATTGAATAAACCAAAACAAAATGTTTAGAATTAAAAATTTCTTTTCCAAACACAACCAAAACCACATCCATTGGACATCGATTAGAAGTAATACGTAAAATGCACAAAATCCATTAGAGTATGTGTTTACCATCCATCTACGTCTTATAGATTGCAACAGGATCAATTTTCGTCTATCGCTCGTCCCATAAACGTCCATGCTGTCCATGCTGTCTAAAATTCGTCATGTTTTAGATAACTTAGTCGACATCTAAAAGTAGTGGATATTCATTAGAGATCCCAATAATCCAAATGCAGTCCAATATAATTTGTAATCAGTAGGTACACAAAGAAGATTTTAGAACGTATCATTTAAATAAGGAGAGTTTGGATCTACCTGGAATCTCCTGTGTAGAGACCCAACGCACTGAACCTACTATACAACTTCAGACACATAGAAATATCTAATATATTTTATTTCAAAATTAGTTATCCTATCTTATCAACACAGCCTGAACTAAATCTATTGAACATCGATTAGAAGTAATACGTAAAATCCACGATATCCATTAGAGTATGTGACTACCATCCATCTTCGTTTTATGGATTGCAACAGGCTCGATTTTCGGCTATTGCTCATCCCATAAACGTACATGCTGTCTCAAAATTCGACGTGTTTTAGATAACGTAGTCGACATCTAAAAGTAGTGGATATTCATTAGATGTCCCAATAATCCATATGCAGCATAATAACATTTGTAATCAGTAGGTACAGAAAAGCAACGCATTCGATGTTTCGTGGAAATCCCTGTTTATGAGTTTGGATGCAATGGAAGTTAATTAGATACCTCAAAATAAGTTTTATTGTATGTAATTAGACAACAAATATAAAACTTTTATTGTACTGAGATTTTTGTGGCTTTAATTTAAGTTTAGCACTTTCGCAGCATTGTTATCAACAGACGGCTTAACATATTTTAAAATGACTGGAAGATTTTAGAACTTATCACTTATATAAGGAGATGGGGATTTGTACCTGGAACCTTCTTTTTAGAGATCCGACGCACTGACCCTACTATACAACTTCAGACACATAGAAAAAGCTAAAATTAATTATTTCAAAATTGGTTATCTAATACATATCATATTTTAGAAAGTCGTCAAGGTAGGTTAGGTAAGGATTGAACGTTTCCGCCTGTTTATTTCTAGCCTCCGTGAGGAGCTTTAACTCAGCAAATTAAGAATTGTAATGTAGAAGTCGGAAAGTGCAACTACATAAACATATATTAGATATCCAAAATATCTAAGTTGAGTATGTGGTATTTCATGTACATCAAATACGTGTCCCAAAGGTATCTGTTCAATTTAGATCGATACGTGGAGAACATAAATGGATGTGTAAAAATGTATTATATGGAAGGATTTAATAGACGCATAGTTGATGTCGCAGACGTCTAATAGATCATGTACATTAAGAACTTATACCCTCCCTATATATGAAAGTGGCTGATTCGTGAATGCTGGATAACTTTTTTAAGTGAAAAATTCCAAAATTTTAAAGATAACTGCTATATATAGTAGTTGAAACTGAAACTCTTTTAACGCTTACCATATATAATTTATTTTCAATTTTATTAAACGATTTATTGACAATTAAAATATAAGCTCATGCTGTTAAAGAATTTACTTTTTAAGAAATTTACTTTTTACGTTTACTTATCCGTCAGATAGTTAGAAAGATTCATAATAATTAAAAATGTGCCCACTTCATTTTTTATTAAAATTGAAATTTACTTTCCTAAATACTAATTATATAAATTTCCCTTATCAGATTAAACTGAAGACAACAACAAATACATTGAAAAAAAACTCTTTAAGGCCCGACTTTTAGATACCAAGCCACTTATCAGAAGCCTATTGTGAACCACTAATTAAATTACTCACATAATTGAGTAATTTGTATGTAACCAAATAAAAAAAAGTTTTTTCTCTCTTATTTCACCTTAACTCAAGAGGAAGAGCGTGGTTGTATAAACGGTATTGATAAACTTATTATAATAAGCCCAATTATTCATTTTCCGCCCTTTTTTCTTCTTTTTCTCAAAACTACAAAATTCTGTTTTAATAATCCAGAAAAAAAATATCAGGAACCCTTATTTTAAATAAAGTCTTTGACTTAAATAATTAGAATTTTTTAATAGTTAAAAAACGAAGTTGGTTTGGTAGGAAAAATCCTGTGCTTATTAAAAGTTATTGATTATTTTGTTGGAGTGCTTGAAAACTTAATGTAATTTCTAGATATGCCTGAGGTAGTTTAATGTAAAATACTCTGATTAAAAGATTTTTAATGCATAACCAAAAAAATTTTAAACTATCAAAACTATTCAATAGCAAACTAAAATGCTTTTTTTTATAGTTGAATTAAAAATTTTAATTCATTGACTGTTAGGTTAGTTTGAATTATCGTCGCACTGGAGTACGCGAGGGCTATTGGCGACGGGCGTCGTAATTTAGAACCACATTTTTTAGTTTTATTTTACGTTTGGGATGCTTTTTTCCTCACGGATCCATTGATACTTTTTGTTAAACTTGGAAATCATTATTTTTACAGTTTCATTAAAAATATAAGTTATTATTATAATTGTTTGTTGATAGTTTTTAAACCCAAAATTGCTGCATTTATGCATTGTGTGTAATTTGGTTAACAAAGTCAAATTTAACTTCGTTAGAACAAAGCAACAAATAATTTGTTTTGTTTTTCTACATGACGAATTATTGGCATGATAGCTTTTCGAATTATTAGAAGATTTTGGGGATGTGAAATTTTTGAGGGAATCCAACTTTAATAATTTTAAATTAAATTATAATATATTTAAGGATAAAACTAAAAAACAATAAACCAAAAACTGTATGGGAGGAAAACTGCACAGCATACCTTCTTTGAGAATTTCCCTTGTGGCTTTACCAAAAGGAAAATAAAAGTAATATTTCCCAAGGGAGCAGAATTTTCTCTGTCATCTTTATCTAGGCCCATGGGCAGAAGTTCTTCCACTGGTCAACATCTTTCTGAGTCTTTTCACTGTTCAACCTTCTGAGGGATACAGACGTATAACTCGTCACCTGACTGTTAGGTGTTTCAGCAACACCATAATTTTTATTTATATTTTCAACAAATTTTAAATTATGGAGAAGACATTTATAATCATCTGCTACAGAAATATTTTTAAAAAAATATACGAATTTATATTTTCAAATTTTTTTAATTTAAATCTAATGCAGTTAAACCGAGTTCTTACTTCAGCCAATTTGCTTATACATTAGAGGGTTAGAGACATAGTACGCGATGTCAACTGAAAATGGCGGATGCTGTGAGAGACAATAATTTTTTTTGTGTGTATAATTTCAACAAAATTTTAAACCAGAAGTAGGGAGGAATCCTTTATCTGCTAAAGAAATATGATTTTCAAAATTAAAGGAAATTAAAATTTCAAACAAAAATTTAAATTTTATTTTCACGTAGTGAAAACAAATTCATACTTCAACCAAATTTGAATGTTAAAAATTCATCAAGGTTTCAGGAGCCAAAAAAATTTATCAAATGGATATTGCCTTTTTTTCTAATTTTGAAAGAATCATTTTCATGTGCGTATTGTAACGAAAAATGACTATTTCTTGTTGATTCTTATTAGAGAATTAAATGATACAGCTTTATTATTAAAAAATAAAACATCATATCTATTAAATTATATTTTATCAACAGGGAAATATGGCCTATGAATTTAAATATAAACGTATAAATCCAATAGTTTCCAGTTTTTTTAGCTACTCACACAGAATTTAAAGTTTTATTAAATTCTCACCTTTAAAATAATGTGGAGTGTTTTAAAACCATTTGCTACAGAAATATCATTTAATGTTTAATGTATAAAACTAATAAGTAAAAAATTTAAGTTTAAACTCATGCAGTGAAAAACAAATTTATACTTTTCAAATTTTGGCTATCACAAGAAAATTGAAATAAAATAATTGTTTCAAAACGTTATTAATTTTTAAATTTCTATTCATAAATGCTAATTAGAAGAATTGATTTTATCAAACTAAAACTTAACAATGACGAAACTATTTCAAAAAAACATTATTCATGTCTTCACTTTTCGTTGCTAAGTCCAGATTATTGTTAACCACTAATTAAATTACTCAAATAATTGAGTAATTTATATATAACCAAATTTAAAAAATGGTTGTACAAAGGGTATTAATAAACTTATTATAATTAGCCCAATTTTCAATCTTTTTTTCCATTTTACTTCAGAGTTCTCATAACTACAAAATTAAATTTTAAAAAACCCTAAAGAAATTCCCAGAGGACCTTATTTTACATTAAATTCTTTTTGACTAACATAATTAGAATTTTATAAAAATTTAAGAAAAGGTGGTTTTTGATAAGAAAAAATAAATGTCTTGTGATTATTAAAAATTATCGATTCTTTAGTTTGTGTGCGATAAATCTGAATGGAATTTCTAGGTTTGAGAGAGATATTTTTTAACATAAAAGTACTCTAAAAATTAAGTAAATCATAGTTTAATTCAGAACTTTATTATAACAATCTAAAACTATTGATTAACAAACTTAAATGTCAAATCTTTCGTTAAAGAAAGCTTGCATGGAAAGAAAAGTTCGTTTTCATATATGAAAGTCATTATGAGAGAGAAACCGAAACAACCAACGAAATCGCAGGGCGTAAAAAATGAAAGCAAGCACTTTACATCATCGGTAATTTTCCCATTAAAGAGCTTAGTGGAAAAAAGTGTTAGGTGACAAAAATGTGAAAGCGAAAAAATGAGCCTTAAAGGGGTTTTTTTTGCACTTCGATACCTTAAAACGGCATTTTCAAAAGGTGATACATATGTACTTAACTTAAAGTTTATGAAAAGAAAAAAAATCTTGTTATCTTTAAATTAGGGAATAACATGTTTATTGACACAAAAATATCTATTTTTAAAAATGTCACTTAGCACGTCCTTCCACTAAGCTTTTCAATTCTTTTTGGGTGCTGTAGATTAACCATTCAAAATAAATCCTAAATCTTATTTTTCCGACTGAATTGTTCTCCGTACTGCGATTTCATTGGTTGTTTCGGTTTCACTCTCAAAATAAATGACCGATATAAATGAAAAGAAACTTTTCTTTCGATGCAAGCATTCTTTAACAAATGATTTGAACAACCAACAGCACAGCAAGAAGTTGTCATTTACAAAATTTAATAAGTAAAATATTCTTAGAAAACTCATTTTCAAATACCAACACATAAGTAATTCCAGACAAAAAATTAAAATAAGACCACTAGAGCTGTCGCCATTCACGACATGAACCAATCCCATTGTTCATTAATGGCAAAACAGCACGCTCAATCTCTATCTAATAATACGGATTAACAATCATTTAGTGTGAAATTGTGACATTATAGCTATTAATTGTGTGCCCAACAGTACACTTAATTTTGATCCAAGTTCTTTTTTTCTATATAATAATTAATAATAGTAACAACTTTATGTCTAAAACTATTAACAAAAAGAAGTCTCTAACAATGTAAAAGAAGTGTCATTTTAAGACGCTTTTATTTGTTGGATGGCCTTTCCCACAAACGAAATTGGATACTTTTTTTTAAACACACTTGGGTGTCATCTTTTTGTGAACACATATATTTTTATTCTAAATTTTTTTTTTTTACCACCTTCCCTCATAACTTTATTGTTACTTTCTGTAAGCTTGATCAAGTTGTTTCCAAAGAATTTTGTGTTACCTAAAGTATTTTTAACCAATTACAATTCTCTTAAACCATACAATTTGATTAGTTTTGAACACAGAAAACACAACGGACTTTATTTTACGAATTTCATTTGCAGTATAAAACACAACAAACTGTATCGCGTAGGTTCCCGTCTTATCAATTAATGAGTTATTTTGTTTTATTCTATTTTTAGCTTCCACACTACGTTCATAACGTAAAAAGTGGAAGGTATTATAATCGTTTCAGTCTGTCTGTCCGTCCATCACCCACTTTCAAAGGTCAAACTGCAAAATCTACAGGCAAGTGTGATACGTCAAAAAAATCAGCGCATCGAAATGAGAAGACATTGAAAATCTCAGAAAAAAAATTCGAATTCGAAGTACTTCAATTATTTAAAAAACTGTAACTTTTAATGCTCATTTGAAAAGCATACGAAGCTATTTTTATTAGAAGTAAATCAACATTGCCATTCGCAACAATACCTGGATAAACTTTATTTTTTAAAATATTAAATTAAAAAGAAATTTATTTTTGCGACATCAGTCAGTTTGAAATGGCGTCAAATATATTTCACTACGAGATTCTTTGTATGTTGATATGAAATGTTTTAGTTATATTTAAAAGCGAGGAATATTATATATTTATTCTTTGAAATATAAATTAATTTTTGCAAGCGATAAGTAATAATTATTGAATTTTCGAAATAAAATAAATGAAACTAGCCAAATTTAGCATGTAAATGTTTAATATAGAATTAATACTGTGTTCGGCGCCTTTTTACCTGTTAAATGCAACTGATGTATGGAAGCGAGTTAAGAGACGGATTCTGTTACAAACCTACTTGTTTATATTCAATAAAAATCCGTATGTGCCAAGGAGTTCGATTGTAACTAATGGTAAAGAAAGGTATCAAAGTGATTAAAGAACATAAAAGAATTATTCCCGTAACTAGAAAATTAGTGTCAAGAAAAAATGAATATTAGCTGTTAAAAATATTATTTAATAAGAAAATGATCCTTGTGTGTACTGAAACCTGTAGCTTTTAGAAAAATATGTTTTAACATTAACTTAAGAAATCGATTTTGAGCATAAAACTTTCTAAACTAATTCTGAACATCAATTTTAGAAATTGTGAGTGAAGATTTTTTATTGTTTTTAAACTTATTTTATGCATATTTAAGGGGGATGGACGCGGATCTCTGTGTTAATCCAATGGAAAAATACATTTCTAAGCCACATTTATCTGGATGTATTGAATATTTTTACGAACTGGTTTTTTTTACATTATAAATGTAACTGACTTACAGGACTCTATAATCACCTTTTTAAATTGGTTCGAATATTTTGTAGTAAATTTATTTAGTTAAAATTAAAAAAATATTCAAACCAATTTCAAAAAGTGGAATTATAGATTCTGTAAGTTAGCTACGTTTATATTATAATATAAAAATATGCAATACAGCCGGAGAAATGTGGATTCGATTTTTTTCATTGGTTTAACAAAGAGGCACACTTTGGTTTGGAGAAAAGCGTCCTTTCCTCTACATACGAAGCTTAAGACTTTTTTTATGTTTAGTTTGGACAACTATAAATAACATAGCGTTATGTTATGCCTTATACATAGCAATAAATTTAAAATATACATATAAAAAAATTCAATTTTGCAAGTGACATTAACAAAGTATAAATATTAAAATGTTTATTCTTTTTAAGTTACCAGGATGGTCACATAGCTACATCCTCGCACAAAACTATTGGTTCCTCCTTCCCAACTATTGGTTAACCCTTCTACTCAAATACTCTTCTTTTTTATGTGACTTTCAAATCAAAGGCCTCGAATTTTAAACAGCGAAGGTTCAGGAATCGATGTCGACCAGTGGGCATCTTTCGCCCCATGGGCTTAAAGGTGAATATGACAAAAAAAAATCTGCAATCCCTGGAAATAGGGTGGACTTTTTTCGATTACTTGTCTTTTTCTGTGTGGCCACAGGGGAATGGTGCCGAAATTAGAGGTGCTCTAAGGCGGTTTTCTTCCCACACAAACTCTAGGGAGGTGGTATTGATTGGCAATCTGGGTTTTGCTGACGGGGCATTTGTGCATAGCTGTGGATTATGGGAAAAGAGTATTAAACCCTGGAATTATTAGGGACACTTTTTTACGCTCGAAATAGTATGGGTAGTATGTAATGTGGGTGTTATTTAAGGATTTGGGACTACATAAGGATGTTTCGCCTTTTTTTTTTTTACAGATTGCTACTTACATTTCTGCAACACTTCAAAAGATAAGAAGATATAAAGATCCCTCCAGAGTTCAGAGTTTTCAGAGTTGTTCTTCTCGCTTTACTCGCATTAAAAAACTTTTTCGTAATTGCTGTGCGCATTAAATGTTTTGAGAAAGTAATATTTTGGTCATATATTTCCATTTTTGTTCAAACTTGGACATTTAATCTTTTTAATATTTTACATAAATAGATTTTTAATAAAAAAATTCTTGTAATTATTTTTAAAATGCAATTTTCACGTTGAGGTTTTTGTTCATTAGTTTCCCTTTACTTAAGGTCTTATATAGTCAGCTATATACCTTTATATCTATTGCCTACACTTTAATATTTTATTCATAAGTTTTAGAAGATGGTTTTATATTTAAAACTAAATTCTATATGCTACATATTATTGTCTGTATAGCATTTCAAAATTCCTTGAAATCTTTCAAAAGCCCCACACATTTCTACATTTAGATTCTAAAAGAAACGAAATTGTGATGCATAGTAAAAGAATTGAAAATTTTCGAAATGATGGAAGAGAGATAAAGAAATTTTGACGAATACCAAATGAACAAGGTTTAGAAGTATGTTGCATTATGCATAAAACAAAAGTATTGAAATAAATCTGTTCTACTTTTTATATTCTATACTGGAATCGCCACAATTTGCGTTTTATTTTATTATATTCCAAAAATATTCCAAATAAAATCACATCTTATTTTACTTGTATAAATCTTATATGTTTGAAGAATTATGTGTATCGACAATTATCTACCTTAGATTTGTAAATGTCTCTAATCTATTTAAGTTCAAGCATTTTTTTAAAAAATAATATTTTAATTGTATATTTTTTTAGTTATGGGTGGAGATATAAAATATTCTATTCAAGTATGATAAGTAGTAAAGCGGACGTGTTACATTTCCAACCAATCAAAAACTTTGTAAAAAAACTTTTAACTTTACAAGGAATTTTGGTAGTATCGTTAGGGACAATAATTTTGAAGTAAATTTAATTAACTTAGACTTCCAAAGATTCTTCCAAACCACGCTGTAAAATATTCTACTGAAATCGAGCGCATGCGCAACTAAAATAAATTATGAAAAATATTGCTTGTTCTCACAACCGGTAATTGAGATGTCGATAAAGAGACGTTTTTATAATCAAATGCTTGAAGGTTGCATCTTGACTTAGGATTTAATTTAATCTTGACTTAGAATTTATATGACTTAGGATTCACTGAAACTATTAAAAAGTCACCACAAATATACTAAAAGAGTTTCACACCATACTTATAAAGTAGTAAAAGTAGTTAATTCCAGAGCAAATATGGAGGCAGCTTCGGTGTCACTTATTTTTTTAAAACAAATTTTTGTGATTGTAAACCTTACTTCGTTTTTGTGGTATATTCTTACTTCAATAAAGAGTAAGTTTACTCTAGCTTTGTAGTATAACGTTGCTCCAAATATGCCATACAGCACCTTCTATACCATTTTTATAGGTTAACGTTACACTAAACGCTTTACATTATATCCTTCTTAGGTATAAGACAAGGACACCTGCAAATATTCAACATTTTTTTGTAAGTTTGGACTATTTCATCTGCGTTTGAGTGATTGCCCACTATGTCACTAAAAATTATTTGAAATGTAAACTCATTGTATGTTCGAGTGTAACAAGTTTATATACATCTAAAAATGATATTCAATGTTCTGTTTTTTGTTCTTGTATGAAAAAAATACATGCCAATCGTAAAATCTGTCTATATCTAATAGTATCTAATGTACAAATAGTACAATTTCATAATAGTAAAATTGTATACAACCATTTTCCAATCATTTCCTAACAAATTCAATAGATAAGTATGATAGATAGTAATATCCTAGCAGATTACAATGAAAAGCAGTCAAGCAGTACTCATTCGGTATCACGTGCAATTAGGTTAGTTTATCGTAGAACTAAATTTATATAGTCTCATAAATGTTATGCCAATAGTCATCTAAAATTCGATAACACAGCAAGCTGAAGAGATTTCAGTTATTTTTTTAAATTTATAATGTATATCCTCTTAAGACCTCAGTAAAATCCTACACATATCGCTACGTGCGCAGAAAAGTAAAGCATCTGCAAAAATCTTTATTTCAGGCAAATCGTGTGACGTTTATTTTCATTGCATTTCATTATTGAAAATAAAAGGATCTGCTAACTGTATCCCAATCATTCTACCAATCGAATTAAAACTTGCTTTAATCGCTCGATGTAAAAATTTAATATCTTCTAGCAGTTTTGACTTAAAATGGAATATTTGTCCACTACGTAACTTTTTCGCGAACGTTGTGATACATTTTTCATATAAAAGTAAGTTTTGCAAGTAATTTTGAAAAAGTTAACGTTTAATATTTGCTGAGGGGCGCCTTAGTTTCATGAAATTTGAAGTCTTAAGCCCTAAAAATAAACATCTTTTGGCTATATAGATAATAATTCGTCCTAACATCGTTTTTAATGAAAATTGTCTTTATAATTTATTGCTGAAAAAAATTGCAAGGACTCCGAAATTGTGTTGATCCTCGAACAGCTTCAATTTTTAAAAAATAAACGATTACTAAGGGTTTCAAAGCCTGATGAATAATACCCCGTGTAGAGGTTACACGTTAAATATACCTCAAAGTTCCGACGCTGCGTACAATGTTGCCCTTTAAATGTTACTTTGGGTGCCTACTCAGAAGTAGACAAGTCACTTGAATATGGTTCTAAATTACGACACCCGTCGCCAATAGCCCTCGTGTATCTCTAGTGCAATAATAATTCAACCTGGCCGTAACCAGGAGCTGTGCTTAAAGTTAAAATTAAATTGAGTAATTACAGGAATGGAAAACAAAGCCATTAGGTGGATGTCATCCATCTAACTGGATGTCAGGTATCAGGAAGTTATAAAAATGTACCCGTTAATGTTTTAAAAGTGTAGCAGGCAGACTGATTTATAATATTAACATTTTATAATGTTAAACCATAAGAAAAATATCTTTTCTGAAAACAGTTTTTGCTGCGGTTTTCACCTTTTTAAAAAGTTATTCTTTATACCGTTTCAATATAAAAAAATATATGTTTAGTAAAATATATTTTAGTTTATCAATAAATTTTTCGATAGTTTTCTTTTCTTCAATGCATCTTAAAAAATTGTTTTTAACATAGGCCATGCGTCTTTGGATTTTTGCATCGAATGACTTTAATTAGATTATTGATTTTTCATTTATCAAATATCGTTTAGTAATTTTTTTGTACTTTAATCACTTTTCCTTCAAAATTGTGCAACACCTTGGCGTTTTTAACATTAGAAAATGAAGAGGACATATTTTGTTGAATAAATAAGTTATGTTTGATAAATAAAATTCTGAAATTCATTCTGGAAGTTTTAAAAAGCAAACCCTCTTCCAAAAGTTTACTTTTTCGAGTCACATTTAAAAACACAACTAAATATTTTAAGACTTTGTATAAAAACACTTTATCAAAATATGTCTGTACGAGGCTTTAATGTATTTTCCTTATTTTTACCCAAAAAGTTTAAGTTATATAAGTCTGATTAAATTAAAAATGGTAGACAATTCTGTTATTTTAACTAACATTTTATTGCTAAGTTCAATAATGAAACAAGCTTTATTGATATTTTTAAAGTTTGGTATCATATTTATAATCAACCTATCAAATATATTTTTATATATTTAGGTTGAGCTCGTAAATGGAGACCTTGTATTAAAAAACGAAAGAAATGCTATAAATCTGATGTAAAAATACTTTCGTTTTTGTATTATTTAAAGTATTTTCTCGGCAAGGACCAGATTATAATAATTTTTTTAATATAGTCTTAAAATTTAATTTTTACAGTTTCCAATCTCTGAAAGGCATACAATTTTGAGTTTTTTTGTTCTAATACCAATATATGTTATAATTCATATCTTAAAATTTAAAGTATTTCTTTTTATCAATTCCGGGAAAACGTAACACTTTAATGGAAAATAAACTTTAATATTAATTAAAAAAATATTTATAAATTTTTTTGGTTCATACTTCATACTTTTTTGAAAATATAAATAGGTCATAGATATCTCTCTATGAAATTGGTTTGAAAATAATGAACATTTGTTTTTAAATCCCTTTAAAAATTATCTTCAACGAAAGCAAAATAATTTAGTTAAAATTGCTGGTCAGGTTTAGCAAGTCAATGAAATTAATTATATTTTATTATTCAAACTAATATCTTGCTCAAGTAATAACTCCAAAATATACATTCAATAAAAAGCAGAATTTATATTTATTGCATAACAAAAAATAATTTACTGCAAGAGATATAACATGTTTTTTATATGTTAAAATATTATAAAAATGAAAATAAAAAATTAAATCATTCCATCCTAAATAAATACCTTTTCAAGTAACTTGTATTTATTTTTTTTATCTTTTTATCCCCGATTCTTGATATTTTTACATTTACGTTTTCAACAACTTTAAAGTTATTGCTTTATAAAATGATAGGGTCAATTGTATGTTTTTGTATTTTTATAATATAAAATATAATATATTTTAATTTATGAAATAAATTATCAATAAAATAACCTTTAAAAACCTTTATTCAAACCTGAAAGATGTGAAATACTTAGATACACATAGCAACAAGTATCTCTATTCTCCGAGGCTATAAATAGAATATCGTTACGTGGTGATTAAAGAGTAATATTAGAGTAATATTGCAATACAGAAAAAATTACGCAAATATTATGCTTTATGAATACGATGCATAAGAATTGAAATATTTTGTGAATTTCAAATAATGAAATAATATATTTGCCGTAGTATCATGAAAAGGGAATCAGCGAAATTTTAAACTTGATGTTCTTTTTGTGTGAACTTAAATCATTTATATAAATAATAAAAAAATATATATTTAATGAATTATCTATGAAAAAAAATGAAAAAATTTACAATTTTTTTTTAGGTGAAATTTACGCAAAATTAGCCTTGTAGCATATAGTTGGTTTAACATTATATTTATTTAACATTAAAGCAATTTTTTTACTTATATGTTTCAAAATAAAGTATTCGGTCAAACAACAATAATAATTAGATATTTGCTGTGTCATTCTATTAAAAAATATTTGCTGTGGAAATACTATAAATTTGACATAAGTTGTTTTTTTTTTAATGATAAATTTAAAATAATTGTGTGTGTTTTTTCAGAGATGTATCTAAATATCGATATAAAATTATAAATTTGTGTATAAGTTGTAGAACCTAAAGTACTAGTCGCTTTATATAATTACCACAGATAAAAATAATGTTTTTTCTTGACTGTGTTTATTAAAAAAGATGTTTAAATACAACATGATTCAAAATCACACCGTTTCAAACTATATACGCTATAAACCAATGACTTACCTCTACAAATCTTCCATCCCGTCACCGTACCAGCAACAAGTCTTAACACTGTCCACTCAACACGACCCCCTTGTCCAACACACAACACGAACCAACGATAAATCCTACATGTCCCCAAAATCACATCACACTCCCTGATTCAGACACACTAAGACTTCAAAAGTAAGACACACTAATTCTGACAGTAAGACACACGAAAAGGAAGAAAGTCCGGCTGTGCGTGGTCCTGTCTGGCGGCCGGATGAGAGTGTGGGGGTCCGGATAAAGCGTTGCTATGGGAAACTGGCCGGACTACTTTAGCTGCTTGTTGCTTCGTTTCGGCGGAGGGACACGGGGCGGATCACTTAGGTGGAGGGATACAGTCCGGGAGGATCAATCGGTAGCTCTGCTTTTGTCCGGTTTTAGGGTTAGGACATCTGGGAGGTTGTTTTTTTTGCTGGGAATTTTTGGAAATAATTTTTTTTAACACACGTTTGATTCAATTTTAGCAATTTATTACACAATTGTAGAACTTTTTGTTTTTTTTAAAATAAAAATTTATTTATTTCATTTTCAGTGAGATGAATTTGAACGGAATGTAATTTTTTCTTTGACAAATTCGATTTAGAATCAGGAAATAAATTCTTTTAAAAATTCTAAATCTTTTAAAATAATGATAAAATATCTTAGTATGTTAATCATAGTTTTTAACAAATAAAAAGTATCTATTGTTTTAGGTTATTTTTAAAAACATGTTTTTAAAAATAACTTTATATAAAGGAAAAATTTGAAGTTACTTCAAATAAACGATACTTAACAATTAATAAAGCAGTTTTAAAAAAAGAGTATTCTGAAAACAAGAAGAGTTATAAAAGATAATTTGAATTAAAAACGTTGAATAATCTATTTTCTCAAAATAAAATATTAAATGCTTTAGAATTATAATTAGATAAAAAGTTTACCAAAAAGTTGGAAATGCCAGCAAGTTAAAATTATGTGTAATGTCAATGGTCATTAAATTACCTTATGTTAAAAAACAAAAGTTTTATAATAAAAAAAACCGCGAGCCTTGTAATGCTGCTTAAAGTTTAATTATATATTTAAAATTAACGGAATCTTTAGTTACAAAAAGTAGTTCTTGAGTATTTCAAAAGCATTCAAACATTTTCATAATTAATTTACCAGCCAAAATACCTGCAAAAAAGAAATTGTATGACAATTAACTCATACATCCCTATCGTATAAATCTTTATTATATAAATGAATTTATATGGATTTACAAATCTCAAAACTAATCTTAGGCTTCACGTTAAGAATGTCTCGAGTAAACTCTTTATTTCGCTTCTTCAAGCCATAAAATATCAAGAATAGCTAAAAGTCTGCGCTCCCATGAGAATTGTTCCTGTGCTGTAAGCTTGGGTGAACAAAAACTCTTGCCTCAGGGCTTGTGGACTAATTCGTTTCAATCTAAGTGAACAATGCTTTCATTCGTTTAGGTTAGAATGAGCTAAAGATGCTTGGCGACCAAATAACATGAAGCTGCTTGAAAGACGCCAAATTTGTGCGATATAACGAAGCAAACCGTATTCTCATTAGTATTTCGATCTGGACTATCCAGTCTAATTATGTAAGAAGATGTAATTTAAAATATATTTGACAATTATTTCAGCTGTAGACTGTAGTTCGAGATCTGAATTTAACAAAATTTTAACGTTCCCTTCCATATGTATATGAATTTAATACCGATTGGGTACATTTACATTTTGCTGGCACGATTCTCCAAAGATTGGACTGATTATTCTTTTTTTCGTAGTACCATCCCAAATTTTCAAGTTTTTTGACGTTTCCTGGAAAAGATGTTACTAATTACGATTTTATATGGCAATTTTATTCTCTTGCGCTTGCGTAATGGAAAAGTACTAACAACAATACTCTTCCATTTCGCTAGCGCATCGAATCTGTGAGATATGCGCTGATAAAATTTGAAAGTTCCTTAAAGTGTTATCATTAGTTATAGTGGCGTTAAGCATTATAATTAGTTTAGTTTTAAGTTGCTTAGCAATCACAGTATCGTTACACGTAACATAATATCGCCAAATCATTCGCCAAGATCTAGCTCAGGCCTACTACTGAAGCGAACAATGTCTTCACTTGGCTACCAAGATTTCTGCATTATTCTTGACCAGGCAGCATTTCCACCACATTTAAACCTCCATTCTTTCATCTTTCTTTTGCTAAGTGAAAGAAGGCCTCGTGGGAATAAGGGGACTGCGAATTCCAACTAACTAAACATTCGATAGAATTCTTGAGTCGGTATTATCTATTTTCAGTGAATGAACGAGACTCAAGGTAGACGGATAAAATGCGGTGAGTTCTTTTAAAAACCAAATACCAGAGGTTTTGGTATTTGAGTAGCTTTTGTTGTATTTCAGTACTTAATAAAAATAGATAAGTATATTACTTAAGTTTTGGAAGTTAAATGTTAAGTTCGATTGAAGTTTTCAAAGAATAGGACAAGATTAAATAACGAATCACTGCATAAAATTTTCAAAGAATATGATATTTTTTAATGATGCTGGCATTTAAAAAGTTATTTTGACTCTGAATATTTGTAAAAGTTAAATATTATTATAAGTATTATTTAGGATTTCCTAAACTACTTTTTTTGTCAAATTCTATTTTTGAATCTCGCTGTATAATTATTCATTAGGTTTTGATTAAGACAAATTAATAATTACTTTTATTACAACCAATTTGGATACTTTACTAGTTTTTAATATGCGTACTACTGTTAATAGCTGAATAAACTTAAGAAATAACTGATTAATATTCAATATTCATAAGTTTCAGATGGTTCATTTCTTTATCCAAAACAATGTACATATCACATAGATCGACTTTCATCATATCGACTCTCAATTACCACTCAATAAATCAATACCTTTAAAGGTAATTATGTGCCCTATGAGGAAATTTCACTAACTATAAAACTTAAAACTTCTATGGCAGCTACCATTTACGTTGGTGATTTTCTCAAAACCTTTTTATGGCGTCCAACAGGCACTGTGCACTTGTGTACCAAATTTGAAGTCTGTCGAGTGTAGAGTTCCAAGCTGTATAGAGTGGTTTGTGACAGACAGATAGACAGACAGTCTTACATACGGAACAATGATCTAAAACAGTTATTATTTTAGAATCAGAGCCCTTTGAAACGTGTAGAAAATACAAAATCTCCATTTCCGATTTTTGACCTTCCGACTTTCATTACCTTTCATTTCATATTAGGTAATTGAAAGTAAAAAGGAGTTGTCATTTATTTGACTATTTACTACCACTTTCTTTTTTTCCTTCAAAATTTTAGTGAAAGATGGTATGAAAATCTCCCTATTTACATGGCCCCTTTAATAAAGTAATCGTGAGGTACAAAACTCAGTAACTGAGCCCTTTTCTCACTCTCTTGATCCTCACTACAAAGTGATAATCAGCGGAAGCGCATGAAACCTCTGATTTTGACCTATACGCAAAGACCATATGCAGGTAGCCCATTATATTAGTACTGCACATTGGACCAAATAAGCCTAATATAAAGTGGCTTCCTTAAAACATGCTTTTATAGTAAGCGCATTTTGTAGTTTTAAAGTCTAACTGTCGAATAATAGCCCAAAATACATAACAAAAAAAATCAAACAATTGTAAGATCAAAATTTTTCTAAAACTAATTAAGATAGTATTTTTTACTAACAAGGCATTTTTTCTTATAAATTAAAAAAATAAAGTACTAAAGTAAACTGACAATAATAGTATTTTATTTTGATTATGTTGAATAACGCTGGTAAATACAGAAAACTAAACCTTCGTGTATTATTTGACAGACATGAAATAATCCCTGACAAATTGCAATAGCAAAACTAATGGAATAAAAATTTTATTTCGTTCAACGTTTCAAAATACATTGTACATGATTCATTTTTTAAAGCTCTCGTCTTGATATAAAGTAATAACATTCTTCTTTTAAATAATTTTGTGTCGAAGTTTAAATATTTAAACTGAATAAATTTCGTAAATAACTATTTTACTTTTATTGCGAGTTTAAATTTTACTAGTACTGTAATTACCATTATTATTCGAAGTCGATAAATATTTATAAACTTATTATGTTTTGTAAACTGCATTGATATTTTTATACAAATAATTTTCTTATTCTGGCTATTCGAGGGAAAATTGGAGCTCATTTCTTTTATTATTTTTCGTATAGTTAATTCAGTTTTAAGTCTCTATAACGTAGCTATGAATTTACTTGTTTGTCTATATAACTGTATTTGCATTTTTTCGAATTGAACGCAATTATCATTTTATCTATTTTTTATTGTTTAGATTTACCGTATAGAGTTCGGATACCTGAATTTTTATATCATTTTGAATTTAATTAGAAATCTATAGTTTCTCTAAGTATTTTTGATAAAATACCGATTGATATAAAATCTTTAAAAAAAACATTCAGTGGTGGCAGCTTTACCACTTTACATTAATTACGCCATCTAAAATTTCAATTCAAATTTCACAATCCTCAACCGCACATGAAAAAACCGTACAACAAGTTCTATAAGTATTTTAATAACATAATTATTGAAATAAAATCTTAAAACAATATTTAGTGGTTGTAGCTGTACCACTTTATATTAATTCCGTCACCTAAATTTCTAATTAAAATGTCACATTCTTATACCGCACATGATAAGACTGTTCAACAAGTTCTACAAGTATTTTTGATAACATAACTATTGAAATATAATCTTTAAAGAATATTTAGTGGTTGTAGCTGTACCACTTTACATTAATTACGTCACCTAAATTTCTAATTAAAATGTCACGGTCTCAAGCATCACATTATAAGACTGCTCAACAAGTTTTGCTTCATATAAACCTACCCCAAACTTGCACGATTCCATTTAATGCCTTAAATTATCATCTTATGTTTGAAACCCGCTCCAGCGATAATTTCCGGCAGAATATTTGCCACTATGATGATCGTCGCTGCAGAAACGGTATTAAAGCGGAAATATCCGATAAGCCTGTTTCGAAACTGAGATAAGAGCCTCAAACATCTTATCATGCCTTCGTGGGTTTCTGAGTGGGATTGATAATAATGGGTTTTGAATCCGTGAGTGACAAAATGATGTTCATAAAAATTGAGGGTGCGTCTTTAATTTGTGAAGATTTGTATGAATTTTTTAAACTTTGATAAGTGTATTGCACATAAAAGAAGAGAAAATTTAATTAAAACTTCATTCCATTTTATACAATTTTATAAGTTTAATTTTATATCCAAAATTATGATTTAATTTTTGTTGACTTTTGGAAATACATTTTTGTAAAAAAAAATTATAAATTATAATATACTAGCAAATTTATACCCGTTCTTCGCACGTATTAAAAAAATATCAAATCGTTCCAAATATGTGTACCATATAACCTGTTATAGGATCATAAACTTATGTTATTGTTCCCGCTTCGTTATAAAGTATAAAATCCCGTTTCCATTGCCTTAAAATTCCAAAATTAAAAAAACTATAAAATGCACTCTAAATGTCATCAACAATTCCTTCATAAATATCATAAAAACTTTAGCTCATTTGGGCGTTTTGGTAATAATTTGGCGAGAAATAGATATAGATACAAACACACCCAATATACAGCTTAACACAATGACCTTCAACAACCGACAGCTTATAAATTATTTATAAAAGAAATTGCCCCATTTGGCTAGGTTTTAGTAATAATTTGGCTGAGTTTGGCAACAGTATTTAACGAAAAAATAAAACATAAAACACTAATATGCAGCTCTAGTGCGATGGCCTTTATTAACCATCATAGTTCAGTAATAGCTTAACTATAAATTTATTGCTTAAATATGCATACATGCAGTCAACAGAAAAATCAATGAAAAAATCATCAAATAAACTCACAATAAAATCCGGGAATATAGACTGGCAGAATTACGTCACTTGAAACATGTCAATTATTTTTCAAATAATGAATTTAGTTTCTGAAGGTAATGGCAAAAGAATAAAATAAACATTTTCAATTTTAAATATTTCGTTAAAAGTTTTATTTAATTTTTTCAGCAGATGGCAACACGAAAGGGAAAAAAATGATCGGATTTGAGCGAAAGTGGTGTATTTTTTTCAGAAAATTCGAATTTTCTCTAAAAATAGAACAAATATGAAAATACTAAGCCTCAGGTGCACACGTTGGTATTAAAGGGAATCTATCTTAAAAATTTCGAATTTCTGAGGGCAGTAAAAGTAGGTCTTTTACGATCCGAAGACAAACAGACACACACACAGACAGACTCTTTCTTTTATTATTATAGATGATTGATTTTCTATACAAATAAATAGACATAAGGTAGATAGATAAGGTAATAGACATAAGGCTTTTTTTTAAATAAATTTTTTTTCTGTAGAAATATTTAAGCCCTAAAATACACATTTTTGTGTGCTATAAAAGCACAAATAAGCTTTGTCAGTTTTTTTTTTTAAAATTTATACATTCAGCAATTTTCAAATAAAAAAATCCTTTAAATTTATTTCTGAAAAAACTTAACATCTGCAAGACATACTAAATAATGTTGAATTTCGTAATATGTCATTTTTTAAATAAACGGTTTTTATCTATTATCAAAGGACTAGAGGGATTTTCAGATCCTCTTCTGTCGAACCACTTATTTTTATAAGCTTAAAATACATTTTTCAGTAACATGAGCATAAAACAAAGTTTAAGTGTGTGTCAGTTCTTAGGAGGAAATAAGAGAAAGTGTAACAGCAATAATTAAAAAGTCTTATGATTCTAAGGAACACTTTAAAAATTCCTTCACATTTATAAGCACGTATGCTGCATTCTAACACCCATAAGGTGTGTTGTATGTATTAAGGCCTTGCCTTGGATCTATGACTTTTTAAGAAACCGACTCATAAAGGTGAAGTTTAATACTTCTCTGTCAAGAAGCTTCAAACTATATCAAGGGGTTCCTCAGGGATCGGTTCTAAGTCCAACCCTTTTTATGCTCTTTCTGTCTGGAATCGAGAGGGTTATCACCAAAAGGTGTGAAGTAGGTCTTTTAGCGGACGATATTGTTCTTTGGGACTCTGGTACTGACTTAAAGAATTTGGAGGACAGCTTAAACTTAACCCTTGGAGATTTATGCATATTCGCTAAAAATCACAAATTGAGTTTTAATCCAACAAAGTCTACGATAGGATTCTTTACGACTAATAGAAAACTGTATAACCATCATCCTTGCGTTGTAATAAACAACCAACCTCTATCAGTGGAAAAACATCCAAAATATTTAGGGTTTGTATTGGATCCAGAAATAACGTGCAATAAACACATTGAGCATCTTGTTCTTAAGGGTAGGAATTGGCTCAACCTTTTAAAGTACATTTCAGGACGAGACTGGGGAGCTGACGCTTGTACTCTTAAGAAGCACATACATCTCTATCATAAGACCCATCTTAGAGTATGGATATCCTGTTTACTGTTGCGCATCTAACAGCAATCTACAGAAACTAGAACGAGTCCAACTTAGCGCCGCAAGAATTATCACTGGACTTCGTAATACTTGCCCTAACGACATAGTGCTTTACGAGGCTGATTTGCAACCACTTAGCCTCAGAAGAAATGCTTCTTTGGTGAAATATTATGGCAAGCTACGCAGTCTTGGAGACAAAAATCGAACCTCTGCTTATTTGATGGATTGGCGCAATGCTCAGAGGCTTAAGAGAAACAGTCCATTCAGCATGGTGGCTTCTGCTCGGCTTCTGGAAGGTTATGTGGAACAGCAAAATCTGGTTCAGTGCATAGACCCTTCTGATGGCCTCCCTAATGTTTATTTCCACACAGATCTCCCTGTCCAAGTGAACAAGCAAACTGACCTTCCTATTTTTCTGAAGCAACTGGCGTTTGAAATTATTAACAATATCCCGGCTGATGCTATTAAAGTGTACACTGATGGCAGTAAAATCGAGAGAGGCGGAACTGGAAGTGGTATCTATATCATTTCTAATAATATTGATCCCATGGAGATTCAGAGGAGGAATCCTGATTTGTAGCTATAGACGAAAGCCTGAACCATATTGCAACCTTTGCTTCAGGAGAAGAGGTCTGGATACTAACTGACAGCAAGAGTTCCATACAGTATCTGGCCAATTGGTCCAGAGTAAGAGACAGGGTGGGAGTATCCATCCTCAAAAGGCTCAAACAACTTTCTTTGAATCATCAGATCCACATATAGTGGATCCCCTCTTATGTCGATCTTGAGGGGAATGAAATATCAGATGCATTGGCCAAAGCGGGAGCTAGTGAGGTATTGGTTCCACTTGAGCCTCTTACCTACACGGAGATTTTCTCGCAGGCTAAGTTGAGTGGAAAAATAACTTGGTCTACTCCTCCACTACATCATTGGTATCGGGGCCATCGCCTGGCGGTTCTTTGGCACTAAAATGTAACAGACAGAGACAAACCGCCATCTCCCGTTTCCTCAGTGGGCACCTCAGAAGTATGACCTTCTCGGCTGTTCAAGAATATTTGACACATGCTCCAAGTGCTCTTCTGAGCAGGCTTCACCATCTCACATCTTGGAGTGCCTGGGGCTCAGCCATCAAGATCTACTGGAAGTCCGCTGATGATCCTGGACTTCCTTGAGGTTTTTGGACTCATGGACCTTGTCTAGCTCCGCTGGACTTTGGGGATAGGAAAAGAAAGAAAGAAAGAAGGTGTGTTGTAATTTTCAACCACATATGCTTCAGTCATGACCAGTCCAGTTTCAATTCCGATTGCTTGAAAAGAACACTGAGAAAGGTCTCGGCAGGTCACGGTGTGTGCACGTGCTCAAGTTGAGAAACTTTAGCAAGGGTGCTGTATAATTGTGTTTACAGCAACAGTTTCAAAAATACAGCATAATGTGTTGTGAATATGGGGCAAACATGCTGCAGTTTAATATTTTTTGCACTGAATATCATAAAAAATTATAATGTTTTCAGGGTTTATCAAAACTATTTGTTAGAAACTAGAAGTATTTTAGTGCGCATAAACGATACTTTCTGACAGAGAACGTTAAAAAAAACACATTTCATAAAATACAAAACCAACAAACTATGATTCCTTTTTCCACATACTATCATAACACATAAAACAGCATGGAATTTATTCAGAAGTGACATTCTACAGTTCCAATAATTCCCCAAACTCAGGAATGCCGTGGAATTCCATTTCACACTTGCCTTCCCGTAACTTAGTGACAGATTATGTCCGGTACGCATACCCGGGTGAATACTTAGTGGAGGTCTTAGCGACAGCAGTTATGAATGCCCCGTCGTTTTTACTGCTGGTAGCTTCTGAAAGCGTAAAAATTGACATGAAAACTCCTTTACTTTTCAAGTATCATTGTTTTACGTATGTTACTGGAATGTAATTAAATTCTAAAAGTTTTTTATATGTAAAGGAAGATCGAAATAATTGCTCTTTCTAAATTGTTAATTTAAAGGACCATTTTCGTATTTATATGGTTATGGTTATTTGCAAATTTTACTAGCCTAGAGCAAGCCAAATTACTTTATGGATGCATAATCTTTATTCTACTGTGTTGAAATTGCATAGATAAAGATTAGTTTTCTATTATCATGCGGGACACAAATTTAGTACAACCATTTCTCTTATTTCTCGAAAGATTTATGAAACATATTTCAAAAAATTTAGAAAATCAGTATCGTACAGAAGTTTTAGTTAGAAAACTGCAAAATATCATATTCTATTAAGCGCTGTTCAACAAGTATAATGGTAAACATTCGATTAAAACTAAACAAAATTTGCAAACTTTGTTAGAAAATTAATTATTGCAATGAAAAACAGTTTCAGCAATAATAAATTACAGAAAATGACTGCACAATAAACAAATTCTGTAGAATTACAGCACATTTTGCGGTTACCTTTCACAGAGTTGTAATGATAGTTTTACAACACGTTGATGTTTCCACCTTACAGAAACATGAACGACTTAATCCAATAGCGTTAAGCACAGAAGATGGATACATCCAATCACTGTCAGTGAAGCAAACGTTTTCGCCGGTACCACATAATACATTTTATATCATAAATAAATTCACAGCACAGGATGATGGTAGCATTTTTACCATCACTTTGGGACCCAGATGGCCGAGTGGTTTGGACCATTAAGACAGTCTGCGCGCTGCAACGGATGCGGGTTCGATTCCCGCCTTCGCCCTGGGTGTACTTCCTTTCTCTGTGACAGTGAAAATTCTTTCTGTGTCTGTCTTACTTGACGAAGGCTTCATAAGCGGGTATCTGATCAAGCACACAAGCCGGAATATATATGTACCCTACCCCCCCCCCCCCCCCACCATCACTTTGTGATGGTAAATGGGGGTATTTTTTTACAGTGTGGTACACGGTCCCAGAAGAATACTTGTGATAAACCTTTTTCAGTGATTTATATCTTTTAACGAAACTTAATTCAAAGTGTATGGTAATGTAAGTACTGTTATTTTCGTATGTATGACTCCTTGATGCATAAAATTCCATTTCTTTTAGAAATGCTTTGTTTTGCATGTGGGTAGTTTTTTTATTAATACCACCTTTATATTTTTGGTGTACATGAGTTAAGGTAAGGTATAACTAACACACACAACAAAGTAATGTATGAAGTTTGTAATAGTTTCAGAAAAAAAAGTGTTCTTAGAATACAAATTGCATTGCTATTTATTTTGAAGCTATACATAAATATTGGTTTTAAAAATATTGGATAGATTTTTTTTGCTCAACATCCCTTGTAAAAATAGGGTATAAAGTTAGTGCAGCTTTATATTGTAATTTTATACGAAATTTATGAAGTTACCTTACACAAATAAGAAGTTTACTCCATAAATTTTGTGGCAGTAGGTGCCGCATCCAGCTTCATGGACTAGCGTAACACCAAATTTGTGGAGTAGCGTTACACCATAAAAGAAATGTAAAGTTTTATTTGTGTGACGTATTCCATAAATTTGGTGCAACGCTACTTCATGAAGCTATAACAAGCTGGGCTTCCAATAATTTAACAGAAGTATCCTTACACAACGCATTTTTACGGTGTAGGGTCAACTGTAAAACAACGGAACCTCGTTCGACATCGTACTTTAACACCGACGGAATTTTTTACTACAAAGTTTTCACAAGACTTTTACACCAGTACTAAGGTAGTGTAATAATAAAACGAGAATAAATAACAACTGGTTTGTATTGTGCTCATCTAAAAAAAATTTCAGTCAAAAAGTTTACCTATAAATTATATTTGCCAAATTAGAAATTTCAAGAATCGAAAACGAGAAGCCAATTATCAAAAATCATCTTTCGGGTCCGGGCATCGCCAAAATAACTGCCGACCTATAAACGACCCGTGCAGCCAAAAATGTCCGACGAATAATACCCCATGTAGAGGGAGTGCACGTTAAATATGTCCCAAAGTCCCAACGCTGCGTACGATGTCGCCCTTGACGGTTGCGTTGGGTGCCTACTCAGGTGTCGGCTTGTGACTTGACTGTGGTTCTAAAATACGACGATCGTCGCCAATAGCCCTCGTGCGACGATAATTCAAACTAAACTAATCTGTTTTTTTTAATATATAATTTCTTATTCCCATAGAATATAATTATATCTATTGATATTTGAGTATAACACCTTTAACGCAAAACACTTTGAATAATACTTAAAATCCCCTACTAAAATTAATCACTAAGTTAACTTTAAAAATGACAGAACAAAACTAACTCGAGAAAATAGCCAAATATTTGAAAACTCTCCTGAGTGACATCCTAATTCTCCAGCAATCACATAACGTAACTTCTGTCACTACATCACTCACACGCCCATACCTAGTAAAGATCTTCCTAAAATCTAATTAACACCTGTGTGTACTGCAACTCCCCCTACTGACAAATTATAGTCCTAGCGTGCTATGAAGGAAGCCAAGGCAAGAAGAGATTGGTGTATGTTTGAAGGGATATTGTTTTGAGTTTCTCAATCTTACTTTTGATTCTCAGCGACCGCTAAGATGTTAAAATGAAAAGTTATAAGGGTCATGATGTATGATAGCATCAGGAACTGTATTTGTTTTCTGAAAATCTTATATAATATTTTTTTGTATGCGGAATATAGTTTTCATGAAATTTGGTTCAAGTGTATGGAAACTTTTTTTTTTCGATAAAATTGCATTTCAAAATCGTCACTTGACCAGGGTTCTAAATTACGAGGGGAAATTGACTGTGTTAAAGCTCCATGGAGGCTAGATATAGAGAGCCGGAAAAAGTACAACCTAACATATCAAGAGAGAGGTAGAGAGCAGCCGACTGAGCGGATGAATGGTCAGGCAGTCAGAAGGTCCCGTGTTTGATTCCCGGCATATGAACAAAGATATTTGGGTTTGTGTCTGTATTTGCCCTGAGTACACTGCGACACACGTTCTCATTAAATTTGTGGAGTCGAAAATCCCGAACAAGCGCACAATGACGCTACTTGTTTGCTATAGGTGCTTGCTCAGGTGTCGACCTTTTCACTTAACCAGGGCACTAATTAATGAGGTGTAATTTGGTTATGTTAAAGCTCCATGGAGTCTAGAAATAGAGTGCATGGGGAGCCTCTGGGTTCGGGTTCGAATCCCCGTAAGGCATGGATGTTTGTGTTTGTCGAGTATACGCGGAGTACGTGCTCGTTAAATCTGTTGGGTCCGAAAGTCCTCCAAGTTCCCATACCAAATCAATACCTCTGGGGGTGACAAGCCTATTCTGGGGATCCTCTAGTTGGCCTCTGTCTCTAAAAATTAGATGAATCCACTTATGTGTGTGTGTTGTCTGTTGTGTCTGTCTTACTTGACGAAGGTTTATAAGCGGGTCTCTAACCAAGCACACAAACCTGAATATATGTGTCTACCACCCAACCAACCAGTGCATGGAGCCAGAAAATGCGCAACCTAACCTAAAAGGCTTATTATACAGCTCTGTAGGAGGTAGAAATAGACAACACACACAGAGGAAACTATTAGGTAGGTAGGTAGGTTGGTACATATATTTTCCGGTTTCTGTGCTTGATCAGAGATCCGGTTATAAACCTTCATCAAGTACAACAGACACAGACAGAATTTTTACTAACAGAGAGAGAGAGAGAGAGAAAGTACACCCAAGGCGAAGGCGGGAATCAAACCCGCAACCGGTACAGTGTTGCTCAGACTGTTAGCGTAATGGACTTTGATCAAACCCCCTAGGCCACCCGCGCCCCCGGAAACTATTAAATTACCAATTAAATTACAGCTCTGTAGCGTGCATTAACTTACAAACAACCATCAACAAATAAATATAAAGACAACATATTTCATCAATTTGACTACTTTAAACTTGGAGACGTAGATGAAGTGTTTATGGTGGGAGGTTAATTTATTGATTTTGAAGACATACTAGGCGATAAAGGAAGATAGGCACAGACATCTTAATATACAGCAATATATCTCTATAGCGAAAAACCTTCCAACCACCAAACAAATCATTAAAAACACATTTGGCTTATTTGGCGTAACTGACCACATATTTGTGGAGAAAATAAAGATGTCTTATACAACTATATAACAAAATAATTGGCGAAAAACTTAGTCTAGTTTTTTCAGATAACTCTTACTAATTTAATAATAAAACAATTTGAAATCTGAAAGTTTAAAAATCTTACTCGGAGTATAAACCACATATTTGGGCCAAGTTATGTCGCAAACGACTACCTAGCTTAAGAGTCTTTAAAGTACAAACAAACACACACAACGTTTTATGTTTATTGTTTTAGATTAATTGAACAATTTAATTAAAAAGTTTATTTTAAAGTTTATGTTTTGCATTCTTTTACTTGTATTTTATCTTAGAGTAACTTACCCTAATAAACAACACAACATATATTTAGAAACTATCATATTATGCTGTAATCAACCTTCACACAACTGTCACTGTAACCCTCTCACAGGAAGTTACATGCTTCGATCTAACTCACTCCTGGCCGTAGTGAGCCCAGTGGTCAGCGTCTCGGTCTCGGGATCGGAAGGTCCTGCGATCGGGTCCCGGTACCACTGAAGACCTACCGAGTATATGCGGAGTACGTGCTCGTTAAATCTGTTGGGTCCGAAAGTCCTCTAGGTTCCCATACCAAATCAATACCTCTGGGGGTGACAAGCCAATTCTGGGGATCCTCTAGTTGGCCTCTGTCTCTAAAAATTAGATGGATCCACTTATGTGTGTGTTGTCTGTTGTGTCTGTCTTACTTGACGAAGGTTTATAAGCGGGTCGCTGACCAAGCACACAAACCTGAATATATATGTCTACCAACCAACCAATCAACTCACTCCTGGGTTTCATGCATCCCTAATGACAAATTATTGTCCTAGGATGAACAAAGCCCTTGCCAAGGTTGGTTCACAGTTCCTAGTTAAGAAAAAAAATAGCACAACACGTTTCATGTTTTTTTATAGATTACCTAAACAATTAAATTAAAAAAGCGTATTTATTTGACAGAAATAAAACAGCATTAATTTAGAAAAGCATAAGTTTATTAAGTTAGTTCTAAAGAAAAGTGAAATAAGTTCTAAAGAAAAGTGAGTTCTACATTCATTTAAGTCTATTTTATCTTATACAGTCCCTGGACAAATTTTTAGACGCACTGTATTTTTTTTTAGTAATTTTATGTTTCTTAAGAGTTTTATGCAATAATGACATATTTAAACTACAATATTATTGATTTTCATTTAAAAGAATTGTTGTAGCTACATATTTGTATTTATTTTAAGATAATTATGATTAATTATGATTAAGATTAATTTATATTAATTATTTATTATAAGATTATTTATGTGTGGAATCATCATCCTCAAATGCAGGAGACAGTACAGTCTTGCATTGATAGCATGTCGCGCAGAATTAAAGCTTTGATAGCGGCTCAAGGTGGCTCAACTAAATATTGACTTTTACTATCATTATTTTCACTTTTCTTTACAACTAACTTAATAAACTTATGCTTTTCTAAATTAATGCTGTTTTATTTATGTCAAATAAATCGGTAATTGATTGGATAATATAAAAATAAAAAACAAATCAATTTAAAATAATAAAACGGCACAATATCACCCGGTAATTAATATTTTACATGAAATCTTGCAGTGCGTCTAATAATTTGTCCAGGGACTGTAATAGAGTAGTTTACCCTAATAAACAAAAGAACATGCATTTAGAACATATCACATTATGTTGCAATCAACCTCTACAAGACTGTCACTATATCCCTCTCACAGTAACCTCCACGCTTCAATCTAACTCACACCTGGGTTTCATGCATCCCTAATGACAAATTATCGTCATAGGGATGGACGAAGCTCTTGACAAAGTTGGTTCACCGTTGCTAGTTAAGAGCCACCACATGCATAACTCTTAGCGACCGCCCAGCCGTTAAATTGAAAATTTCAAGAGCATCAGCGAAAATTAAGGATTTTTGACCCACCAACGTGAAATAATCAATATTTTCTCCATTAGATCTTTTCAAGGAGTGAAAGAAGATCAGTTTTGATGACATCCCTTCCTATGGGATTATGCGTTGTGAGTTAATCAGGGCCACATGTTGTCTGGGTTGTCTATTAGTTGCTAATGAAGAACATTACATGCATGAGTTTGATTTGAGAAGATTGTTGTCTCAAGAGAATTAAAAACTCTTAAGCCGAAGAAATATATTTTAAACTCTCAGCAAAAGCATTTGTGTTGCGATTTTTAGGGACTAAAGTATTAAAAGTAAATAAAGAACTAATACGAAGTAAATGTTAAATTATGTTTTGTTTCTTAAGGAAATTTTTTTTACGTTCAATAATTGCTTGCTTACTTTTATCTGAAAATTTTCACTTTAACGTGTTCATCAACAGTAAGTTTAAATAATTTCAATATTTTACTAAATAGTTGAATAAAGCAATGAGTTGATTGGATTTTAGTTTTGAAATCACAAATATGATTGTGGATTACGGAGTGACGTAAAAGTAATAAGGGTCATTGTCAAAAAATGCTACAATTTCAACTTTCAAATTGTTTAAAAATTGTTTTTTTTTATTTGAAATATATTTATGCTTTAGATTACCTAAAGAATTTTTTTAACGAAAGGTTTGGTATAGACACTTGATTATTACTTATAAAAAAATAGTAAAGTTTAGATTACATGTTGAATTAAAATAAGATAACTATCGACTTTCAAGAATAAAGTAAACTTCTTTTAAGCATGCTTCATAAAAAAGTCATCAGATTATAAATTATGCAAAATTTCAAACTATATTGAGAAATCGATAATGAAAAAAATGGAATATTTGAGAACTAATATTCAACTGCAATTTAAAATAATAAACCTCTGAGCACTTTAAAAAAAAAATTAGTATTAATTTCCTCCAATGCAGAGAAGCGAAGCTTCTAACATTCGATCACTAGTTTTTGACACACATGGACACGACACAACAACACACATATTTGTAAAGTTTATTGTTTGTTGCACGAAATAATAAAATAAATGCTTAGGATTAGAAAAAACTTTTAAAAACTTTTAGTATAATTATATTACTTCTTGAACGAAAACTTTATTCAAGAAGTATTTCGTCAGAAGATAAATAAAATTCCATGGAGAAAAAAATACTATCTTAGTGCACAATATTCGATTTTTCAATAAGAAACAATACTGATTTCAATTTTCAACAAAACGTGGGCAATGCCGATTGTATTTCGAAAACAAACATTTATTTGTGTACTCTTTTTTTTTATTTGCTTTTCCAGTTATGCAAAAAAGCATATGACAAAATTCCTTGAAATATTTATTTTTCCTCTATAGGAAAATGGCAAAATAGTGCTTTATTGTTGAATGTTAGCAACAGGCAAATGTGATATAGAATGAGAACAAAAGGCTTCGGTCACAAAAGAATGAGACATTTGCTTTTTTGTTGAAATATGGGAAAGAATCCACAAAAGTCATTCTATTAGATAGAAAATAGTAACATAATAATGCTTAGATAAACATTATTTTTTTAAGAATTTGATAAACATGTTTGAACACGGAACAACTATGTTATTATCCAAAAAGTTGCATGTAGTAAGAGTGAATTATATAGAAACATTTTTCAATTACACCTGCAAAAAGGGAAGGTTTGAAAGCCTATACAGAATAAACAAATGTGTTATTATAAGAGTAAGGAAACGAATGCGTTACATTTGACTGTTCATAATAATTGCGTTATAGTTTTAGATACATAGAAAAAGTAAGTTGATATTTATTTAAACATGTAAATGCTTTATTAAAAACAATGCGCAAACTTTCTTACAACCTATATAAAAAGAGATAATTGTTTTTTATCGTATCAGACTGACAAAACTGACATGAACAAGTACTACAATTATTTTATATTTATTTAAAAATGTAAATGCCTTATTAAAAACAATGCACAAACTTTCGTACAACCGATATCAAAAAAGATAATTGTTTTTTTCGCATCAGACTGACAAAACTGACATGAACAAGTACTACAATGCACAACATTGAAACCGCTCTTGTAATCCAAAATGGGCACAACAGGCCTTGCCCTTTGGCCATCCAGTTTCCTCCAACTCTACTGAGTTTAGTTTCCATTTTCATCCAACTCTAAAGAGCCGAACTAAATCACAAGTTTCGCTTACTAAGAAAAGGAAAGTTATCAGTGGACCAAATATGAAGCTTTACCGCCGCGATCATTATAAATTATATTTGAGTCTTCACCTCCAAACGGGCCTGACTGTAAAGCGAAATTGGCAACTGAGCTTGGTGCCCGTTAGAAAACCAGAGTTGCTTGTCGACATACAGGATGGCGCAAATAAAAGTGGGCCCGGCGTAGAGATAGGAATGCATTGAAATGCTTGGTGAGAAAAACTCTTGAAGCCGCCTGAAAGCTTTCAAGTCAAAATAAAATATTATTCAAGTATGCAATGGTTTCACTTGGCAAACTTGTTTTTGCATTGATTGGATTGGATATAAGCATCACATTAGAGCTTTTTAGTTGTCTGTTACGTGTATATTTTTTCTTGACCTTATCGATAAAACTTGTCTAATTTAGCCCAATGCTCTTTTTCTTTATTCAGTGGCTTATCTGCGTAATCATGTGAAATTTCCTGACATTAATTTTAGAAGCGATGTAGGAAAAACTGAGGCAGATACTTACGAACCTTTTTGTAGAAGTATCAGTCCCAAATTTAGAATGGGAAAGAATAGTTTTAGTTACATTACATTTATCAATAAGATTTTCTATTTTATACACAATATACATATTATAATTCATACAAGATATTTTCCTGAAACAGTTTCTAAAAATACTCTTTTAAAAATGCTGCAGACCATACGCTCTACATATAACTTTTAAAACTTAACAATTGTAAAGTCCAATTTACAAATAAATAAAGGCAGCTGTGCATTCTGCATACATTTTAAAATTTCTTGGTATGCATTCAACGCATTGATTTCCTGAATCTGAAGGAAATCCAACCATTGTCCTGTAAAATAAGAAATAAACAATTTCTCCGTGGAAAACAGGCCCGAAATTTTTCTTTTTACTCTATTCGTGCAAAGGAAACCTATTCGCTATTGATTTTGATTTTTTTTCTGCAAAGAAATTTCATCAATTGAAAGGAATTTTTTGCTAGAAGCACATCCAGCTTTTTGAAATGAAGGTATATTCAATAAATTATTTTATATAAAGTTATAAAGTCAACAGATAGAATGCAAAAGACCTGAAGATCTGTTGCAGAGTACATGGTTTAGTTCAATAAATCGAAGATTTTTGTTGATATCGATATTCTCAGTTTCTATGGTTTATCATAAATTTTCTGTTTCAGAACTGTTATGTGGAATTAATTCTAAGTCACTGTTACCCATACGAATTTTCATTTTGAGTAGCGCAGTTGCATGAATTAATTACCGTCTATTTGGGATATCTGTATAAAAATAATCTCGCCTTAAAAACAAGAATGGCGATAAGGAGCAAAAGTCTAAGTCCTCTGACACAACTTTTAAACCTTTTGTACTAATATTTATTAATATTTTTAGTTTTTGTTTTTAAATGTAAAATGGTTCTTATCATTACAGATAAACCTTAAATTGTTAAATATTTTAGAAACTATGTATTGTATAATACTAATTATGTAAATCAATTAAGTTTTTTAAATTTGTTTCTTATGAACTACTCATATTCTTAATTAACCTGGTATGGATTTGCTGAAAAGGATCTGATAAACTGAAACTTACAAGCCTGGGATAGCAAGATATATGTTTGCTTAGAGTCTATAAGGTATTTAAACACAAACACGCAATCATTAGAGTGAATTGTATAAGTCATATCGTTGAATATTACTGTTTAAAGTTTTGTTTTATTTTTTGGTGTTGGCAAACGATAGCTAGCCGGGGGGCAGAGACCCCTAGTTAGATAATATAATAGTTAATAAGTTAATCTGCATATGTATATTTGCTAAAGCGTCATGTAAGGCGCCACAGCAATTTGTAGTCTCTCTAGCTATTTGTGTCCTCTATATTATGCGAGTTAATGAAGGTTCAGGATATATATCACTCGAATTTAATGATTCATATTCAAAGAGGTATTAAATAACAGCGTCTTTGTATACTTGGTGCGTATACTGTTAGAATGCTACTGATATTGTAGACGGATACTGTTGTATATATTGTATAAGGCTATTGTTGTACTGTTACAGGTACCATTATAATGTTAAACTATAAATAGTAACGTTAATTTATTAACTGGGATTCCAGAAATCTTGTCATTCAAAATATTCTTTTCCAAGACTGTGTTTTCCTCTAAAACTTATTTAGTCTTTTATTTTATTTGGATGCTGATAAAAAAATATTCTCTGTTTTCTCATATGATTACAATTGCTCTGTGCTTTTTCAATAATCTTCCAAAATTTCCACTTGTTTATTTTTTGCTTCTGGGGTAACACGAATTCAAAGGTTTTTTTAGTATCGCGAAAGTAAACTTTTCTTTTAATAGTATTGGCTTTATCGTTTTTCATTGGAAATTTTCTCTACATTTTCAAAGTTGAAAATTTTCATAAAAGTAAAGTGAATTCCAGAAAGGAAAAATGATTGCTTATTTGCTTGCGTGTTATTTTTGATCTAAAATTTATGGTGAAGTGTTTTTATTAATTGAAAGCACCTGGTACTTAACGTATTTTTGTGTATCATAAAGAGACTATTGCAATTTTTTTTAATTTATAAAGCTTTATGTTCCCGAACATTATTTATTAATCGTTTTTATTGCACTCAGTTTAAAAAGTGTATAAAATTAAATCTGGATTTAATTGTATATATTAGTCAATTTAATACGAATAAACGTAGAAATGAAATAATAGAATTGCATCTACAAACCATCAAGACCTTCCGCAGTTTTTACTTCCCTTGAAGTGTTGGAAAATTATAAAGATATATGTACCTATGCAAGTTACACTCTTAAAACAAAAGAGTGAAATCCACTCCTATAGGGGAAGTGCATTTTCGGCACCGGAAAGGAGTGGAAATTAACTCAGACTGAGATAAAACCGCTCGTTTGTTTTAAGAGTGTAGATATACCTCAAACTCACGAGATACATAATTTATAACACACCTAAGCAAGTTGGGGCATGTTAGCATCTCAAATTAATTGAACTCCTCGAGAAAGTTACGAGATAAGTGTTCCATTCATAATATCTTGCTCATTGTCATGAATGAATTAGGCACTTTGAGTTAATTACTCGCGAGAGATGGATGGTACGGTTTAGTGGTAATTACACTCAATCAGAGCTAATTACAGTTGCGTGTTGGTTTTACTTTAAAAAGAATAATATGAGGTGTTTTATAGATGGAATGTATTAGATTGTAAATAGTTATTTATGCAACAAGTTAATAAAATAAAGCTTTTATTTTATTAGAAAAAAAAGGAAGGAAGGAAGAGAAAAATGATTATTGGAAGAGCAAAGGAAAAAGCTAGTCGAACAATTTCCCTAAGTTTTAAAAAGTTTAGCTTACTCAAGATATTTGTATTGATATTTTTAAAAGTCGCCTGCAAAATATATTTTGAACATTGCGAACAAGATCTCAACGTTGTTTAATAGCTACTTTTTCACACGTGTACTTAAAGTTAACTTTTGCACAATGGTTTCTTGAAGCGGGTTTTTTTCGTATTTTTTTAATTACGTTTGATATTTGAATAGCATAATTAGAAGTTTATCGAAATTTGAGGTCTTGAGCCTTAAAATTACACATTTTTGGTAAAGTAAGTGCAAGAAAAAATTGTACCAGTTTTTGTTGTGTTTGTTCATACTTTTTTTTACATATCCCTGGGTCAAAATTAGACCAGTTCCATAATGTTTGTGACCTGAGAAAGTCCAAAAATAAAAGTGGGTCGTCGTTCATGTCCTTCCACGTCAAACCGAGGCAATGGAGTATGTGTTCGGGACTGGCTTGAGCACTTCCACGACAGTTGGGGCAGTCCGGGAACAGCTTGGTTCCGGCCTCAAACTTCAAACTCTTTGTGTGTCCCGTCCTGAATCTGGAGAGAGCAGTTTGGTCTTGCCTGCAAAGTTGCAATTTAGAAATCTCGCCTGGTTTCTTAGCGCCATACCATTAGTGCTGAGGGGGACTCCAGTCTATTTCTGTCTTTTTGTTCATACTTATATTATTTAACTGAAAAATCCTTCAAAATTTAATTTTGAAAAAACATTTTGCAAGAACTACGAAATCGTTTTCACACTTGTACAACTTTATTTTAATGACGAATTCAACATATCGATAGCAATTTGAAGCACATTTTATCAGGAATAATTTAAAATATAATTTGGCGCCAAAACTATGCCCTCGATTTTGCATTTAAATAACGTAATAAACGTTTGTGGGGAAGGTTTTCAAAAAAGTCTTCAAACGGTATCGTAGCTTACAAGAGGTATAAGAATAAATAGTAAAACATTGTCAATGTTCAGTGAGCTTGTGTCCATGCTAATTGAATACTTAGTTTTAATTCAAGTAAGTTTTTTAAAAAAACTTTTTTTACCATACTAACTTCCTTTTAAATGGCTTTCTCTTAAAAAAAATATTTTATTAGTGTTATTCACAAACAAAAACCGTATAAGTACTTAAATTCCTATTTTAGTAACAAGTAAAATTTAAAGATATAAACGAGAAATCGTTAAAGGAAAATTATCGAAGCGTAAATTCATCTACTTTTGCTGAGTAGTGAAGAAAAATCATATTTAAAATATATACAATAAAATAATAAATAAAAATAAAAAATAATCCCAAAACCACTTCATTAACGGCCAAATTAAGTAATCAGTTTGAAGCAGTCCATATAATTACACACACACATCCACGAAACTTATCAATTTAACTTAAAAACCGCACTACAACTAACAAACCTGAGAGCCTCGAGCATTAACAAAAATGATGACATCATCAATTTTAAGACGCAACCTGATACTAGCAACTTTAAGCAAAAGAGGGGAATTTTAAGACACCTCTAAACACAATGATTTACGGCTGCCACAGGTCATATTTCTTCGCTTAATTCGGTTTATAGAAGAAACTGTTTTATATTTAATAATAAAACGTAATTCCCAAGTCGCTACTTCCAACTGGAGTAAAGTTAGAGTTATATCTTGGTAACCTTAGATGTGGAAAACGGGCAAATGTTCGAATTAATGTATTTGTTAGGGTCTTTTTTCTAGTAATGTAGAGTTCTTTTGAAAAGGCAGTTTTCGAAACCGTGGAAAGTATTTTGAATTGAATTACTTAAATACATTGGGTATGTTAATGAAAAATGTATTTCGTATTAGAGAATAATTTTACCATTAAAATATTAATAAATTGATTCACAACTTATCTATTGTAATTCGAATAGTTTCTTATATGTTGTATTGTTTAAGACTTGGAAATACAATGTTTTCTCTCTCTCTCATAATAACTGCTATACTATTAGTAAAGTCAGATAAAGATACATTTGTTAACAATTAGTTATATTAACCTATGTAATAACGTAAATTTAATTAATGTATATTGTTATCATTATATATATATATATTAATTATATAATATATAATAATATATAATTATATATATATATATACATATATATTATAATAATATAGTATATTAGTAAATATATATACATATAAAATATAATAAATGATTAAATATATCTATATATATCAAATAGTATATATATATAGTGTATGTATATAAACTTAATAATACAATAGTTTTTTCATCTCTATAATATTATACTATTAGTATATTATATATATATAATATATATATATATATATATATATATATATATATATATATATATATATATATATATATATATAATATATATATATATATAATATATATATATATATATATATATATATATATATATATATATATATATATATAATATATATATATATATATATATATATTATATATATAGTAAGTAAACACATAAAAGAACAAAAAATGTGTTATAAAAATATATAACAGAAAAGTAAATAACAAACATAGGAGGCAATGAAAAAAAAACAATTGAAAGAACAGTTAAACATTGAGGGGCGCTGAAGCTGCCTCCACTACTGATAAACAGAAATGAACAAATAAAAACACAAAAAATATTAAATGAAGATAAAAATGGTGGGTTTAGCAAGTTTTCAAGGGACAAGCATCAACTATCACCATATATCATTATCACCATTGGGTCAAGAAATCATCCCAATTGCCCCGAAACAGCGTTGAGAATAAACAATAATAAAAATTTAAAAAAAACAGAAATGATACAAAGAAATCAAATGAAACAAATGAAATAATGAAAATATAACAGACCCTATGAAGAGCGCTGCGAAACCAAATAAACAAATATTAATAAGAATTATGTTCAAATATGTAGTAAAATCAATAGACATTACTTAAGTAAAATTAGACTAAATGACAGTGAACTTTATAATTCAAGCATATTGTAAATTTCTACCAAAAAAAGAAATTATTTAGAAGCTGATTTTACTAGTTAATATACAACAGATATTAGTTTAACCTTGCTAAACTTAGTATACTTACTTTAGTTTATTTTTAATAATAATAGCCATTCTTCTATTCCTTACTTACAACTTGTTTTGAAATCCATAAGATTAAATGGCATGTTTCAGACCAATCGAAGCGATGGTCAAAATAAATGCAGGAATGAAAGGTGGAAGAATTTTCGTGACCTTAAATAAGCTAATTGATTTTGGGTGTTGTTCAAACATTGAAAATTATTTTAAATAAAGAATCACACAAATTCCTTTTTCAGTTTGATTTTGAACTTAATTCCAGAGATTACGTATAAATGATATTAATACGTTAATTCCTTAGTAAACATTTTACTGAACTTGATATCGTTATTTATAAGATTAGGATAAAATAAAGCCATTTTGCAATCAAAGACTAAATTAATCAAACATCCTTAAAATACAATTCTACACAACAGTACTTCTGCATTCCCATGTGGTATATTTCATGCGGAATTTAACATTCTATAAATTAGATTTAAAAGGCTCTTTTCATCAGAATACAAGCTTTAAAATAATAAATCATCCAAACAAGCAACGCTGTGGCTTCCGTTTTACTGATGATTTAATTCACCGAAAGCCAGTATTAATTCGTGATATTATATTTCCATGGAGAGTGTATAGTGCTTTGATGAAATTTGAGTGTATTGTGAATCCCATGAAAGCTTGAAGAATTTGTGTGGATTCTATTGTTATGAGTTAGTTCAGTAGCCAATTATCATCAATTTATGGCTCACGTACTGCTCTGATTAGGTGGTCCGTTGAAATGTTTACCATTTCATCTGGGCTTTGTCAGTCATAGTGCCATGTGTTCCTGCTAGTTGCGTTGATAACACATTTAGTCAGTTCATGTGAGGTAAATAGTAATTAGAGGGAAATAAGCTAAATAAGTTTTCTAAAACTAGACTAATAACTAAATTGTTTTTTTTTAAATCAGCTTGGAACATTTTGATGAAAATTTCAATATAAAGCTTCATTAGTTTTTGAGTGAGAACACAATAATTTGTTCTAGTACTTATTAAAAGTTGACAAATTGTTCTCTTTATGATTAAAATATTACTAATTTTTTTATATTCTAAACATATTTAAGGTTCAAATTTATCTAGTACATCCAGTTACGAACAAAAGGAGAGGGTAAAATGGGGAAGGGTAAAAAACTTAAGCGCTTCAGACTCTTCTCCTCAGTTAAATAAAGGCGCAAATATTTTGTTCCTAGATTTCCTTGTAAAAATAAGAACAAGACTCCCTTAATGAAAAATAACAAAAAAATACCGTAATTCCACCTCGAATTATGAAATATGCATTAAAAAAATAAGGAGCATTTTTCTTCACCTTGCCCTATATAGAGTGTTATAAAAAATGGCGTTTGAAAAATTAAAAAAAAATATTATAAATAATTTTATTTTGTTTGAACTACTTGTTTCCTTGATATAAATTGCTTTTTGAAAAAGCTCATTTGAATCAAGGAACCAAGGAACACATTTTATAAAAACAAACTTGGTAAATGCAATTTATTAATTCAGTTAATCCAGCCATTAAATAACATCGTTAAATCTTAACGACTTATTGAGATACGGATTGTGTTTTATGGACTATCATTGGAGTAAGATGCATATTGATTAACCTCAGATTTTAATGACTTCACTTTGGAATGCTCGTCAATAAATGTACACATAACGCATTTAAAACGTAAATTTTCTGAGTTGGGGCATAGTGCTATGCACTTAAAAAAATTAACAGTATTTTTTTCTAAGTCATACGGATTTTTTTAATTTGTTCAAATATAGTTATAAATATAGTCTTTCAATTCGAAATAAAATAAACTCGTCATTATTGCTTTGTAATAAGTTATGTTCTGATCTAAAAAAATATTTTTATTTTCTGCATACAAATTGTTGTAAAAAAGTTTTGTGACTTCGTATACACCAGATGTCTTCTACTGATAATCCCGTTATGTTTTATTTATTATTTTGCATTTGGGTTTTAGTGTTCTGATACTTAATTTTAAAAATTTAGGTTTTCTTGAAGTACTAAAGAAGTCAAGCATAAAAAATACCCTATTTATTTTACAGAAAATTTTCTGTTCTTTTTTAAAAAGGCGATTTCTCACTTTATATTTTTGCTAATCAAATTTCCTTAACTGCCTCGTAATTTCGTTAACCTGTCCTGATTTTTTTTCGTTTATTAATAGTTTTCGATAAATAAGAGCTAATTAGATATACAAACCTAGAGCCTAACCTAAGAGCTGAGTAGAGACCCTACAAACATTAAAAAATATTTTTTGCCGAAAACATGCGATACAACTCTACCAATACACCTCAATTGTTACACCTTTTAGAGTCCCATCTTTTTAACGAGGCAGCCAACGATATCCTAGAGATATCGCAGACATATTTTCGACATATCGGCTGTAGAGGCTATCAAATTGTGACCTTCAATTAAGGTTGGTGTGACAGCATGAGATGGCGCTATCGATTTTCCGGTATAAGGAAGATCGGGAGAACGCTTAATGCAATAAAAAGAACTCAGTGGGGAGTATGATGAAGTTTTTGTTGAGTATTCTGAGATGGTATTGTGTAGAAGAAATGGTTCGTGGAGGGTCATTCTTTATTGAAAATCTATCTAAACGATTTTTAAAAATCAGTATATTTGGAATTAAATTATATTTGTTTTCATAGTTAGATAGCGTCATAGAGTTCTTTCTCTTGCCCGTGCAGTTTCAATATACTTCTTTATATAACCTCCTACATTTAACTTTGTCCCTACTGTCACTTTGGTGACATAAAGAAGAAATTACAAGAAGCTTCTTTTAAAATATTTTATTTTGAATATGAACTATATCATGTGATTATAATTTGTAGACATAAATAACATTCCTTTTCAAATTTTCTTTTAAAAATATCACTTAATTTCCCCAGAAAAAAATACTCCAAACTGACGACGTCTCTGATTGTCCTAGGAGAAAGGCAAGGGAGAAAATACAAAAAACTGGTCTAAAATGAGCCAAAACTAAGGGCTTACTTCAGAATTTTCTGATCATGACTGACTATCAGAACAACTTCATTCCTAAAAGCAAAAGATAGCCAGATTTACGGTGAAAACACCCCTTGAAAGCTAATCACCAAGTAACTTGTAACAGACTAAACCATGATACCCAGATGAGAGGCAATTTGTGACAGCTCTACTGAGAAGCTGTAAGATCTAATTTATTATATTTATCTATCTTGCTTATTTTGTTCCTTTTCAATTGATATATTTTTTTCCTATAAAGCCATACTTAAAACAAAAGTATCACTTAATTTAACAATTTTCTTCAAAATTATTATGAATTCAGTGAATTTAAACAGCAGTGGTGAAATTATAAAATTTCAACCATTATGTTGTCAAAAACTAAATATGTAACAAAACTCAAAAATAATTTTTATTTAGCAACAAAAAAACAGATATTAGCTTATTCTGTATATATTTGCAATATTGTGACCTCTCTCTCTCTCTCTCTCGCTGATTAACATAGGTTTGTTGAAGCTCTGTGAAGGACGATAACCGGTGGTTAAGAAATCGTCGTTAAGCGAGAGCAAGAGATATAATATATTCGAAGCTTCTTCTGGAAATCTATACTTAAAAAACGGTGAGATTTCAAGGAGTTTAGTAACATAACAATCTAGTAAAAATGACACAACCAAGTTCACCTTTTCTATCAAATGTTTCAATTTGAAACATAACTTTGAACTAATGATTTTTTGAATTTTAAGTTCTTTTAAACAGCAAAAAATAATAATATATACTAAAGCTTTTAAAAAGCTTTAATCAATCTTAGTTATCAATGTAATTAGTTTAATTAATTTAACTGATATTGTATCTAGCAAAGGAAAACCTTCGATTCAGCACGATTACAGCAATTCTTTGTGGCCTCTTTGCCTCAGAAAACAGCCATTCTCCCAGATGTAGTTACAGCATTCTCCTAGAATAATCAACATGGGCTGGCAGTTCTCTGGGTGACAATAACAGGACGTTAAGAACTTCGGGGACAAAGGAAAGAATCTCTAAAAGGCTACTTCAGGACGCGTTTGGATGGCGAAGGGGATCTAATATCTGATTACAAGGAGCTGGGTAATGTAATAATACGAAATGAGAGTCAATATTGAAGAGATTTGATGGTGGGCTAGGAATTGGAAGGAAATATGGTAGTATTAGGTTTCTTCTTTAATGTAAAGTAAATATGTTGGTGACCAGATGGCATAAGATTTTAGCAAGATATAGTTTGTAAGTATTCAGTTATTATTGGAGGTGTTTATGACTAGTAATACTTTAATATCATTTTTAATATTTTAAAAGTTATTGTGGTTTAACTTATTATTGTCTAGCTTAAATCATAATTTAAATTTTTTTTAACTTTTCCTTCAAAATTATCAAAAAATTTATTAATAAAATTTAAAGCATAAAAGAAATCCCTCGTAGGTTCAAGCTCTTACATTCTTGCCAATAGAAGTCTATATTGATAACCAGTGTAACATGTGACAAAAAATATTAGTATAGGTAACTGACTTGGAACAAGTTAGAGTTTCTACCTGTTCCCTTTTACTAGTGCTAACTTCAGTTCGTAAAGTTTAGTTTAGTTTGAATTCTCGTCGCACTAGACCTACACGAGGGCTATTGGCGACGGGCGTCGTATTTTAGAACTACAGTCAAGTGACGAACCTCAGCTAGTAAAGAAAACTTATGCTGGGTGCCAGAAATTAGGAGCGAGACAGTATAGCTGATTTCTCCATACCTATATAAAATTTATATATTTAATTTGTTGTTGTTGTTGCTTTTCTCGGATTACCATAGGAGTAATTTCTTTAAAACTGTTGGTAATAAGCAATATACTTTCCTAGTTTCTATATTTATTATAATACTATGAACTATCCAAAAAATCAATAATAGAGAAATGCAAATCCTTTTGCAATTTATTACTTAAGCCAAAATAATCATTCTCTGTAACAATTTAGCACAACTTGTAGACTCCAAAGATAATCTCCTTAACCTAGGTAACTATTTATCACGAAGCCTCGTAAGTAGAAGGTTATTATTCTAAACACCCCTCCACAGAATCCAGAATCAAGTATCTACTTCAAAAGATAGAAGTTACCTAAATAATACAATTAGTGACGTAAAACTAATTAGCCTTGTGGCCGAAAAGAATGCGGAATTATCATTGCAATTAACGTTTTCTTTTTTGGCGCTAATTTTTTGCATTCTCTCTTCTGAAAACACGGCAACTTAATTAGTTTAAAGGAAGGCTTATTCTGTATATTCTTGACAACACGTGCTTCTTCGTAGTGGTTTTCTCCTTTTCTGTACCCCTAGAGACCACTCTGTTTCGAGATTATATTTATTCTTTGATCGTGTTTACTTTAGACGAGAATTCTGCCAGATTTGCTGATTTGATATTTTTTATATGGTTAATTGGAATTTGATGAAAGCGATTGGTGAAAATTGACAAAGATCCACGAATGAAATTAAACAATACCGTCTTTATTATTTTGTTGGCAAAAATCTGTTATTTTATCATGTGAGCATGATTTGACGGTCTAATTTTAGTTAAAAAATTCAATTTTCAAAATAGCCAATTCAAATTGAAAAGAAAATTAGGGGTAGGTTATTTTGTCTGTTATGAAGATTGTTTTTTAAATGAACGTTCGTAAAATAAAATTATACATAAAATATATAAATTTTTATGAAATAAAATACACGCTACATATAATGCCGAATAAATTATCTTCATTTAATCATATGTTTAAGTTTTTTAATTGAATTTTTAGTTAAAATTCATTTGATAAGGAAACTACATGAATATAATTTTTAACAAAACGCCTCATTTTCACAAAATTGAAAAGGAAAAATTTATATTTATACAAAATTTATATAGTATAGCTATTCAGATATTTATAGGAAATCATATATATTTCTCTAACCATAAAAAAACCCTGACAATTCTTTCTTTTAATAACCATTACCCGGTACAATGTATCTTCTAAATTTTCTACAGTTATTCCTTTGCGACATAAAACAATTTACATGTAAGTAAACACATAGCATCTTATTACAAAATGCAAATACTAAAGATACTTTTGATGACAATCATGTGATTTAAGTCCAATTTCCTGTTAACACAGACGGTAGCTTACTTGCCGTCTAATATGTTAAAGAGTAAAGAGATTTTTGAAAAATCTTACCTTAGTATAAATTATTTAAAACATTACCATACTGAATTATTTAAAACGTTACCATACTGAATTATTTAAAATATGGACACATTAATTATTTAAAATATACCACACATTGAATTATATAAAACCTAACACTTTGAAGCTTGTTCAATAAAAATCTACTATTCTTATTAGATTTCCATGTTGATTCAAGACCGAAATGTTACCATAAAATAAACCAAGTATAGAAAGGTTCTTTCCCTAAGTTAAGTTTTACAACGAATCAGGGAACTGCATCGTGTAATTTCTTAGCTTTGCACTATATGGTTTGGATTATAACATGGATAAAAAGCCTACTTATTTTATAACTGCTACGGTATACCTTTTGAGTTATTTACTTATTTAATGGGGCGCTAACTGGAAAAATGCGCAAACTAGGAGTTTTTACCAAATAATTGAGATTTTGACTTGGAGTAACATTAGGCTAATTCCATTCGTGACAGACATGACATCAGACAACTTTTTTGCCCCTTTTTAAGCACTAAATAGTAGTTGATTGGTAAAAAATTGCTATGGGGTGATGCACATAAAGGTGTTAATTATAAAAAAATACTAAAATTTTAATTAAAGGGAAAATACTTTTAATTACTTGGTTTAAAACGTGCCGTGACAGACATGACAAAATTGAGACACAGATTTTAAGAGACCATATATTATTACCATTTGCTCTTAATTGGTATGCATGTCAAGTCTAGAACTTTTAGATAATCAATATAAGATTCTGATATGCCAAGCAGAAAGAAAAAAATTAAGAAATTTGTAAATAGTAAAATATTATAAAATATTTATTAGCGTGACAAACATGACAAGGTTTCGTGACAGACATGACACGTGTAAAATTTTCTATGAACTTAAGTATTTATTCTCAAATATCACTTTACTTTTTTAAAAACAACTTGGAGATTACATTATGATGTAACATAGATGTATTATGTTATGTCTGCCGTGGGCAGGCAAACTGCAGTAACTTAAAAATTTTCATTTTTCGGATTTTTGCACTTTCGGTATCTATTTAACTTATATTTTCATATTCACTTTTTTGACGATTTTCGTTACAAATTCACCATTTTTCGGCAATGGCAAATTGCAGTAAAAGGAAAAAAACTCAAGATTCGGCAGGCAAACTGCAGTATAATTTCAACTGGCCTGTTTTAAAGGAATAACTAAAAACTGAAAAAAGATACATGCTTCAAATTTGGTACACGAGCTTCTAGCACCTGTTGGATGTCATAGTAACGTTTTCGATAAAATTGCGCATGCGCAAGAGGTAGCTGCCATAGAACTTTTTTGGTTTTAAAGGTATTGCTGGAAAACCTAAAGAGATACGTGCTTCAAATTTGGAACAAGAACTCATAGTACCTGCAGGACGTCATAAAAAGATTTTAGAGGAAATTTTGAGTGCATAATGGTATCTGCGATAGAACTTTTTTGGTTTTAAGTTATTGAAATTACCTTAGGGTGCGTCTATAAATTACGTGACTTGATTAAGGGGGGAGGGGGTCGAGTAGAATATCACCAAATGTCACGTGGGGTGATGGGAAAAGGGGGGGAGGTCTCGTTAAATATCACGTAATTTTTCCCCGTAAAAAAATCAACGCAAAATTTGCCATAGAATGGCGCAAAATTCCAGTAATTTTTTTTTCTGGACTTAAAATTGGCAAAATCTTTACATGAGAATATTTATCGTTGGTCTCCGAACTGTCCTAAAAAGTTTTAGGGATATAAGAACAATCCGTTCTTTTATAGAGATTCCATTGGCGTTTGTTTCTTTCTGTTCTCTTTTTTAGTTTTAATTCAGACCAAACGGCACACGTTCAAAGTATTTTTATTTTCCATAAGGAAAAAAATATTCATCGTTTGTAATTTTAAAGTACTTACCCTCCTCATCATTTACAATGCACCTGCTGTTTAGATTATCCAAGTTGGATCTCAACTTATTATATATTTTGAGTTTCGGTTTGTAGAAAAAAAGGTTGTCTGGTGTCTTCTTTAGTGACACCACCCTCCCCCCCCCAGTTAGTGTAAAGGCGAACTAAGGGATGTTTGTTTTTCTTTTTCCAGTAGGGCTTTTAGTTGATTTACTGGAATCCTCAAAATCCAGCTGTCGAGAAAAGGTAAACAAATAAGTGTGCGTTGATTTTTTGAGCGGTAATTGAAAGTCGTGTAGTGTTACACACCTTAGGTTCTAAAACGCAGACGATTTTCCCCCCTTTTTTATAGCAAAAAGAATTGCTCTAATGAATCTCGTGTTAATAATTATTTGTTATACATTTAATAATATAAATTTAATAATAATAATAATTTTTTTTTATTTTTAACGTTTCCAAAAAATAATTTTATAGCTTTACTTTTTAAAAATTACTCATTTCTTCTTTTGGTAGTAATAAATAGGTTCGTCCACATTTTTAAAGTTTTAAATGGGCAAACGATTTTTTGCCTCATTTTACAATGAATGGATTTGTTCGAATGACTAATTAGTTCTATTTGTGGGATCTTCTACTGATTCGTCATTGTTACACTAATTCGTCTGAAAGTCAGGTAATATTACCCTTTAGTATTTTATAAATGTGTATATTCTGTACCTATTAAACATTTAATTTTTCATTTTCAGTTACTTTTTTTTTTATTTTATCTATATTATATTTACAAACTGTTGATAGTTAGTATAAGAAAGAGGAAGTCAAATTGGCAGCCGTATACGCTTTTACTCAATATGTACGTCCGAAAATCAAACTAAAACCAACTACCCAAAACATACCTAAATCAACGTATAGAATTACCTTAGCTTCAAATTTTAATTATTTACTAGAGTTCGTGAAAAAAAAGCAAAAACGCCCTTGATCAAACATAGCCGAAGCATTTTTGGCGGATACTGCAGTCTACCTGCCGAAAGTCGTGCCACGGCAGGGCGAAAAGGGCAGGCAAACTGCAGTATATGTTTTTTCTCTATGTGTGCCTGCAAAAATCAAAATAAAACCTATTAGCCATAAAACATTTCTAATTCAAGGTTCAGAATCACCTAACTTCGAATTTCAATGTTTTACTGGAGTTTGTGGGAAATCAAAAATGCGTTTCATCAAATATCTCTGAAACGCATTTTTGGCGATTACTGCAGTTTGCCTGCTCACGGCAGAATGTGGCTCCTAATAAATCTCTCTATATTAAAAAAAAGTAAGCTCTTTTAAAGTGTCCGGAGCCATAACATCATGAAATATTGATCTTAGAAATCCAAATTTTTTTGGGAAGGTGTGTCTCCCTAATGCCTCGACCTAAATTTTTTTGTTTTTCAAATTTCCAATTAGTTTATAAAATTAAAAATAAAAATTAATTTTTCTCTATGTTAAAGTATAGGATTTGAAAGTGTTAGCAGCCATAACATGATGAAATATTGATGTCAGAAACCCAAATTTTTTTGGGCAGGTGTGTCCCCCTTATGCCTCGATGCCCACTTATTTGTTTTTCAAATTTCCAATAAGTTTTTTAATTAAAAATTACAATAAGTCAGCCACAAAAAAAATCTTATTCCTTTTCTGCAAAACGGCCACAGAAATGTGTGATTTTGTTACGTTCTGTTTAAAGAACAGAACGTAACAAACTCTTCTGTTCTTTTAAAAAGAACAGTTCTTTAACTTGTTCTTTTTACATTGGTTTTGTGTTTATATATAGAAAAGGTTTACAGATTTTTTTAAAAAATGATTTGGCCTTAAAATATATTATAGCAGATATAAGATAGAAGGTTTATAGATTAAAATTATGTAAAAAAAAAGATAGTAAAAAATTATGACAAAACTATTTTAAATAAACATTTAACATAACAATTACTCTGAAAAATTTTATTAGGTTAATTCTGCTAAACTGGAATAAAATGTTTAAATTTTTTTATAAGAAGAACAAAAATGTTTTTTTTTCGGAACAGGTTACAACTATCAAGTAATTTTATCTTTTTCGTCCAGCTGGCCGAAAAGATCGCGTTGTTCTTCCTTAATCTTTTTTTTCTTCTTCAGCTGGCAGATGGCGTTCTTTTTTTTATTTAATCTTTTGGTTTTTTTTTAGTTTTTATTATTCATTCCCAGCAAAACCACGGTGAAAGAATTTTTATTTTATTTTTTTATTTATCCTAAAAAATCTATTCTTATGCGAATAAAATAATATTCGTACACTCGAATATGCCACACATATTCCTTTTTGTTTTTTTAGAAAGTTTTTGAAGATGTTTTAATTATGGGAGTGGAAGTATCAAGATATGAACATGTTAATTACTTTGGCAAATTTAGAAAGAAACGCTTGTTAAACATTGTTTTATGATTTGTTGTATAGCCAACATATTAAGCGAAATGTTTTTTTAGCTTCCACACTACGTTTATAACGTATAAAGTGGAAGGTATTATAATCGTTCATGTCGTCTGTCTGTCACCCACTTTCACAGAACGAACCGCAAGTCGCACAAACGAGTAGGATACATCATTTTAAAGCAAAAATCCGGCTAGGTTACATCCCAAATTTCATTAAAATATTTATTTATGTGATATGATTCAGTTTGGATTGTTGTAATATCACAATAGAGTGAGATTAGAGTAATAATGAGTGAGAGTGATAATGAGTAAACATTAATTTGCGAAAGAAGATTAATGAAAATAGTTAATTTTGGCGTTTAAAAGTTTGAATTAGAAATAAATTATAAGCTGAAGGCCCTGTTTGGCGAATTTCTTTCTGAGGTGTATAAATAGTGCGTTTTTTGTTGAGCACAAATATTGTGTGGAAGCGGTTTAAGTGACAGATTCTGTAACAAACCTACTTTTTAGTTTTATTTTTCGTTGTGAGATGCGTTTTTGCAAGGATCTCCCTACGTGTTACGTTTCACCATTTTTTGTTTACGTAAATGATAGTGTTTTTGTCTTTATGTATCTGTCCATGGTCTACTCAACTTTAAGGTCACAGAAGCTCTTTAGACGTCATGCAATCCGACCGGTCCGAAATGTAAGCAATTTCAAAGGAAAAGTACGAAACCTATTTGCGCACGGCCAATTATATATACTTATCTGGTTACGAACAGGTTTCGTTTCTCTCTTTCGGAACAGCCAACAACCTGAAAAAATTAATTTGGCGAGCGATAGCGAGCAGGGGGCGTAGCCCCCTGCATGCCGCAAAGCGTCCAATGGTATTATTACTTAAAAAAAGTCATACAACTTAAAAATTTTGAGTGAGCCATTGGGTTTTTAAAAAGAACCTAAGAGTAAAAACAGGCAAGGTTAATTCTGCGAAATTAACGGGGGTTGGCGAAAAATTACTGAAAACAGTAATACAATATTAATATATATTTTTAAGTAATATAACATAACGACCGCGAAGCGGTCCAATGTAATTGCGCAGCAATTCCCGTGGGTTTGCGAGCGATAGCGACCAGAGGAAGAATCCAAGAATGCAAGCTTGCGACCCAATGAGATTGCGCAGAAATATCCAAGGGTGCAGCTTGTGGCTGAATATAACAATATTACCAAGGATCGACATAATTTTGTCATAGATACAGATCTGGATGGCAAAATATGCATAGGCCTGTGCAAAGTTGGGTTAGAAAAGTTACGTTCCCCAGCGAGCTGACCGCGAAGCGGCTTATGGGAAACCGGGGTTTGGTAACGAGCAGGGGGCGAAGCCCCCTGTCGGCCGCGAAGCGGCCAATGGAATTTCGCAGCAATTCCGGGGGTTGGCGAGTGATAGCGAGCAGGGGGAGGAGCCCCCTAGTTATTAAAAAAATACTTAAAATTCCTTAAATCTCGTGTAATATACTAGTGTGGGAGCTGTAATATTTTCTAGTATTTACTCCTTCTCATACCAGACTACATGATCTATGGATTCAAAACTGAACATCCCTTTAATTTTAGATGATACTAAATATTTTACTTGTTCTGGTTCCGTACGATTTCTGTTATCATTCCATGAAAAACCTTATCGTGTTTCATGGTCACCCATTGGCCATATTGCAAACTGTGAGCTGTTTAATTTTGGCAAAGTTAGTTTTCGATACATTCAACCTATATTGAAATTGAAAAGAGTACCCATTTTTGTCTCTGAAGTCAGACTATAAAATATTTTGCAAATGCACATGATCAGAAACAATGCGAGTTTCTTGTACCAGGAATTGTTTTAATTTCTTGCCATGGTAGATGAAGGTTTGCTTTAATTTTTGTGTATGCATTTTTTGGGGGGGTGAGAGGGTATTGATACAAGTACAATCCAGTACAAATTTTTCTCACAGCTCCAGCAAACTCACATAGTGTTCTACAATTTATTCTTCTGGCTCGAGTAGCCTCTACGACTTGACACTTAATAGTCCCACCAATGCCTCTAATACATCCTTTGCCATGTGATGAGCCTTCCTTTGCTATGCCTGAGAAATGCCAGACTGTTGAAAGCTTACTATGCCATTGAAAATATTGTGTATTTTTGTTTAAAATGTTGACCTGAATTGCCCTAAATTTTCGTAATGACTAAATTGCTGATCACAATAGCAGCATAATAACTATTAAAGTAATGTACCATTGTACTACAGGAAGTATTCTGCCAATGCACAGACTGAATTTTATCCTGCTTAATATGGGAATAGTTCTCGCTGAAGTCAGTTTGTATCGGAAGTTTCCCGTTTGGAAAATTTTGCTTTAAATTAGTGCAAACTATAGATTGTATATGTTTCACCTGGCCCAAGTAGTATAGAAGTTATTTCTTCAATAACGTTAAAATATCATTTTAAATTCCCTCTTTTGTTTCCAACTACAGCTTCCTCTTATTATTATTTATAATTTAGTATAGATGGCAACAGCACATCTTTACCCCCAACTCAGATCAATAAAATACTTTATTTACTGCTTTGTCAATGAATACATACACACATGGGATAGTGACCATGAAACGATTAATTATGTGGATTATGGCAAAGAAAAACTAATTGTGACAGACATGACAAACGTGACAGACATGACAAAGTTTGATGTTCTATATTTCACTCAAATTTTAAATTTATTTTTCAAATTTTTTACGGATTGTTTATATTGAGATATAAAAAGATAAAATAAAGTGCCAATAATTTTTACCCAGCAGATTTTGTTTAAAATAAAAAAAATCCATGTTTTTCGTGACAGACATGACATGGAGACTAACACTAAGTTTGGGGGAAATAGCAAAATAATTAAAAGGATTTCAATAATTTTTTTGTGTTTGTTTTATTATGCAAAAATTGATCTATTCTTTAAAAAAATAATTTAACTACAAAAAATTATTTATGCATTTACATTATTATTTCTTGTTATTTTCATGAAATTTGACTTATTTTCTATAGCTTGGAACAAATAAATAATAATTTAGTTGGAATTTAAAAAATGATGTCGATGGCGCATTTTCGTGGAATCAACCATTAATATACTATGTTTTAACCCCCATTTTTGTGGAAAATTGCGGTGCTGCCATCACAATTCATATTTTAACAATTTTTAGTATATGGGAGTGTGCATTTGGTAGCCTATTTTGGATTTTGAAACAATAAGTTAGAATTAGTAACGGATGTAATACATGTTAATATACGAGACTAACATGAGTTTATTACCTTGTAGTAGATTAAATATATACTTGGATCAATTTAATATTTTTAGTGGTGCGAAGAACTTGTATTTTTCTAGTTTTAATTCAAAATACAGTGTTCATGCCATCAAGAAAAAAACTCTTTGAATGGATTCGTCAATTAAACAACTTCAAAGACTTTTAATAATCTTCACAAAAGAAATTTCGTTACTAACTTTTTAAACATTCAGTTTTCGATAACTATATCAGTAAAATCGCCATTTTAATGACGACTCACCATCCAAAATGAACTCATTTAAAAACTATTCCCAAAACAAAAGAACTTTTCAGTAGTTAGCAGCACCAACAAAGCTCCAGAGATCGACGAATACTAACGACATTCTAATGACTGGCTACACTATTGTCTCGAACTTACCTAGAAGAAACATGGCGACACAGATTATTCGAGACACTTGTTTCTAATTAAGGAAGTCCAGGACGGCTGAGAGTTACTCGTTAATTAACGCTCTTCATAGAACATATAAGGCTTCCTGAAGAAGAAAGAATATCTTATTCTCGCTAGTGAAGTCTTTGATTTGTAGTCTAGAAGGGTTTTAATAAAGGGTTCGTTGTTAATGTTGTTAAGTTTGAATATGAAAGGGCGGGAAAAATGGATCTATACTACAATAAATATTTAATTTTAATAAAAAATGGGATTTACTTTGGGAGCAATTAATTGTTACAAATTGACTTTTTTATTTCAGGACCTAGTTTTATAGCAATTTCTCAGTTCTATATTTAAGGGAATGTTTCTGTTATTTTTTATTTCTTCAATGACAAACGAAATCAATTAAAATAAATATCGATGATATATATTTAAAAAGTTCAATATGAATCCAAACTGGCAAATTAAATGCGTTTTGACCGTATTACGCTTTTACTTTGTACTTGGATTCAATATTTATATTATATTTTTTTAAAAATAAGCAATTTAATGGCGATTTTCGGATATTAAACATTTATTTCCTTTCATTCAATTTCGTTTATACTTTTTAGGCTTATCAAAGTAAGTCCAGAATAGTATTTTCAATGATTCAAACCTTATTTTTTCATATTTATCTTCTTTTAAAAGGGAAGACTCTTATAAAATATGAATCATAAAATATTAATAGGGCATAAAATATTAATCATAAAATCAAATTTATATTAGTTTAAATGAAAGTTTAAAAAACGGTGTTTTTTTCAATAAAGAAACGAATATCTTATATTTGGAATATCTTTCTCCATATATAAATATAATTTCATCTTTACTTGAAAGTTGTTAGACTTAATATGTCCAACTGTATCATAACAAATAAGATGTTGAAATCTTAATTTATTAAAATTTCCTTGCGTAAAATAAAATGAAAGCACATTTACGTAGTAGTTTTTTGCATTGATATTTTTTTCTTGAAAATATTGAGGCTTAAAAATTTACATAAAAACTCCATATATATTGTCAAATTAAACCCCAAATAAATTTAATGCTTTTATAACATTTTAAATACCGAACAATCTCGTACCATTAGACAAAAGATTCTATTTTTGTAAAGGACCTTCATTTAACTAAATTCTAAAAGAATATAAATTATTTTAGTCAATTCATTGATTGAAAGCATTAGCCATAATCCTAATATTGACAAAACAGAAAAGTTTTTGTTTACGGTTAATTGAATCCTAGATTCGGAGTGGCTTTTGATTAATGAACAAGACGTTGAAAGCCGCTAATTTGGAGATTTGGGGGTAAATTTTCAGTTAAGTAAGGAGTCTTTTGGGGTTTTTTTTCTGTTTCATTAGATGTAAATTTTAGCACTAATTGGCAGTAAACATGCTTAACACTCTGAGAGTTGCAAATTGGTTGAAGTATAAACTTGGTTTCACTGCATGAGATTTAAATTAAAGTTTTTAACTGAAAATTTAATTTTTTTAATTTTTTAACATTATATTTCTGTAGTAGATGGTAATAAATAGCTATTCATTGCTTTACATTTTAAAATTTAATGACATTATTAAAAAAATTATTTAAAAAAAAATAATTATGTATTGCTGGAAAACCTGACAGCCAGGTGACGGACTCTGTTTCCCTCAGAGGTTTTTAAAGGAGAACATATTTTAAATTAATTTCTAATATTTTAATTTGGTTATGGGGAAAACGGATAAGACGTATATTTAGTATTTCTCTTAAGTACTAATGGGTGGTTGCGTAAAACAACTACTTCTTAAAACTCATTGGATTTATAACATGGATTAATAACAAATTTTATCAAGAGGAAATAATATTTTGGGAGCTACATTAATATTGGCGACAAACTTGTGTTTAGTTTCTTTTTTTTAACTTCTTCGCTCCAGAATACACATACGTGGACCTTTCTAGAATTCACTTCACAGCTAAATTTTACAATTTTTCGAATACTAACTTTTTTTATTAAAAACTAGAATGTTCAAGCTTTTTTAAAATACCGATACCAAAGCAGTTGATTTATTACTTGTATTGAAAAACGACGTAATAAGAGAGTCAAGCAGATTTCGGAGGTTTTGGAAAAAACTACAATTTTTTAAGCTGTTACTTTATCGAACATTTTAGATTAAAACAAATGTTAAAATGGTCTATTAATCACAAAAACTGACAGGGCTTGTTTTTTATTCATAGCACACCAAAATGTGTATTTATAACCCTCAAAACCTGGTATTTCATTAAATTGGCGTGACTTACAGTCAATGTTAAAAGTTAATTTTTCAAAATTTACTAGCAACACATCTTCTCCTTCTTCTTCTTCTTCTTTTAATTTGGGTTTGTCCGATATGTGGCACCTCTGCTTTTGGGTAGCATTTTGTACCATACCCCAGACCCAAAAAGTTCCTTAGCTCCATTTGTTAGGGTCTCCTACTTTATAGTGATAAAGTCAGCCAGGTCCCTGATAGAGCTAAGGTGTAACTCTTTATCATTAATGATCTCTTTATCATTATGGTTATCAATCGAGTATGGGCAAGGGCATCACATTCAAATATGATGTGGAGTGCCGTTTCCTCTTTGTTATGACATTTTCTACATGTAGGTTCTTGTTGAAGAAGTCCCATCGTATGAAGATGTTTTCTGAAATGATAGTGCCCTGTGATAAAGCCCACAATTATTTGTATCTTCAGTTTTGGGTATCTAAGAATTTCAGAGGCAATTTTTGCTGATGATCCTTTGATCATGCTTTTAGAGTGTTTTTGTCCTGGGGAGTTGATCCACTCTTTGTTCATTTCTTGTTTTTCCCACTTAAGGAGAACACCTCCCGCGGTCTTCAAATTGATGCCACAGTAGGGTTCTGCCCCTATTGGGTTGAAGGACGATCCCTGTCTAGCAAGTTCGTCAGCCCTTTCGTTTCCTTCAATGCCTTTGTGTCCTGGCACCCATACAAGAGTTATCTTGTTATTGATTGCCAGTTCTTCTAGAAGGTTTCTACATTCCATAACAACCTTGGAGTTAATTTGGAATGACTTGAGTGCTTTTAGGGCTGCTTGACTGTCACTATAAATGAGAATCCGCTTACCTATGTAGCCTTTTCTGATATTTATCTGTAGACAGTCAATGATGGCTAAAACCTCCGCCTGGAAGACTGTGGCATACTTCCCAAGACCTCTGAAGAGGTTTATTCTCGGTGATGTACCATGTACTCCCAGTCCTGAAAGGTTATCTTTCTTCGACCCATCTGTAAACCAGATAACATCGTTGTTTGTTTGATTAAACGTGTAATCATTCCATTCTTCCCTGGTGGGAATGACCACCTCAAACGGTCAACTAGCAACACATACTTCTAAATGAATAATTGTTTGAAAAATATGTTTATAGAAAGAATATATGTATAAGATTTTTTTCAGGAGTAAAGAGGATAAGGAAGAGGTCGACTATGATAATTTGGTTTTGCTATTTCATAAAACTTTCTCAACATACAATTCATACTGTAAGTAGTATGTTTTTAGAACTTTACCAATAACTTTTTTACTGATGAACAAAACCTCACAGTTATATTTTTTATAAAAGCATGTTTTTCAAACATAATATATTTAAAAGTATGTTTTATTACTGATTTTGAAGAAAATAACGTTTAATATTTGCTGACTGACTCGTCAATTTAGTATATTTTGGAAGTTTTGTGCCGCAATAATAAAGTTTTTTTGTGCTATGAAACCAGAAATATGCTCTATCAGTATATTGTAATTTATAGATCACTCTAACACTATTTTAATTAAAAAAATATATTTATTATAAATTTACGACTTTTTGCAGATAGTCTTTTGGTGGAAATCTCTGCTTAACCCTCTTGCTATGTCATTTTGTTATAGAATTAATAAATCAGCTGCTTTGGTATAGATATTTTTGAATGTAGTTTTGAAGGGAATTCTAGGAAGGTCCATGTATTTATAGCTCTGAAGCGAAGCAGATAAGATAAGTTGATTGAAAAATAAATTTATATTATTAAAAAAATGCATCTTAAAAAATAAATTCACAATAAATAATAATCCAATGATATTAATAAAATGTCGTTTAGGCAAAAAATGTTAGGTTATAAATTTGGCCAAATATATAAACCAAAAAAGACAATTTAGTGTCATTTATGATTAAGCTATGGTATGGTGAGCTGAACATTGAAAGGACATGTGACCAATCTAAATATTTTTTTTTTACAATTTCTCAAACTAATACAGTAATGTTGTGAATATTATTTGTTTCGAATTCAAAATTGAGGAGCTGTGATTACACAATACATACGGAAGAATAACCGGAATATTTGAAAAAGACAAGAGTGAGTATTTAAACTAATCCAAACAGTTTCATAGAAACTGATATCGTCTCTAGCAATTTAATTCATTAAGAATTTGCAAATGACGGTTTATTGGTTCAATAAATTGCTAATATTAATGAACTATCATTGAAACGGTTTCAGTATGTGTTTTTTTTACTATATTTTAATTTTCTCTCTAAAATCAGGGGTTTTTTTATCATATGTCTGCTGTGATAAAGTAAAGTGGCGATTTTCTGTATTACCCAATATTGTTTTCTATATTTGACCTGATTTATAAAATAATTTATTATTTAAATTAAATTTAAACAACATCATCAAACTGTTTTTCGTATATTTAATCATTTAAGATGAGTAATTTATATTTAAATTAATATATTTGTTTAAAATACTAATTTATTAGTTTTGAAATAAATATATAAAAATTCCAATCACTCTTTAATATTCTACCTTCCTTCTTTAATATTAAAGCTATAGCACACACCTCGCTTTTTCGCGTTCCAAACTTCATTCCTTTCAATAAACTAGTCCGGCTAAGTTGAGTTTTATAAAACGCAGTCTCATTTAAAAAGTTTTAAGTAATTCAAACATAATTATTTTTCTGGGTTATGCAGCACACAGTTAGTTAGAATATTAAAAACTTAAGTAATATCTAAATATTCGTAGTATGTTAAAACAATTTATGAAACTTTTAGCCCATTGAATACAGGCATTTACCTAGCATCGAATGATGTAAGGTTTTTTTAATGTAGTTTTTTTTGTTCTTAAATATATTTCAGACTCTACTAAACTAAAGTAAAATGTTTATGTCTAAGATGGTCATCAAAAATATAACAATAACTAAAATAAATTGAATCAATATTTAAAGTTTTTACTTCTATAAAAATCATTTATTATAGTTTTATTAGAGCAAAAAATCAACTACAGCATTATAAAAAAATGAAATTTTTTAAGCTCGATCCATATGTAAAGTTGCAGGCTTTAAACAGTTAAAATATAAAAAAAACGCTAAACAAAAACCTACACGACATTTCTCAAAACGAGGGAAAATACACCATAAAAAGATTACTTTGATTTAAGATTATTTGTTGGTGAATAAAATTGTTGCTGAATTTATGTATAAATCACACTAAATCTCAGTGTAGCACTCAAATTCTAAACTTAACTAAGACTGAAACTCGTCATTGATGACGAATCTTATTTCATGTACGATCTAAAAGCTGCTAGTGATAACAGATACACAATAATTATGCTTTTCACGATCTCGTTCCATTTCAATTGAATAAAACAACATTAGAAATTTGAACGTAAAGTGTCAGTGTGGTGAGTTATGAATAAGAACGGTGAATTATGCCCACAAACCATAGTTCTTTGAGGGAACTGTGAGAGGCAAAACTTATGTATTTCAATAAATTCTAATAACTTTCTCTTTCATCGCCAATGGAATAACGTTATTTTCTTCTGGCTCTCAGTTATTACACAAAAACGTACCCCTACGCCAAAAGCCCTCGTGTATCTTTAGTGCGAAGCTAATTCAACTTAACTCGAAAGAAGTACGCGAATATTTACAGATTCCCAATAATAGAAATACATATTTTTTGTTTATTTCTCAATTTGTTTTGAATTTATAACGTTTATTTTAAATAGTTTATAAACTGGTTGTTGTTGAAAATTGTTGTGAATTATTAAAGATTTGAACTCAGCGCGAAAAACACCATTGACTTACTATAACCTATTAAAAGAAAAATCTATGTCCATCGGGATCACATAAGATCACATAAAAAGTATATCCAAATTATAAAAAGAAAACACTAAAAAAATAAACACAAACAATGGACTATTTAAAATACTCATATTAATTATATATGTGATTACCGTACAAAATGCTTTCGAATATAACACACCTTTTTCGAACCAAAAGTATTTTATGTTTACATAACAATAAAACAAAAATCCCTCTTCTCAAATGCAAAAAATATTAATGCAAAAATTTGTATTGAAATTACCATTAATTTAGCACAACGGCATTAATTTTTTGATTTGTGTGAATTTCGAACCTGTTAGGATTTCGTCCTTGCGTCCTTGTCGGCATTATGGACTGTCGGGTTTTCGTCCCTGTCGGAATTCTGGCTTGTCGCGATTTCGGCTTACGGGATTATATCCCGAACCATTTTCGGTCACATTAGTGATATTTAAAAATCTATTTTTTAATTGAATAAAATTATTTTCGATTAAACAGATGTTTCTAGCACTTCTCTTATAAAAATAAATATCTCCCAATTAGCAATTTTAAACTAAATTCTCACATTCCATATCTGATCCATTGCCCTTATTTGGGCTGGGAACAATCTTTTATTCAATTTCTTATTAACCTGCAACGTTTTTAAATGTCAAAGCCATGTTCCCTTGTTTAAAATTTATTACATAAATTATCTCAAATAAAAAGCAAGCATCTTACCTTTGTTAAAATTGGAATTATTCATTCGTAGGTAGGAGAAAAAACTGTCTGGTTCTAATTTAAAGTTTCCCAAAAACTTTTTTAAAAAATAAATCTCATTAAATATTTTTGTACTCACATTTTATTAACTTTTTACGTTAAATAAATTGACTTAAAGTTTCACTACTAAGATTTAATAAATATCTATTAAAAAGCAAGATTTCATACCAACTTTAACAAAAGTCTTAGAAATTTATATCAAAAATAACTTTAGTATTTTTGAATAGTTCTATTATGGAAATACCTTAAATGGAAAAATACATTGTATTTCCTCGATTAAATAATTCTCTACATTTTGAAGTAAAACGTTATTTAAATAATTACTCTTTGATATTGGTAAATTAAAATTACAAAGTTGGAAATGAAGACGTTAAAAATAATATTTTGAAAACCGGAAAGGAAAACGTGTTATCTTAATAAAAGAAAATATCTAAAGAAAATTTACCGTACAAAAGTTTTAACTATTCCAAATTAGAAAGTCTGAAATAATAATGTAAAGAAGGGGAAAGTTTATTATTGTATGTTTGAATTCTATAGTAGTTAAATTAAATGTTTTAAGGGTTATTTTCCAAAAGATTATTTATTTGGTATTTCTTAGGGCTAAATATATTTTATATGAACATTTTAATCAAAAACTTTGGTATTGGGAATTGTAAAAATGTGCTTAACAAATAGTACAAGTTTCATGCATTATGGTAACAAAACATATAAACCCAAAATGAAATTAGATTATAAAGTTTAATGGATAAATATATAATTTAAAACTAATATTCCTTCTTGTGGGGAAATTGAAAGTATATTTTATATTTTAATCATTCAAATCAAATAAAGTGTAAGTAGTTGGCGCGAATTTAAATGCAGGAATAATGCACTATGATAAAAAATTTTATTACTTTTTACTATCATTTGTTATCACTTTCAGATCTTACAATAAAGTTCTTTTTTTATAAAAGGGAACACATAAATCTAAAGCATACTACTACAATACAAACGAGTAATTAAATTAACACGACTAATTAAGAAGCATGTGCCTTTTACAGCAAAATATACAATATATAGTTAACATTTGATTTAACGTAACCTTACATAGTCTAAAACAAAAAATTTAAATAAACTTCATTTTGTCTAATATCTAAAATGTAATGTATTTTGTCGATTGATAAACTACTTTTGAATTGTATCCCGTTCATTGATAAAATTTATCACAATATCACAATCAACAAATGAAGTTATTTCATTCTTCATTACCTATTTGAAAAAAAAATTGTCTTTTCTGGAATTAAATTATACTTTTAAGATGTATACTAAATTATACTTTTAAGATATATACTAAATTATACTTGTATGAATGCACCCACTAAATTAGTGATTAAACTTACTACCTTTCGTAACAGCTATATCATTTAAAGAAGAAAAAATTGGGAAAAGAAATAGAGTCATTTTGACTCTAATAATTAAATTATTATGGTATAAAAACGAAATTAAATTCCATAAGAAAGTAATGTGTATTATCGGAAGCATTGTTGCAAAGTTATCATTGGGTTATCGGAAGGGTAACTGATAACTCAATTAACTAATTGGAATTTGAAAATTTAAATCATTACCGACTAAAAACACATGAAGGTAATTCATAACTTGAGCTATTTAATGTGGTTGTGGATTGTATTAATAAAGCAAAACAGCTGCAATAGTTCTATGCAATAGGCCATCTAAATTTGAATAACTTCAAGTGAAGACCATCTAAATTTTAATAACTGCAAGTGACGATAACGTGCTTGGAATGAGCTAAAACAAACCAAACACCCATAAGCCTAGGGAAATTTAAAATATACTTTCAATCAAAAGTTTTGGGGTTTAGTTTGAATTATCGTCGCACTAGAGCTACACGAGGGCTATTGGCGACGGGCGTCGTATTTTAGAACCACAGTCAAGTGACGTAATCTAAAGACTGCAATACGTATTTCAAAATTCTTTATCAAATATATATAATTAAAAATAAATGTCTAACTGCATTGATATACATGGAAGCATATAATTTAATAAGTGAAACTTAAAAAGCAATCTAAGTTATTCTAGGAACTCATACTACTGTTTTTAATTTTCCCAAATCCAAAAATTGTAGAGCTTAGTTGAAGAACGTGCTAAGTGATATTTTAGAGAAAAAAAAGAGATTTTTGTGTAAATGTGAATATACTACTAACTTCTCTAACAATAACAAGTTTCTCCCTTTTAATAAACTTTAAGTTCAGTATATATTTTAAGGTTTGTAAGTGCCCTTTTCAACAGATCTAAGAGCAAACTAAAACCTTTGAAGCTCATTTTATCGTTTCCACCTTTTTGTATTTGGTCACTTCCACTAAGCTCTTCAATTTCTATTTCTGGACTTCTAGTTTCGAAACATTGTGCAATCACTCACGTGTCAATTCTCATTGGCTGGCATTTCGAAAACATGCTAATTGCATTCCAAACGACCTTGTCTCTGTGTCTATCTTTGACTTCCAAAAAATAAACAATGGCCCGCTAGGGATCTGGCACGGCAAAATTATAATCAATAAACTTAAATGCTTTTTAAAAAATCGCATCGATAGTTTTATATTTTAGTTTATTTCATAAATAAAAATTAATTTTAAACATAATAATTTTTAATATAAAATAATTAGTATATATTTGATTATATAATAATTAATATACTTAATTTTATAATAATTAATATAGTTAATTTTATAATAATTAATATATTTAATTTTATAATAATTAATATAGTTAATTTTATAATAATTAATATAGTTAATTTTAAAATAATTAATATATTTAATTTTATAATAATTATTATATTTAATTTTATAATAATTATTATATTAAGAATAAATAAATTAATTGAATATTTTGTAACGGTGGGTTGTTTAATAATTTTAAACTTCTTTTCATCAATACAACTTTTACGTTTGTGTTGTCATTACTAAACGGGATCTTTTAAACATGAATGTTAACCACAACCACAACGATAATACAAAACAACTTAAGGCAGTTATATAGTTAAAAACAAGATGATAATTTATACACATTTAAAACTTAATAATTTTACATATTCTTTTCCATAATAATACTAACTTCATTCATGCAAAGTGATGTCAATTTAAATTTATTGCAATATTTGCTATATTTGCAATGTAAATTAAAGGTGCAATTATGGACATGTTTGCGTAATTATAGCTATCTTTTCGTTTAGGAAATGGTTTAGAATTCGGTGAAGTCAATAAAGGAGTAGTACACATCACCTGGAACATTTTTTGTTGATATTAACCCTTTCACTAAGAATGTTTCCATTTGGAATCATCAGCTTTCGATTTCTATTACACTTTTTATTACACTGTTAGACTCGCACTTATTTCAAAAAATATTTTATTAAATTCTGCATGCAATTTTTGGTAGAAATATATTTTCTTTTTGTATCGTTAGATTGAAGAATCATGTCATTTGAAGAATTAAATTGTGTCCGTTATAGGGTACAATGAAAATATAAAAAAACAAATGGTAAAAATAAAATTCAATTTAGAAAAATTTTATCAAATAAATTGACCCTAAATACTTCTTTCTTTTTTCTTGCATTTTTAAACATTTAAAAATTTAATTTTAACTATTTTTAACAAATGAAGTTTCGAAAAAAATATTGTTTTAATTTATTTAAAATATATATAAAAAAATTCCTTATATTTTATTTTTTAAAAAAATTCCAGATTTTTACCGTTTCATTCTGCCTGCATAATGATCTATTTCACAAATTTTAGATTTTTTTTAATAAAAAAATAAAAAGTTCGGACTAAGAGGGTTAGATGAAATGTTGCCTAATATAGCACTTGATGAGGACGTTTATAAAACAGCTCTATCTCAGAAATATCAGCATACATTGAGTCACCCACAATTCGTTTTAACTGAAGGTTTATTTTTTTGTGGTGGTTTCATTATTTAAATATATGTGGTCAACCAATGCCAAATAAAGTAAAAGGAAGGTTTGAAACAGTTTCTAGTAATGAAAAAATACTGCTCTTGTATTAATGGACTTAATCAAATAACACTCGTTATTTTCTAGTAATCATTCCCTCTTTGAATATTTATCTCGAAAAATTTGTGTTGCAATCTGTATTACAAGCACTGTTTAAAAAAAATTGCCTCTTGGTTTCACCGTAAATATGGTTCCCAGTAGCTGCTGTGTGTTGAAATGTTTCACCATATTTGCGGTATTCCGTTTAACCATTTATCAGGTTTTTGTTTCAGAGATCTGAGGTTCAGCTGAAAACCGAAAACATGGTGAAACATTTCAGCATACAGCCGTTGCAGCTACTAGGAACCATAACTTTAGTAAAACCAAGCGACAAATTTTCAGCAGCGAACATCGCGATTTGTGTTTCATATTTAAAACGATTTTCCTACGTTTAACAAGTGTTTATTAAATGCACTTAGTAAGAATAAATATTTTTAAAGAAGAAAATGAAGTATTTGACATGTCTTTGTCATTTTTAAATTTTACACTTTAATTTTACAATTTAATTAAATTTTATATTTTTTACAAGCATGTGCATAAGATTGCAGTTTAAGGTATTTACTACTATTTTTTTAAAAAAGAATAGTACCCAATTCTGAAAATGATGTGTTTAAAAAGATAAGTATTCATTCTGCTATCACAAGCATAAAAACCGTTACTATTCAAGGAAATATATTTTATTTAAGAAATCTCGAGTGACATCCACGAATATATTTAAACGTTTCTTTTATTGTTATATTTATCAACGTCAAGATAGAATTAGAATTTAGCTTTGATCTACTTTAGAACTTGGTAATAACTTTGGTGAAATCAAGCGCCAAATTTTTAACAGTGGACATCGCTATTTGTGTTTTGTCTTGTTTAAGATTTTACCAACATTTAACATGTAATTATCCAAGCAGCAATTTGTCCTTCATAAACAAAATGTTACAGTTAGGGGATCATCAACAAAATGTAATAAATACAAATACAAAAATTGTTGACCAACAACAGGCCAGGGGCCCAGCAAAGTTGGTCCAAAGCAGTTGAGGTTCATCTTACTTAACTCAAAATCATTTTATGGTCAAAAACAACTATGTCAAATTTGGGCGAAGTGATTATTCCCTGAAGTGTCTTTATGGATTTAAGTGGAAGAACACCCAATTTCCTATAATCGCGGTCATTAAAGTAAAAGTCGGCTTCGTTCGAAATTAGGTAATAAAAGTGGCCAAAGGAATCTAAACTAAAGAAAAATAGATTAGATTAATAAATAAGTAAAATTTAAGTAGAGGTTTATCTGAACAGAATGCTAGTTTTTTAGAGGGTTTTTTTAAATACACTTTTATAACAAAATGGTTTAAATGGCTTTTTTGATTTTACAAAGCTGTAACTAAGAATAGATTTAATTCGAGTGAAAGGCAATGAAAAATTTAAATTATAATGGATTTCATAAAAGGAATATGAAACTGGGAATACAAATAAACGATTTTTCCTGTGTCATGGTTTTCTTGCATGAATGTACTAATTTGTTTTTATTTGTATGATCCTGTTTAATATTACTATAGAAATTAGCTAAAGTTTTCAAAGCAATTAAATTAAAATCTGTGACAAACCTATACAGCGAATTGCCATTGTGTACTGCAAAAAAATAAGGATATAATAAAATACTTTGAAAACAAGTTTAATATTCTACTAGACATATGCTATGAAATTATGATCTACTAGACATATGCTATGAAATTATGATCTACTAGACATATGCTATGAAATTATGATCTACTGGACATATGCTATGAAATTATGATCTACTAGACATATGCTATGAAATTATGATCTACTGGACATATACTATATGCAGTTATATATGGCAGCTGGATTTTTTTAAAAAATAGAGATAATGTAAAAGAAACTTAAATATGCAAAATGCATAGAATGTAAAACAGAAGGGAGAGAGAAAAATAGAGAAGGGGGGGTGGAAATTTTACTTAGTTCTTTACCAAAATATAATGGAACAGTACTGTTATATATTTATGGAATAATTAATCGTAATGGTAATTTTATAAAGTTATCGAAAATATAAAAGCTAATTATGCATGTTACTGATTATATTTTTATGTATAAGTTTTATAGTCATTCTTCACAAATTTATTCACATACAATCAAGTTTCAAGCATGTAATTGTTTAATGAATTTATAAAATATTGCAAATAATATGGATTCATGTTTCTTTTAGTACAAAAGTAAATTCAGAAAATTACATAAAATAAACTGTGAAGAAACTTTTCACTGTTTACTGAATCACTTTTTAAAGGACATAGGGGAGACCGGGGCTAGTTTTCCCATGGGGTAAGTTTTCCACCAGTCCTTATATTGGAAATGATCCGTTAGAGGGCGCCAACTGTGTGCTTGGTTTATGAAGCAACATGTCCTATGTCACTCACAAGAATCTTTGTTCAGTTGATGTTGTAATATTTTCGTTAGAGCTGTTTTTATGATTTTTTTGAGTAATTTTTTATGCTTTTATTCAAACCTAAATTAAACGCACTTTCTTTTAACTTACAGTTTTATCATTACGTATAATTAAAGGTGGTTCCTCTCTCTACTTAAATATGTATATTTTTTTTCAAAATAACTAAAACCTTTTTTCTCAAGGTACAGCTGGGGAAAAAAAAAACGATCCACCCTTCGTTTTTCGGCTTCTATTGGTCAAGGAATTTTGTGAAAGGTGTCATTTTTCAGGAAATAGCTTAAGGAATTGAGAACTGGCAACCAAAATTGTATAAGGGGTCGTCAACGTATTAAAATGAGTACCAACTTTGAAAATTCCAAAGGCAACACCCAATTTTTTTTACATAAAAATGTTCAGCACCTTCAAAATACCCTAGGTATAAAAAAGAATTATTTCTTTTTCATTATTTGCCGAGATATTAAAGCATTAATTTTGAACGCGATTAGGGGGAAATCTCCAAATTGGAAAAGGTAATATTTAGGGTGTCTTTTCGAAACGACAAGCTAACAAAAGGTTTACCATAATCTCGCCAAAGGATGCTAGAATTAAACCTTCTTCACTAATATTGTGATTTTTTTATGTTTTTACCCTTTTTTTTAATTTTGGATTATAAAATTCAGAAATAAAATAAAGGGTAGACGAAAAAAAATTTTAATTTTAAATTAAGTCACATATACGATTATTTATAACGAACATATTTTCAAATGCGATTAGTTACAATCAGATAGACAAACATGATTATTACATTTATGTTTTACATTTTATGCAAATTTCTGTTTCATTCATATTGCTACAAAAAGTTTGTTTAAAATCGGCAGACTGGGTCTGGGACATATCCCGACAGACGAAATCCCGACAACCCGAATGAGTCAAAATCCGAATGGGTCTAAATCCCGAAAATAGATTTTTGTCCATTTCTCGATTTTTTTTAAATATTAGAGATTATTTATTTAGTTATTTAGTTAATCAGTTAGTTAGTCACTTAGTTTGTTAGTCAGTCAGTCAGTCAGTTAGTTAGTCAGTCAGTAAGTTAGTTAGTCACACATTTAGTCGGTTAGTTATCCAGTCAGTTAGTTAGTCAGTCCGTTAGTTAGTCAGTCCATTAGTTAGTCCGTTAGTCAGTCAGTTAGTTAGTCAGTCCGTTAGTTAGTCGCTCCATTAGTTAGTCCAGACTGACTAACTTAGTCTAACTAACTGTCAATCAGTGAACTGACTGACTAACTGACTAACTAACTGACTGACTAACTGACTGACTAACCGACTAACTAACTGACTAACTTACTAACTGACTGACTGACTGACTAACTAACGGACTAACTTACTGACTAACTAACTGACTGACTAACTGACTGACTGACTAACTAACTGACTGACTGACTGACTGACTAACTAAAGGACTGACTAACTAACCGACTGACTGACTAACTGACTGACTAACTAACTGACTGACTAACTAACCGACTTACTGACTAACTGACTGACTAACTAACTGACTGACTAACTAACGGACTGACTAACTAACTAACTAAATAACTAACCAAATAAGTAAATAAATAAATAAGTAATCTCTAATAATTTTTTTTTAAAAATCGCGAAATAGACAAAAATCTATTTTCGGGATTTCGACCTATTCGGGATTTCGTCCTTGTCGGGATTTCACTTTATCGGTAATATAAACCTATACTATTACTAAACGAGAGTTACGATCTTAACACGATATTTAAGGAAAGCAAAATAAAATTACGCAGAATGATTTGGCAATGATTTTTAACCAAGGCAGTGGGCACTAATCATTTTAAATAATCAATGTGGTAACAATAAAATATGCTAAACACCGAATTCCAATAATATTTTAGGGTTGTTAATTTTTACTATAAAACACACTTTTTGAAATTGTATTGGAAATAACATACATTCAAAAACATAGTAATCGATATAATTTAATGTTAATTATACAAACAAAATACATTGTATGCACTTGAAATAAGAAAAGATTTTTAGACATTTGACAGACATCAATAATTTGAATAAACATTTACCAAAAACGCTTTTCAACCACCAAACAGTGATGCAAGTTAGGATCCAATTTGCTAAGTAATTTTTTACACGGTCCCTAAAATTCGTTTTTTTTCAGTATTTTTACAATAACTCGGCAAATAATTGTTGTTGAATTAAAAAATTCGGGATTTTGGTTCTACTTGATCTATTTTATTGATTTATGTAACAAAAATGTGGGGTTGCTATTCATGTTTTATTTTTTCTTATTTAAATTTAAATAAAAAAATAATAATAATGAAAAATTGATGAAAAAACTTGTGTGATTTGTTTTTGGAAAATTGAGAAGTATATAATCAAAAAAAATTTTGGTTTAATTCATTTTATTTGTGGAGGTATGAATAAAAGTTTGTGAAACTCTTTTAACATTATGGGCGTTCAACTTTGAATGCTTATATCTCAACAAATAATGCAAATAAATAAATTTTCTTTTGGACCTGGGGTATTTTGAAGATGATAAACATTTTTATATAAAAATAATTGGGTGTTGCTATTGGAATTTTCAAGGTTGGTACTCATTTTAATATGTAGACGACCCCTTATACAATTTTGGTTGCCAGTTCTCAATTCCTTACGCTATTTCCTGAAAAATGACACCTTTCACAAAATTCCTTGACCAATAGAAGCCGAAAAACGAAGGGTGGATCGTTTTTTTTTTCCCAGCTGTACCTATAAAGTCAAAATATGTCGAACGGGGCAAATTTTCCAAAATTTCACGGGGCAAGAATACCAACAGGGCCTTGTGTATAAACGCACTGAAACCTTTAGAATATTCTATAACTGTTATTAGTTTTTAATGTATGATTAAGTAATCTAACCATACGTTAAGTTATGAATGTTAAAAATATTTTTTCGATTAAAAATTGTCTACATAGTACAAAAAGAGAAAGCTGACAGAAATCGTATAATTTTGAAGCGATAAATACGTGGCTCTAATAACATTCAAGAATGTATTTTGTAGCATAAAAGCATCCTAAAACTTAAATATTCCCAAAAGAACGTGAGTAATTGCACTTTAAAACATTAATATGTCGTGTTGCACCCAATACTTTGGAGTTAATTAGCTGGCTAAGAAAAAAAGAAGCAATCTTAACACATTCAGTATATGTAGTGTGATTTTTTTGTTGCAATATTCAGCAATTCTTTAGACAACCCCCTAGAAAAGATCACCAAACTACAGTTACATGAAAAGGGAAGTTACACAATTTGCTTGATTCAAAAGTAATCCAGGTGATATGACATTTATATAATAATTCGGTATAGTAAATTGTCTTTTTTTAACAATTTTACCTTTATTCTAGGCATAATCTTTTAGGCTATATTAGTTTAGAATAAAATGTTCAGAAAAAACAATAACAAGCTTTTTAAAAATGTCAAATCTTTTTAAGAATAGTTGGAAAATTACCCACCCTTTTTTGGCAGTCTGGGGAAATGTACCCCATATACGGGGCACGTTTTCCAACTCAACGAGCTTGCATTTTACCTTCATGGCAAGGTATTACCAGAAAGTACGTAATGCTTTTTTAAACATGTGAGGGGCAAAATCACCTTTTTTTTTTTTTTAATACTCATTCTGTTACAAATATCCCCACATTTTAAAAACTTATGTTCCAAAACATTTTTTTATTTTAAGTTTGGGATATGGGATGTCTGCGGGCAACAAAATAAAATTCTCCATCTTGTAAACTTTTTATAGTATTCTTTGTAAAACTTTAAGCCACTTTTAGGGCCCTTTCAACTTACAAGTTATGATACGGGATACTGGAAGTAAAAAATTTACATTGTATATACTTTTTAATCGTATTCATCACTAAGCTTAAGTTAAGCCACTTTTTGAGGAAGTCTGCGCAACAAAACAAAGTTCCCCATTGCATAAACTTTTTATGGTTTCCTTTTTAAAGTTTTAAGCCACTTTTGGGGCCCCTCCAACTTACGAGTTTGGGATATGGGATATCTGGGCAACAAAAAGAATTCCCTATTTATAAACTTTATATGGCATTTTTTTACAGCTTTAAGCCACTTTTGGGGGCCCTTCCAACATACAAGTTTGGGATATGGGATTTCTGCGCAACAAAATAAAATTCCACATCTTGTTATGGCCCATGTAACCTTTTACTTACTAAAAGTGGTCGCCACATTGTGTATGTTGGCCCATTAGTTGGGTCGCAAATTTGCCTCGGGGGGGCCCCCAAAGGCGGGGGGCCCCCAAATCAAAGGCAGGCTTCCATTGCACAAGTGTCTTGATCGGGCCCTGCTCATGGCCAAAAAGTGTATTTACCTTTTAGAAAAGTAGTAATGCTATTTTTTAGTTAACCATGTGAGGAAGGCAATGACATCTTATTTTCTTCAAAATAAATAAAATTAAAAATTATACAATTAAAAAGAAGAAAACATGGAAAACTTGCCCCGGTCTTCCCTACATTTAATGCAATAATTCTTTTCATCCTTCGTAGGAATTGACATTTAAAAACCTAAAAATTTAATTAAAAAACCTGGGTTACTATTATCAACGTTAACGATGTGAAAAAGTGCGCTTTTTAAAGCAATAATTAAAGTTTAACTCTTTTTGTATGAATTTTCACTATTCTGTACTGTCATACTCATAAGTACGATGGTTTAAATTTTAATGTAGTTTTTTGCATCGAATATACTTTTTTCTACATTCCATTATCACATTGAATCCAAGATATATATTTCAGACACATAGGCAATGACTATTAGATATATTTACAACGACTATATTACAAGATAGCCTCAAGTGCGACTATTAGATATATTTACAACGACTATATTACAAGATAGCCTCAATTGCGACTATTAGATATATTTACAAAGACTATATTACAAGATAGCCTCAAGTGTGACTATTAGATATATTTACAACGACTATATTACAAGATAGCCTCAAGTGCATGTACACTGAAAGAATATAATTTATTAGAAAACAGAATAATTCAGTTAATTTCTTACGGAAACTCTGTGTTTTCTAAAACTACTGTAATTTAATGTAAAATTACATCTTAATTTGTTAAAAGACACAGGCTCTCTGTTTACAAATAAATTTTTTAATTAATGATACAGATTGCATCAGTTGAGATAGGATTTTTCTGTTTTGATTCTAAAGGAATATTTGAAATATGGAAACTAAAGCAGCTATGGTGTAGTTGTCAACGCTCAACGCTCAATGGTCATAGGCTCAACTTCTGTTTTAACGTACTATGAGCTACAGAAAATATCTGTTATGTATAGGTATTTTCTGCATTTATTTGCTACAGGAAAGTTTTGTAAATATATTTTTCCTTTAGCATTACTGATTTTTTGGCAACTTTGTTGCCAGAAATTCTATGTAATATAACAAGATTTTTTTACATAATGAACTTATATCAGGAGGTGGCGTGAACTCAAGTGTAGTTTCAAGTAAGCGGAATATCTTGAAATATAAGCAAAAGCCAACTTTTCGCATATAAATTTTATTTTTTGGTATATGATTGATGGGATGTCATTCAAGTACATGCCAACAAAATCTGTTAAAACGCAATTTTTCAAAAGCGGAAGCTTAACGGAATATACTTTTATGGAATTTCATTTCTAATATAACAGTTTGGTAGCCAATATTATGGATTTTCTCTCCAGGATGTTTTTCCCTTAACATTTTAAGAACAGGACATACTGGGTTTACTGGCAAAAAGTAATGCGTTTGTTGGTGAGACCAAATTTTGAAGTTTGTTGACTATTTTTTCAACTGTAATTTTTCTGACGCAAACAGAAGCAAGTTTCACAAAAAACATTTGTTAGATAGCCGCTGCATTGGGTGAAAACTTAACACATGGCAGTTTTGTCATCGCAAAATTCATAAGACAATTAAGACACATTCGGCAATTTAACGCAGAGAACGGAATTTGCTGCTATTTTTGAAAGATTAAATTGGGGCATGAATTTAGGTTTATACTCGGTCTCGAGATCTGAAAGTCCCGCGATCGAGTCCCGGTGAAGACCTACCAAGTATATGCGGAGTACGTGCTCGTTAAATCTGTTGGGTCCGAAAGTCCTGTGGTCGGTCATTGCGCATTTTCTGTTTGGCGCATTTTTGTTTGAATCAACAAAATAATTTCAACAAAATAATTTGGTACTGACAACACAAATTTTGTTGGCGCTATATTGACCAAAAAATCTTGTTGAAACAACAAAATTTTTGTTCTTTCAACAAAATATTTTTCTCTGTGTGGGGCTATAAACTTTGTTATGACGTCTGACAGGTACTAGGAACTCGAGTACCAAATTTGAAGTCTGTTGCTCTTTTTATCAAGCTGTAGAGTGGTTTCTGACAGACAAACAGGCAGAGCAGCAGTGTTCAAAAATTACTTTTTTAGAATCAGTACCCTCCAAAATGGGTAGAAAACATTAAATCACAATTTTGCAGTTTTGAACCTATCGCAACAATATCATAACCGTACACAGTTAAAAAAAATATTCGTGCAATATTACACCAGAGAATCTTGGAACTTTCTAGCTGCCTCCATTATTTTGAGAATGGATTTACCACTTTTGCGGTGCATTAAATTTATGGTTTTATACTACACAGTTAGTAAATCCACACGCTCCAAATAGCGGTGACAGCTAGAAAGTTCCAGTAATTCGGTGTAATCTTGGATTTAACTTTTTAACAGTGTATCTTTCATAATAAGAAATTGAAAGTAAAAAAAGTTGACATAATTCCCCAATAGCAAAACAATACAGAAAATATTCGAGCATAACAGATATTTTTTGTGGGTAGGGTACGTAAAAATAATAATAGAAAGTAGTTTTGAAAAAACAAAAAAGTGCAATTTTATAAATTAGTGTATTAGAATTTTATTGATTTTAGTTTTTCTCACAATACTTAAAAATAAAAATATATGCACGAAAAATGAAAAAATAACTGTAATACTAGCCCCTGTCATAAAAGTCATACCCCCTGTTAAAATATACATAAAGCTTCAGCCCAGAATCTAGTTGAAGTAGTTAAAAATATTTTTGGGTTTACGATACCATATTTTGCAAATATTCTATCGAAATCTTATGATCATGTTAAATATCACTAAAATAAGCAAACTTTGTTTAAAGAAGAACATAATAGAAAACAACTGGCCTGTAAGAATATTTATATAAAGTAAACATTATAAATGTTACAAGATTATATAACTCTAAATAATTATTTCCAACTACCAAACATAAGTAGAATTAACATTTAAAAGCAATTTTATGTGGTTTTCCTTTATTTATACATAAATTTGAGATAACTAACATCCCAAGACTGCTCATAAAAAATGTAATTACAGCAAAATGCGATATTATTATAATTTAGAGAGACTATTAATAAATTATTCATCTGATCGTCCGTAGAAAATAACATAGCATTTCCTTCTAAAGGATTATTAAGCATTAGATACAGAAATAATTATACTTCTCAGAAGAATATACCTTAAGAGCTATGTTAGCCTTCCCATTAGCAGAAGGCTTTTTTTTTCAGGATAGATAGTGATTACGAAAAAAGGTTTGTTATTTAACCTGGATAGAATTAGTTGAGTAGAATAGTCTGAGTAGAATAAGAATAAGATTGCTTATTTTTTGTAATTTATAAGCACTTATGAAATGAATATGTGTGAACAGGTTTTTTCTTCATTGATTATACTGTTAGTAGTTTACTTAAGTATACCATTAGTGGTTAAGTTGTACATTTTCATCGATGAATATTTTTCTTAGGCTTTTACAAGTGGTGTGGTTTAACACTTGATTTTCAAAAGAACCAAAAATTGATATTAGAGTAGGATTTTATTTGCATATAAAAATTTATTCCTATAACCACCAGTTTTTAGTTTCGGTTACATTATTTTTATCATTTCAAAATGGCAACATTCTAATTTTCAAAAATTATTCGTTTAGATTTTATTTGTTAAAAACAATTAAATAAAACGTTTTTACTTCTAACAAATACTTGGAGAGAAATCATATTACTTAAAAAAGGACACTAACATCTATATTATCACAAACAAATTCTTTCGTAAATTATTCGTACCGTCTGTAAAAAAACGTACTTACCGTGATACGATATTTTTGGGGATTTTTAAAACACAAGACTCAAAAGCTAAAAACAAAACAGAAACTTTAGAAAGTTAGAAGAGTAAAAAATATCAAGTATAAACATTTAAAATCACTCTGTCAGCAATTTAGTAAGTCTTTATATAAAACTACTTTCAATAAATTTGAAAGCTCAAACACTTATCCTTTCAAAAATACATAATGAAAAGACTTAGCAAGCAATAAAAGACATTCAAACTGTAATCCTTTTTCCTTAAACATTTTACCTCAATATCATTGAACAATTTTACCCACTTCTCATAAATAACTTCGAATATTCAAATTTGAGTTTTTAGCAACCTCTGTTTCTGAGTAATATTAATTCTACTATTCAAAGATCAGAACCACTTACGAACAAACACTTCGATAGAAATGATAATAGGGATTATATTGAAACTTTTCGAAACACTTAATCCCATTGTTTTCAAAATGGTTCGCTTGTCGTGTAAGCTTGTTTGACGTTAAGACTTTGTATGTGAAGAACCCCAAGTAAATTCGAATACATGAATTATTTGTGATAAGAGCTTTAGGCTTAGGGCAATGGTAGTTTCTTGGTGATAAGTATATGTAATTTTGTATGAATAGAAATAAAGAATTGTTTTATATTTTATTAGGTTATTAAGGTTATTGCAAGGGTCAGATTAAAGCATAATTGAAAATGTGCAAACGACTGTGTAAAAAGCATTTTTTCGGCGGCATCAGTTCGTAGAAAATAGAAATGATTGTTTTTCCAATTTGTAACTTTTAAAAAACTGTATATTTGTTCTTGTAAATAGTGTAGTGGGTGAAAGGATATGTGTTCTATTTCTTTAATTTTTTTTAATCTCAAATTCGGCCACTGCAGTTATTATGTATAAAGAAATGTACAATACTTAAATAAGATAAAGTCATAATAATTAACATTATACAGTATATAACTTTTTCTGCAGAACAGAAGATGGTTTTTCAGTACATACACAAAAAAATCAATGATATTGGATTCATATATATATTTTTGGTTTAAATGCACGCAATTTGCATATACATCATTAAACATACTGTTTCGTGATTCTATATAATATCTATTTTTTCAAATTCCATTGCCTTAAAAACACAAAAAATTAACAATAAAATATAGTTTTCTTTAAAATCCGAATATCTACTGAATTACAACTATGTGAACATATACACAGTTCAAAATTGACATGAAGTATGCAACGTACCAAGATTTCCGTGAAGTTTCACAATTATAAAAAAAAGGAGAATAACATTATAAATATGAAATATCATTTAAATATAGTAAATTAAATCCGAATAATCTCCACGATCTCAAGATTAGCATGTTATTTTATTTTTTCATAAGAAATTGGTTGTCAATATTTACAAACACAAGAAAAAGTATATTTGAAGGCATAGACGAAATCCATATCACTGGAAAATTAGCTCGCTTTACCAATACAGTCAAAGAACAAACTCAATTTATACACATAATAACTTGAACATTATACCAATAATTTCTCCTCTACTACAGTAATAAAACAATTCACTCTTTATATATATTCAGAATTCAGAATGTTTTATTTCACAGTCTCACCACTTAGCTTAGCGGCTTATTAGCCATAACACAGAAATAATATTGCGCCCGTAAACGAAAAAATTCTATTAATTATCTCAATTTCGTGACTCTCCGCTTTCTGCAATCACGCAAAGAACATCACGTAAAAGGAATCACGCGAGTCTGGCTACCGTGCTCAGTGTATTCATGTTACAAATAACTTGTTAACAAGAGAACCGCAATTAACTGCATGTTAGATACGAGGTTGATGTATTCAAGATAATTTTGATACTTCTGTTAATTTGTTTTGAACATATTTCTATCAATGCAAAATCCTGCATATGCACACAGATTATTCAAAAAAATATAGATTAATAAATATTTTTTGCAAGAATTTTTTAAAAACTTAATGCCTCATATTTGCTGAAGGGCACATTAATTTCACAAAATTTGAGATTTTAAGCCTTAAAAAACACAGTTTTAGTGCTATGAATGTAAAAACAATCTGCATCATCTTTTTGGAGATTATTATTTTACTTCAACATTGTTTTTAGTACAAAATTACTGCCTTTAAAATATACTGCCAAAAACAAGTTTTTTTCAAGAACTCCAAAAACGAGTTAACCTTGTTCTACTTTTTTTATAGAAATAAACGACTGATACCTGATTTCAAATGATGAAAAGTGATTTTTAGATCTTTTTCTACTGAACCATTTCAGTGCTAAAAGTTTAAAATAAATCTTGTAGTTACCCAAATGTAAAATACAACATCTATTTAAATGGATGTCCGATCTCAGAAGGATAATGTTAAATTATCGTTCAACCCAGATAAATATACCTCATTTTAACCTAATGGAAAAGTGTTCTTTTTTAACGACGTACAGAAATCATAGTTCGGTTAAACTTCAAATACAGTTAAATTTATCTTAATTTTTCAGGAATTTTACAATAGTATTAATTCAAAGAGAAGCATCTGTAGATAATTTCTTTTATGTCCCTTTGTTTTAACCTTTAGTTTACAATAAAGGACAATTAAACATTCTAAAATAATAGAGTGTTTTAATCTCCTGTAACACTTTTCAGTTATTTATTATTTTTTATAAAGTGTAAGATGTCAAATTTTTAAAGGAAATATGCGCTGGTTAAAAGATCGTGCATTTTTATTCAACGTAATTTCTATTATCATTGTTCTTTATGTTAGATGCGAATTTATATTAAAATTTGCCTTTAAAATCATTTTAAATTGTTTTATTTATTACATTTAACATTATGGCAAATTTTTTCTAAGTTAAAGTTTTGCTTTCAAGTTTACAAGATTTTTCTATTTGCAACAGACATATCTATAATATTTACAATTCTACTTTCTCAACATCGGCTTCTGACACTAAATATCGTATTTAAAACATCAACACACATAAACCATGAGCTCATTATGATAACATATATAACACAATATCTCTTATTTGCGCAAAACAACGTGTTTTCAGTCCCAGGTCATTTACCCATAGCGTGTGACAACAACCACATGATTAAGGGGGTTGGGTTAGTTAAAAGATTGCGTATTTTTATTTAACGTGATTGCTATTATCATTCTACTTTATGTTAGATGCTAATGTATATTAAAATGAGCTTTTAAAACCATTTTAAATTATTTTATTAGCAAAGTTTTTCTAAGGTAAAGTTTTGCTTTCATGTTTACATGATTTTTCTATTTGCAACAGACATATGTGTAGAAATATAATTCCACTTTCCCAACATCAGCTTCTGACACTAAGTATCAGCTTTAAAACTTCGACACTCATAAAGCATGGGCTTATTATGATAAAAATAACTTAATCCGCCCTATTTGGGCAAAACAACATGTTTTCAGCCTCCCACCATTTACCGATAGCGTGTGACACCAATCACATGATTAAGGGAGGTTGGGTGCATTACCAGACTTGTTTTATTCCCCATCTCCCTAATAATAGCATTAAGAACGCAGGCTTGTGGTATTAGGGCCGGATGCGTGACCGAAATAGATCAATATCTTGCGATAGAACAGTATAGGATTTGTCAGTGCGTCTTGGCTTTATTCGTTTTAGGTGAAGATTGAGGAAATTAACATTGTGTTGTATTACCAACTGTTTAAAATCACGAAATAAACGGTATTATCAGTAATTAAACGGTACAAAACGAAAAATGCGTTAATCCAAATGTTTGCAACGGAAGAATACAAACGGTAATTAAACAGGAGGAACACTGTAAAAAAATTTGTTATATTACAGAAAATATCTAGCAGTAAAAAATTCGTAATTAAAAAAAATATGTCGACAGAATTTACCCGTAACAAAGCAATACACAAAATATTCGTGTATAATAGATATTTCCATTAGGTTATTATTAGCAGCTGTTTAAAATTACGAAAAAATAGAATAATCAGTAATAAAACGGACAAATACGTAAATATAAACGTATGCAATTAACAAATACAATTGGTAATAAAACAGTAGGAACATAGTAAAAAATCCTCTGGCAGCAATACTTTTGTATGCTACGTAAAAAAAATTGTCAATAAACACACGCAATTCAGGAAATCACAAAGCAATCCAGGAAATATTCTTGCGTATCTGATATTTTCAGTAGGGCAAGGTACGTTCAAAAAAATAGATGAACCAATGAATTACCCATCCCGGCCATGATAGCATCTCTGACCACTATACCATCGTGGCCATTGATGCAGCTTGTATATTTAAATGCTAACTGACTTGTTACAATTTTGACAACGGAATCTTCTTAGTCAAAATAGAAAAACAACTGTTAAATTTGTATCATTGGTTAAAGATTTTATCTGTTTATAGGGAAAATGTGTTTTTGGCAACTTGAGTTGTAATTTTACAACCCCTGGCAAAAAGTATCCGATCACCGAAAGCAGTGCCTACGATACGTTCATATCAGCCGTCATTTTTTTAAAAAATTATATTTTTTTCAAACCTTTGAGGGTTTTTTGTGAAATATGACTAAATTAGTCTAAGAATATTAAATATAAACAGAAAATAACATTATAGTTAACAGTTTTCACGAGAAAATACATTGAATCGTAAAGGAAAAAAGTTTCCGATCATCCCTTTTTGGGGAAAAAAGTATTCGATCAAGTCACTTTAATATTTTGTGGGTCCTCCTTTTGCCTTGATTACTGTTAAGCGCCGAGGCATGGATGCGACCAACTCGTGGCATAAATTTGATGGAAGTTCACCCCAGCTTTCCTTGATGGCTAGCCGTAGTTCTTCCATATTTGTTGGTCTTCTATCATCAATGTTTCTTTTCAAAACATTCCAAACATTTTCGATTAGATTGAGATCCGGACTATTTGCAGACCAATCAATAGTCTTTATTGGAGAATTTCCATTTCGATTTAAGAAATTCTTGACCAGTTTACTTCGATGACATGATGCGTTATCATCTTGAAAAATGAAATAGGAGGAGTCGTCAAACCTTTCCTCGATGGAAGGAATCAAAAAATGATCTAAAATGTCAATATACAGTTCAGAATTAATTGTTCGCAACACTATACACATTTTACCGACTCTTTCGGAAGTCATACAACTCCACACCATAAAATGAACGCTGATATTTAGTTTTAGTTTTGAGGCAATCTTTTTTGAACCTTTCATTAGCTCTCCTCCACACAGATTCCAACATCATCTCCAGTTTCTAGGCAGGTACGAGATTCGTAACTAAAAATAACCTTCTTACAATCATCAGAAGACCAGCTTTTATGTTTCTTGCACCATTGTAGACGACTTTTGTTATGGTTTTTAGCCATATATGGTTTCGTTTTGGCTTTGCAGAAGTGAAATCCTTTTGCGTTTAAACGGTTTCGCACTGTACGTGCACATACCTTTACCCGATATTTCTATCACTCGGTATTAAGTTGTTTCAACGCACAACTTCTCATAGATTTGGCAAGATCAACCGATTTTTTGTCTTACCTACTTGATGTTGCACGTGGGCCACCGCTTCGAGGAAGATTTTTGACATCATTAGTAGAGCGATATTTTTTCCAAAAATCGCAAACAGTACTTGGGGCACAGGCAAAATTGTGAGCAACCTTTCTTTGAGATATTCCGCTTTTTAAGCGTTTAACAATTAAAAGTTTTAGCTCTTAAGACAATTCTTTCTTTTGATCCATACTTCTGCTTATTCGAAACTAGTTTTAACTGTGAAACAACGTTCAACCTTTTATACTGTTTACTTAGATCTTGTACGCACGCGCCGACCAAAAAAATGCATAAATCACTTAAAATACGTTGCATTTGCTAGCGATCGAATATTTTTTTTCCCCACAAAAGGATGATCGGAAACTTTTTTCCTTCACGATTCAATGTATTTTCTCGTGAAAAGTGTTAACTATAATTTTATATTATGTTTATATTTAATATTCTTTGACAAATTTAGTCATATTTCACAAAAAAAACCTCTAAGCTTTGAAAAAATATTAAAATTGTAAAAAAATGACGACCGGTGTGAACGTATCGTAGGCACTGCTTTCGGTGATCGGATACTTTTTGCCAGGGGTTGTACAGTAATTTTTTGCAGTTTTAGAAACAAAAAAAATTGTAATAAAATAACATATTTTTCCAACAAAAACATTTTTAACATTTTCAACTACAATGTGTACAGTATAGCAATATTTTGAAAGTGGTTAAAGTAATTCGACATGCTTCAATATTTTTTTTACGAAAAATTGTTGAACCTTTAAAACTTGATTTACTTAGGAGCTCTACAATAACTTTTTTCAACTAAACAAAATGTTAAAATAATTGACAGTTTTTTTTCTGAAGGATACAAGTAAAATCAGCCATTAACCTCTTGACGTTTTGGAAAAGAATTGTGATATTAAGCCGTTATTACATTATTTGAAGCTTTGGACAGGAAAAATCAGGATGTTTTTTTGTAAACTTGATTAAATTTATTTCTTAAGTTTAAACTTCTTTGAAATCATATATTTTCTCCTTATTTTCCTAGAAATAATAAATGTCATTAGTTCAGCTCGGGGTTTTGAGTCAATCTGAAAAACTGACCGGAATATATGCTTCATGAACCCTATTCCCCCTACCCCCCTCTATTGTGAGCTAAAATTGACACAGTAGGCCTTGGTCCTCTTTAGATTGTCACGTCCCTCAGTTTAGTAGGGGGTTTTCTTTAATTATTGACCCTCACATAGAGAAGTGTTTGTACTGCTCAGCCATGGTCAACTAAACTGACAGAGAAGCTCTCTGTGTAGTCACACTATCCTTCTGATCGGCTTTTTCGAAAGAGAGGAACGGAACTTGTTGGGAACATGAAAAGTATAGTTGGCTGTGCGTGATTAGGTTTCGGACTTTTCGTTCTGAAAAGCCGACAATCCGAACCATCCGACAGTGTGACGTCACGGAGAGCTTCTGTGGCCTTAAAGTTGAGTAGACCGTGGCTCAGCAGACCCTTGATGCATTCCAGATAATGAACATTGAGTCCTTTATTGTGGATGACCAACCTAATTTTCCCAAACGGAAAATGATGAATATTACCGTGGATTTGTGAGAAGGTTTATTCCTGTAACGAAAAATATTCAATAAAGTTTTTAGAATTAAAAAAAACGTAATTATTTAAATTCTAAAGAATTATATTCTCAATAACAAAGTCCTAACAAAAAGAGTGTTTTTGGAATTGGTATATATATACAACATATGGCTCAGTGACAACAACATGAGGCCCAGTGGCTTAGGGGTAGTGTTTCGCATTGTCACGCCACAGGTCCGGGGATCGAATCCCGGATTGGGCGAGGTTGACCCATCCTTTCATCCCTTAAGTGGGTCCATAAAATGGGTACCAAGCATGCTTGGGAACTAAACACCCCTGGTGGGCTGACCACCTTACCGGGACATATGCCTAGAACCCCAGAGCCCTAGGTCACGAAAGCTGAAATGGGCACGGCAGGTGGGCCTTCGCCCAGTAATGGGCTGTTGCACCGATGAGTTTAGTTTAGTTTTATATATACAGCATTACATTATAACAGTTCTCTAAGAGGACTGCATCCCGAATTGGAAGGTAGGGTATTTTGTCACGTAAAGGAGGCATTGGGTTGAATGTAAATAAACTACTAAGTCTTTTCGAAAGAAAAGAAATATAAGATGAATGGAAGTTAAATACTGGAATGCATCGTAGGAATTTGCTGAAATCAAATTATAACATTTTCCTTTTGTAACTTTAAAAACGAAGGTTTTCAATTAGTTTAAGAGCTTATCAGAAGATATTTGTTAAGGGAATAGTACCTAGAATACTAATAACATTTACATTTACTAGTGTATGTTGTTAAATAAATATTAAACTTGCATAATCATATTTGGGTAAAAAACTTTGTAAGTGCATTTCACATGAAGATGTATCGATCACTCAACGAAATGTGATATAGTATCAATATTAAATTTATTTATAAGGAGTGTAACATACCAAATTCGATATTGGTTCCTTAAATATTTAAAATATTAGCGACACTCATTTTCTTAACACAATAATTTGGCCTGTTGTAGTGGTTGACCACATTTTAAGTTTCATTCCTTTTCAAATATCTGTGTTATAAAATACTAAATAATTAAATTAAATTTGTTTATTAAAGCAGTTCTAAGCTGAATGGACATCATTAAAAACTCAAACTGCCACAAATGAAATTGGCATGTTATGATTAATGCAGTTGTTGATTGATAAATCAAAATAACTATAAGAAGATGATTTTTATGAAAATTTTGACATTATTGACGAAACTATGCAGTAAAAAATGCTCCCAGTAAACCTTTTGTCAAATTGTGGTAATTGTATGGCTGGGTATACTCTAATGTATACTCTAAAATATCTAGCAGAGAAAGTATGCTCAAAAAGGGATGGAATTTGATTGATGATTGAAGAGCTTAGTGGAAGAACGTGCTAAGTGACATTTTTGAAGAAATTGAGACTTTTGTGTCAAAGAACATGTTACTGTCTTCTTTTAATATAACAAGATTCCCTTTTTTGATAAACTTTAAGTTAAGTATATTTTTTACTTTTTGTAAGGGTCGTTTTTAACGTATCTGAGTGCAAATGAAAAATTTAAAAGCTTATTTTCTCATTTTCAATTTTTTGTCACTTAGCACGTTCTTCAACTATGTCCTTCGATTGAAGAATCCTAAAAAGTGAAGCTTTTATTTCTGAGAGTGAGTAGTAGTTAGCTTCTAAATCTTGTCAATCGAATTCACTCTGAGTTTATATATGGTCGTAACGCAATGATTTCTATGAAAAAAATTTATGTCCTCCTGTTTTGTGTCACGTTTGGAGATTTCTATTTAAAAAGTCGTGGAATATTTTTAAAATTTCTTACTCAAAAAATATTTTTATTTTTTTATTTTATCTCATAGTTTATTGTATGGAAGTTAAAATAGTCTTAAAAAATCCTTACAAATGTAAATAAAACAATTTGCTTCAGGGTATATTTGGTAAAATGATTGTATATTAAGATAAGACATTGAATTTACACTTTTAGGGCAATTTGATACAAAATCTACTTTAAACTTGCTTAAAAAATATTTCGATCAATCTTTTAAATTTTTTAAATAAAAGTGAACGAAATACAGAAAATCACCTGTATTGAGTCTATTTTGTGAGTTTGACTTCTACTTTTTTAGTTTGTTTACTACTCAAGCAAACAAACTAAAAAATGTTTCCAGTAACATTGTTGATTTAAGATTCTACTAGCAATAGAATTCATGCCCATAGAAAGTAGACACAAAAAGCATTCTTTTGATAAGGGCCTTTGGCAAAATGTTTCAGGGTAAATTTGTAAATATACTCTTGCTGATACTCACTTAAGAGTATATAGAAACCCGAAAATAGAAAAATTAACATACAATTTCAATTTGAACAAATTCATAAGCAGAAATGTTTTTCGAAAATTTAACTTCTTATTTCTAAATTTTTAAATTTCGTAATTAAGATATTTAATTTGTACGTGGTAGTAATTAATTTAATTAAAAGATAACTGGAATTGATCCATTTAATATGATACTAAGGACCTTAGTTAAAACTTGGGAAATTAAATTCCAATATAAATATTTGGTTGCATTATTTTCTCAACAAAATACTTTCTTAACTATTTTACTGATAACATATCATAATCATTTTGCTTAGAAAACTAAAAAAGCAATATAATTGTAATGAAATGTAAGAGTTTTTAAATTTTACATACATTTTACATTTAAAACACTGTAACAATTTTTACGTCGTCTTCCTTTCATCTACTTTGAAACAAAATATTAAAAATCCAATACTTATCACCCATCTAACCTCGGGCAAATATAATTACTGTCGAATCAATAAATTTCCCAGGAAAATAACCTCAAAATACCGAAACATAATCAATAAAACTAATTCCTTCGGGTGAGATAAGCGGCGGTTCACTTGGTAAATACTTTTGCGAAATTTCTTTAAAAATATTCTAATCATGTCTTTAAGAATGTCTTTGTTAAAAAAGAACGATAACTTTTATTCAAATAGACTTATCTTTCTGTAGAATCAACATTTTAAAATCAAATAGGAATAATCCATTAAACAGAAAGTATTTCAATACTATACGATCCTATAAATATACAAAATTAATTTCCTATGTCGAAAATTCCTCTTTAGAATGTTTTTGAGGATATTTTACAACTAATTAAAAGTTTTATTTACGAAAAATTAAAGTACATTCAAAATTTAGATAGAGCTATGGCACTATTTTTTATTATAAGAAAATTTTGTTCCATAAATGATTGCTTTTATCTTATTTACTAAAAAAAAATTGTCCGCAAATGTCTGTTTTTAAGTTTTTTAATAGACAATTAGTTTTGGCCGACGATGTTTCGGAATAAAATTTTGGCATTTTAGTTAAATTGGTCAGTTCTAAATGTTGAATTAAAAAGTTTTACAGTTTTTAGAAAACATTGTAGTTGTTATGTTAGAGTTGAAATTAGTTAAATAGAAAATGAAGTTTTTCTTTCTTAAAAATTCGATGATTACGTCCGAGATTGCCCACATATTTATTCATAAAATTAATTTATTTAGTCGGGAAAATAGAAAAGTAATTAAGTTACCTTAATGATATGAAAAGTATTAACTTTTTGTTAACCAAGTATTTTAATTTGCATCTTTAAAAAATATTTTTTGCTTTTAATATGAAATTTCTGAAATTTTCTCTATGTAATGACGTTTTTATAAAATGAAAAAATGCAATTGTGAACTTATTTGATTTCGCACTTTTAATTGAGTAGGAAATAGACTACTTCCTTATTAATTATTCAGTTTAGTATTTGGCGTCCACAAATAAATCTTAATTGTTAATAAACTAACTAAGTTGTTAATAAAGATAAGTTTTGCGTTATAATGTGAAAAAGTAACATGAAATTAAAACGTATTTTTCGTATAACTTTATTCTTATTTGCCTATTTCCTCTAGTGATTTTCTTGTTAAAAACCGCTTAAGTGACGAACAGTTAAAAGTTTTAGGTTGGAACTGCGATAAAAAAAATCTTGTAAGCCGTATTAAGTATTTCTTTAAATGTTATAAATAAATTATTTAATAAAAATTCTTTACATTACAAAAATTCCTTACTACTTTAGCCTGATACCCACGTGAACAGTTTTGGTTTAAAAAAGAGCGTATTTACAGAAACAAAGGTTGTCTTTGTTTCAATTCCTGCTTTTTAAATATATTTTACACAAAAAATCTGTTTACTTATTGAAAGAAAGAAGACCCGCGAATAGTTTTGCTATTTATAAAAAGAATTCTTAAGTTCTTTTAAAATTTTCAACAAAAAATACGATTTTATATTTTAAGGTATTTTGAGAAGAATTTAAATTACAAATTTCAAAACTTTCTTATAATGACATGTGTCTAAAAATATTTTCAAAAATAAATATTTTAAAAGAAGAAAATGAGTATTTGACATTTTCCTTGATATTTTTAAAATTTACACCTTTTAGTTTAGGATTTAATTAAATTTTACGTTTATATTTTGCAGTTTAGAGTATTTCCTATGTAACTTTTAAAAGAAAAAAATGAATAGTTGCAAAAATAAATCAAATGAGTATTTGACATTTCCTTGTTATTTTTAAAATTTACACCTTTTAGTTTACGGTTTAATTAAATTTTACATTCATTTTGCAGTTTAAAGTATTTCTTATGTAACTTTTTAAAAGAAAAAAAAGAATAGTTGCATTATTCTTAAAATGACGTTTTTAAAAAGGTAAATATTTATTCTGCAATCACTTGTAAAAAGCCGTTGCTGAATTATTCAAAGAACGATCTCTTATTTATAAAATTTCGAGTAGCATCCATGAATAAATTTAAACGTTTCTTTTATTGTTATATCTATCAATGTCAAAAATTTATTTTCGATCTACTTTAGAGTTTGGTACTATGGATTATGTCTTAAAAGAATGTGCATCACTTAGTAGTATTTGTTTTTATAGGGAGATTTTATAGATATATTTATAGTAAGAAAACAAAATTCCGTATATTGAGGATTATTTTATTATTTGACAGCATTCATTAATTTTTATAATTCACTCATCTTAACTTTGGAAAAAAACTTGATATAAGAGTAGTTTTCTTCAATAATCTATGTCTGATCATAATGCATTTTTATAGTGGAACCCCCTTGGCTGAATAGTTAAAAGAGTCCGTGTTTAATATCTGAGATTTTCTGAGTTCCACAATGAAATCCATGATGTAATGCAACTATGCGAAATCCATTCCTACCCGCGAAATTCATAATGTAATAAAACCAACCTGGAACTACAAAAAAAACCGCAGGTATTTGAAGAATATTCCCTGTGTATACTGGAACATAAAAGTTTAGTCTGCCCACGGGGGGGGGGGGGTCTATCGGCTGGACGAGCAATCGAGCATATGAGGCGGAGCCAATTCCCGTTTCTGTAGCTTTTCGACCTGAAGTACTAATACTAGTGATTGTCCATACCGATTGGCTAGCTGAAAGATGAAACCTTATTCAACTTCCCAAACAAATTTGGTTCTCATTTGTTGACCTCCAAAATGAAATTAAACCTCTTCTATAGAAATTTAAAAAATCTCAATACCAATATTAGAAACACAAAAAAAACGAGTTTATTCTAATTCAGAATTTTGGGTGCTAAATTGGTTGTTTTATTTGACTTTGTTATATTATTTTGTTCATATTCTTTTTTTTTATTTATAATTCTTATTTAAATTATAAAATTTCTTTATAAACAGAAAATGACTATTTTTAAATAATATATTTTTGTATCCGATTGTCAAGACATTGCTTACTTTTTATTTTAATTAATTTACTTAAAAGATAAGTAATTTAGATAACATTTAAGTATGTTCAAAAAAGTTTATAATGTAAACACTCCAATATAAATGCTGTTTTTTAAATATTTTTTTACACTTTTTTTCCCGAATTTTGAACAAAATTTTGAAATGATCTCTAAACCTATTCACAGCTATATACACCACACCTACCTGTAGTTAGGACAAACAAAGTATTTTTAAAAGCTGTTTCTTTTCGTAGCACGTAGTGTGGAGGTAGTTTATGAGAACGAGTGGCTTGTCCCTATGGATTGCACTCTCATACCACTTAGGATTGCTTCGCACGTTCGGTCCTCATCTAGTCCTCTTCAAGAAGCATAATACACCATGGAGTAAGAACTTCGTATATTATCCTGTATTAAATTTTGTTTCCGTAATAAAAAAAGTTGCGTAAGTGGTCAAAAACACGCAGATTATATAATGTGCGGGGGCGCGGGTCTAGTGGGTTTAATCGCAGCCCATTACGCTAACAGTCTGAGCACTGTACCGGGTGCATGTTCGATTCCCGCCTTCGCCCTAGGTGTACCTTCTCTCTCTGTGTGTCGGTAAAAATTCTGCCTGTGTCTGTCTTACTTGATGAAGGTTTAAGGGTCTTGTATGGTAACAGATCTCTATACAACCCCACCCCAGGGGCGGTTGTGACAGTGCTTGGGGTCGGTTGTGACAGGTTCATAAAGACTCTAAAATAGTATAAAATCACTTTTATTGCAGCATCTTTAGTTATTATAAGTTCAATAATTGTAATAGTAATAATAATAATATTTATTATTATTTATTATTTAATTTAATAATTATAAATAAATTTATAATTATTCTTACAAAGTCTTCATGTTATCACAATCAGTCAAAAAAGTTAACTAAACATTTCTAATTATACATTACGGAAACTGTATCAAAATACAAAACAAATATATCAAAATCTGTTAAACAAAAGGCAAAAAATACCTTCTACATAAAAAAAATAAACATTTTCATATACAACACAAAGAAATCTTTTGGACGGTAATGACACCTGTTTCGTCAAAATTGTATATATCCTGTGGCTCATAGGTGTGTCTGTCCATAACAATTTGCAAATTGTCATAAAAATATTGCACATTTGTTTTATTGAAGCTTGTTGCTCTGGAAAGGCTAGTAGCTTGAGCTACTCGAACAGACAGTAAAGGATTTCCATTCATGAATGACCGAAACCATTTCTCGCCAACCATCTTATTCTCGTCCCAAGTAGCAGGTCCGTTTCAAATTTTATTTATTAGTAATTTCAAAAGCTAACTTCCGTACCTCGAAAGGCCAAAATATATTTCTGCGCAACGTTTTATAACGGTTCCATCACATTTACGAATGTATCGCAACAAAGACATTCCATTAATTTGGTGATTTTTCGCAGCTCTCCATAATGAAATCCCTCATTTCACTTCTAAAAAAGCGTCTTCATATTTTCTTATGTCACACTGTCCCATTTATATCTTCCTCGTGCATTTTCTGGGCATCTAAAAGAAAAAACAAACAAATTTTACTTGTGTCATGTCACAACCGTACCCACAAATTATGTCACAACCGTACCCAACGCACTCTTTAGCAAAAAAAAACAATCGTCATGACAATACAAAATAATATACATTCAAAGTAATCACTGCTATTTCATTATTAAGGTCTAACTTATAACGAGGGAAAACATTCATTACTCTATCTGTACACATATAATAACAATTATTAAAAGAAATTGAATAAAAATACTTACTTTTGACTGTTAAAAAGTAATAAAGGCCTCAGCTGGCGTTAATTTCGTGCGATGACTGATGGTATACTGTGACACACATGTTCAGACAGGTACGCTACTCCTTTAACCCTTGCACCCAAAACGGTATTCCTTATGGTTTCGCTAATATGACGACTGTCACAACCGTACCCAGTCTCCCCTACACAAATCTCATATGCTGGTTTGACCTCTTTAGCAAAACGCGTGAAATGCGGTGTAGGAACGGATAAAAAGTCTGCACTCCACTATGTATTGAGCTCAGTGGTCCTCCTATAAACGGAGCTTGCATAAAACAAAAAATCCCATAAATAAATATTGTCGTGTGTTTGAGACTCGTTCATGTTTAATCTAGCATAGCCCAAATCTATTTCTAAAGATTCTGTCTGTGTATGTTTTACTTGGCCAAGTTTATAAGCGGGTCTCTGATCAAGCGAACAAACCGGAAAATACATGTACCAACCTACCTGCTATCTAAATCTATCACACTGAAGGAGTTGCATACCTGCTCAGCAGTCAGCCTCTTTGTTTTACTGTTGAATTACATTACTATAGGACTGTGAGTAGCTTTAGTGCGAGGTCAGTTAACACAAACGCAACCTTTATGTTAGTTTGGAAAATGACTTAAACCATTCCGACTGTCACCAATGGAGTTTGCATTGGATTAAGATGATGTTAAACCATCTTTCGTATATTGGAAAATTTAAGAAACTTAATATAGTTCACGTCTATAAATGCAGCAACTAACATTTTGGTTTTTAATAAAATTACAGCTTGGAAAGAATAACATGATAGATTTTGAATTGAAATTTTGCTGTATAACTACTTGTTTAACCATATCATGCATAGAGCCGAGGTCACAGTAGAAGCAAAAACCCACTCAAACCTCTAGTTAAAAAATACGTGTCTGATAGGTCATACTTGGCAACTTAGCACCTGTTGGCAGACCAAAAGACTAACTAAGCAATTTCTGGCACTGTTTTTTAAGTTGCCAATTTCAAAATATTGAGTGGATTTCCTAATAAGATTTTTTCTATTAATACAGACAAGTAAATTATCACTTTATATTTTAAAACAAAATGTCGTGGAACAGAGACATTCAAAAGAAAATAACTTAGTATAAGGCATTTGGCAAATCTTATATTCGCTAAATAACGCTTCATTTCAGCTCGCCTGAAAATAACTAGATTAAATAACAATACAACTTATTTACAACAACAATGTAACTTATTAAACGGTTTATTTAAGGTGGCTTCATTTTTTCCACGCCAAGTATCTCCATTCCATTCTAATCTCCAAGAGGTGGGCCCAACGATTCTGACCCAAAGACAGTAAAAACATCGGAAAGAAGGGCAGCTCAATCGATCGTTTGGATGAGGGGCGTGAACCTGATTTCTCGTCTTTTCCTGCTGGGGGTAGTGGTCTATAAATAGAAACACGGAAGAAGAAATCGCTGTAGGAATTGTTGATGAAGACTGATTAGATTATAAGTAGTAGTAACGATTGAGTAATTTTACCCAAACGTAATTAATTTGTTCATGTAGTTGGTTTGGGCAACTTTGGGAGTAACATCAAACTTTAATTCAAATAAATGGTTGAAGATTTTTCTACAAATAATTTCCATTGGCCAAAACGTAATCTGAAATTGTGAGACACTTATTCTACCATTATTTTAGCACCAATCCTGGCTAAATACTTCGGAACGTGCCAAGTAGCCGACAATATATGATACATCACTATGTAAAACTTTGAAACAATGTAATTTTTCAGCATTACAGGGATATTCACTTGTAACCGAAGAAATTCGAAATAAATACTTAATGACCCACGAATTTATGAAAAGTTCTGACTTCTTCAAATCATTTTGTAGATAAAAAATATCAAAGGTCTTTCTTGAAAATAATACTGGAAAATAATAAAAACCATTGTTAAACTAGTGTGGTGTAGATCCAACAAACTTATAATGTCGGACGAATTCTCTTTCAGTTTATCACTGTGAGCATTGTCTGGTACTTAAAGAGTTCATAAATAATAAAAAAAACAAGTATAACACAAATATAAATTTAAATGTATACGTAAAAAACAATGTTACGAAAAAAGGCAAGGTAGGGAAAGGTTAGGTAAACAAAATAAACTAAGTTAACTTATACCTATGTCCCAAAGTTAAGTTAAATAAAATCTAAATCCAGATAATAATCCATTTTAAATGAAAAGTTACGATGCAATAACCTAATTACTAATGTAACTAGGTATTGAATTAAATAAAAACCAACGCCTTGTAATGGATACACAAATGTGAAAACAATTCCCACCAAAATCTCAATTATATTTCGAGAAAGCAGTATCCTATTCCATGTTCCAAAATGCGGTTTAAACTCTAGAGAGTGAAGCGTAAAGGACGTCTTCTTTAAATAAAGACTAGCCGCAGGCATTTTATTCTAACGCCTGAAATGCTGCTAGAATAGAGAGCTGTAAAATTTTTGTATTATTTTTAAGGAACATGATTTCACCGTTAAAAGTCTTTTAATAAAAAAAAACCTGATCCTTTTAGAAAATTCTTGAGTAAAGTGAACATTTTTTGGGCGTAAGGAGTAAACGAACATTGCTTCAAACAAAATTATTCTGATAACATATTGTTAACAAGAAGTTCAAAAAGAACTAAAACAGCCTAATTTTCTGTTACTTAAATACTTACTGAAATTCTTATGGGGGAAAACAAATATGTTTGTAAAGTTTGGTTTGTAACGTTGTTTCAAGCAAAATTATAATTATAACATGTTATCAACAAGAAGTTTAAAGATAACTAAAATAGAGTAATTTTCTGTTACTTAAATACTTACTGAAATTCGTATCGGAAAACAAGTCATTTTGTAATAGGAAATGTCATCTAAAACCTTTTCTCTGCAAGATTTATTCATATTAGAAAAGAAATCGCCAAATACAGCATCCAATTATAATTTAAACTTCTAAAAGCCAAAATCAACTATTTTAATTAATTTTCTTTCGCAAACTAAATTTATATTATTTATCCTCGGCGTAATTTATTTGTAGTTTCTAAGAATTATTAAATATTTATAAAACAAAAAACATGAAACTACTCCAAACTGCACAAAAAATAAGAAATGTAAATTAAAACTAACCTGAATTTTATGCAAAAAATACAATGCCATGCCGCTTTCAAAGTTAACAAATAATGAACAATCAAAGAATCACTTCTTTATGACGTCATTCCAAATTGATTATGACAGAAATAAATTTTACTTTTAATATTATTTCTAAATAAATAGAGTTTCTCATGCCATTGTTTAGTTGGCAACAGAGATTTATATAACTTGAAATTAAATTTCAATGCTAATTCAATGGGGAATTCGCCAATAGATAGACAGATGTCCGTCTAAATATACAGACAGACAAAAAGTGTGAAAGTTGGGTCTCTGAGGTCATATCTTTCAAACAAAAAAAAGAATTTTTAATATCCGACTGATTGAACCAATTGGAAGTGAAGTACGGACGGATAGGCTCAGTGGCTTAGTGGTAGTGCTTCGTATTGCCACGCTGCAGGTTCGGGGATTGAGTTCCGGATTGGACGAGGTTGATTCATCCTTTCATCCTTTAAGTGGGTCGATAAAATGAGAGCCAAGCATGCTTAGGAACTAAAGACTTTGGGTTCCGCGTAAGGTTGACCACCTAACCGAGACATATGCCTAGCACCCCAATTTATTTTGGTACGGAACGAAAGACGGTCAGACAGACATTGTCATCATATCAATATTTTTAATTCTTTTTAATTCTTCCTAATTAAAAAAAAGTAAAGTAGTGTAAAAATGTACGAAAATATTAAACATTTACATTTCTGCCATGTTAATGCAAACATATATAATTGATTTGATATATAGTATTAAATCTTTTAATGGATGATTTCTTTAGGAAAAGATTTTAATTCAGTATTTAACCCTTTCAGTCCCAGTGATGCCATTTGGCATCATCATGTTTCTGATCATAATTTTAAAAAAATAATAGGGCTGACATCTATTGGGATTAATAAAAAATATTTTCTAACAGAAAAAAATTTGAAGAATCGAATGATGTGCTTTTTGATGTCATAAATGGCTATAGACGATCAGAAAATTTTTTCAAAAATGATTATGCCAAATTGTCATTGGGACTGAAAAAGTTAAATATTATTAGTAATCCGGACTCTTTTCCCTTATTCCCTTCCCTTATTCCCTTCTCTTTTGACCGTTAAGTTTTTACATTTGCTTTAAAATTTAAAATTAATTTTGTAATGCAGCATTGATCCTTTTTCTTAAACGCTTGTCCTGAAGCACAAAATTTTTCCAAAATTCATTAAAACCGAAAAAGAATATTTGAGAAAAAACATGTTTGTTTTTTTAAATCAATTTAAAGTTTTTATTTAAACACGGGTACCCAAAGACATTGACATTCTTTTTTTTACCATTACAATTTCACACGGTTTGGAAAAACAGTTAAAGAGGAATTTCTTTAGAAACGTAAATGAATTTAAGAGTTCTACTCTCCTCTTTTCTTGATATCTAGCAGTCTAAACGAATTTCAAAGTGAATTACATCTAAGTAAGTAATCATGGGTATAAAAAAAATCATGGGTATAAGCAAAATACTATGATAATGAAACGAAAGCACACAAGAAAACAGAGTTTCATGACTTTGTTTACACAATCAAATAAAATATCATTGAACAGAGACAAACCATCTTTGTTTCATATATACTTGACAATTCCTTTAAAAATGAATCCCTTTTTCAATTATGTTACTTTCAATAAGTGTTTTTTTATTTCTCTAAATTAGTATTTAAACAACAACTCTAAATAATATAATACTTTATAAACATTAAATAAACAACTATTTTTGCTAGATAAAAAGGTACTATAAAATATAATTTATAAAACATTCGCTGAGAATAAACATTATTTACCCTAAATATTCGCTTTGCATTCTACATATTTCTTATATGTTGTTAAGGGAATAATCGTCTATTTACTTCCTTTCATTTAAAAAAAAACATTACATAAGACCACTTTAATGCATATTTTACGATGAAGAGTATTTAAGTACTAATTTAGTACCTACATACAATAAAACGTACTAGAAAATTACTATTTGAAAACTGAAAATGAAGTCACTATATTTAATAATGATATTTACAATTTATAAAAGATATTACAAAACTAATTTAAAAAATATACTTATAAAACTTTAAATTCACAGTTTAATATTGTACTTGTAAATAAAACAGAATAATGTAAATATTCATGTTAAAAAATAATAGGATTTTAAAAGCAAAACACTTTTTATAATTTGCCCAAACTCTCTACTTTCATTTAGAAAAAACTAGACATCACATCAAACAAATTTCCTAAAAATTAAATAATAATTTTATTTATTTCAGATAATTTCTTTTGGCATGAAAGTGAACGAAATAAAAAAAATACCAATCCCAAGTGTAAAGTCATTTTAAAAATGTTATAATGGAATTTAAGCTAGGTTAATCTGTGTACTAGAAACAGGGCTCATATTCATATATTATAGAATGAAATACTAACCTTTTTATACTTGAGGAGACAAAAAAATAAAACCTGTCAATTTTGTCAAAAAAATATGTTTAAATAGATGGTAAAAAAATCAATGAAATAAATCTCAAGATTAACATTAAATTTACTTTCATTAAACACTCATGCACTAAAAAAAAGTAGAATTGCTAATTGAATGAGAAAAAATAGTTTCAAATTAAAAAGTCATTTTGAAAATTTTATAATGAAGTGTTTAATTGCTAAATATCTTAAAGTAAAATCATTTGTCCCATTCGACTCTTTAAAGTATAATTTTAAAAAATCGATAATTTATTTCTGTGTATGTTACGCGGTAACAAAAACTAACGCAGGGATAATATGAGTAATAGTAAGAATAGACAACATTGATTTCCAATAAATATCATATTTCACTCTTAAATTGGGAAGAGGTACAAATCTGAAGTATAAACTGCACAAAAAAGTTTGGTTTGTTTTGAGAACCCCGACAGTCCAAATACCGACAGGACACAAGAACCCGGCTGGTTTGAAAAAGCCCGACAAATCAATAAACCAAAGTCGTTATGCTCAATTAAGGGCAATTTAATTACTAATTTTTGCATTAATATTTTTGCAATTTTGGCTGTCGAGGTTATGGACTGTTGGGGTCTCCAGCCCTTAACGGGGGATAATGAGGGGTGATTTTCCTAAAGTATTAATAATGCATTTACATATGGTATGTGGAATCAATTTAGGTAAAAATTTATTACCTTGTGACTTCATTTGCTAAAATTTTAGTCGCGGTGTTCCAATGAGCCCCTTTGTCCTTCACTTATTAGCTACGGCCCTTTATTATAGATTACGTAAAGTACATTAATTGACATAATTATTGCTAGATAAAATAAAACAAACATTGGGCCTTACAAATTGCTAGATAGTTCTTATTAAATTCAGTTCTTTTGATAGTGCCTTGTTACGAAAAAGAAACTATGTTTTGACTAACATTTTGTTCCAGATGACAGATTTTGTTACTTGATTTTGTCAAGGTTTCATATTTCGATCAAGAACGGGAAATCTTCCGTTAAACGTTCTCATAATAAAAGGTCAAATGATAACTCTTCGAAACTTTAGTCAAGCGTTAAAATTGCAAAATCACCCTTGTGGAACAAACTAAGTATTTTTTGGTTCTTATAACATTTATTACTTCCCAAATGAAATCGATAAATTTATTTAATTACCGTTTTTTATTGGATTTTATTTATAAATTAAGAAATATAACTATGGATTATAACAAGTAGGTTTGTAACAGAATCTGTCACTTAACCCGCTTCCACACAACATTTGTGTTTAACATGTAAAAACGCGCCAAACACAGCATTAATTCTATATTAAAAATTTCCATGCTAAATTTGGCTGGTTTCATTTATTTTCTTTTGAAAATTCAATAATTATTTGTTATCGTTTGCTAAAATAATTTATATTTCAAAGAATACATATGTAATATTCCTCGCTTTTAAATAGAAGGAAAACATTTCATATCAATATACAATCAAAGAATCTCTTTGTGAAATATATTTGATGTCATTTTAAACTGATTTATGGCGCAAAAATAAATTTATTTTAATTTATTGTTTAAAAGAATTAAAGTTCCTCGAGCGATTGTTTCGAATGGCAATGATGATTTAATTCTAATAAAAATGGCTTCGTAGGCTTTTTAAATGAGCTTTAAATTGTTCAGTTTTTTAAATAATTGAAGTACTTCGAATTCTTTTCTGAAATTTTCAATGTATTCTAATTTCGATGCGCTGAATTTTTTGACGTATCACACTTGTCCATAGCATTTGTAGTTTGGGCTATGAAAGTGGGTGACGGACAGACGGACAGACAGGCAGACGAACAGACTGAACGATTATAATACCTTCCACTTTTTACGTTATGAACGTAGTGTGGAATCTAAAATATATTTTTCATTAACTCATTAACGACGACTTTGTAAATACCATTAGCACTTTTATTTCCAAATAAAAGCGTTAACTTTAAGTTTTTTTAAGTTCTATTTTCGAGTAACTTAATTTATCATACATAGATTGTTCAGGACAGTGGCCATTATTTGTCTTTTTATTATGTTGATTTCGATAAACTTAAGCAGAAAGTTCATTTTCGCGGGGCAAAGTATATTGCCAATCGTCGTTAAGAGGTTAGCGTTTTTTTTTTGTTTCAAATTTTCCGCATTTTATATCTATTTTTAAAATTATATGCTTTTGTTATTGCTAGTTTACTTTGCTATTTTTCGCAACCAATTTTGTAATGAGAAACGCAATCCCCAAAAAATGCTTTCACATCAAATGAAAAGAAATTAATATATGCAATTATCTCGAAGAATTCTAAAACCGTTTGGCTAATTTGAGACAAATAAATAAAACAAATTTAACCCATAGACCTAAGATAAGAGTGTAAAGGAGAACCATACTCAAACCTTGTGGAAAAGGGATTGAAATGGGAATAAAAAACAATTGTACCAATTGTACAAATAACAATTAAACAATTAAAATGGAACAAAAATGAACTACCTTGACGGACAAAGAAAGATTTTCAAACTTGGCAACTTCGCACGAGACATTACAAAACAAAATTGCCATTTGAAAAAAAAATTAGTTTGTTTCGTTATTAAATCAAATTAAATTATCCTGAAAATATACCTTGAAAAGTCTTGTATAGAAAATTAAAAAATTAAAAAGTCTTGTATACAAAAAAGACAAAAGAAAATATCTTAGTTTAAGAGGCGGAAATTTAATCACCAAATGCTTTTGAAATCACGTGGCGGACACACAGAAAATGAGTTTATTTTTGGCTCTGTGAAGTATGTGGTTACTACGCCTCTACTCCTATTTATTCATATGATGAAACTAGTTTCTCACAAGAATGACGTCATTTTACGGCCTGTATAAAAATTGAAACTCTGTCATTAAAATTCCCTTCCTTTCAAAAGTTACTTCATCCCAACAAATTATTTTCCTAAAATTTTTAATAACATTTAAAGCCTTAATTTAATTTTTCTTATCTAAATGTAATACTTTTTCTATGTCTTTCACTATTAAAAATTTTAAAATTTTTTTCTGTACTTTCCAGATATTTTGCAAACGTGAATTTATTAAAAATTAAGAAATCGCATTTCGCATTAATATATTATTACAAAAATTCCTAATTAATCCCAAGAGCTTTTTTATAATAAACTTCATGCATAAAATATATTGCAAATTACCTGAAAAATATTTGGATATGCATAACGTTTACAAAGGATTCTAAAGAATGAAAATTGAAAAGAACTTTTTTAAGATTTTTAAAAATAATATTTTCATAAGTTTTTAACTTCTAATAAAAACTTATATTTGCAAATTACCTTGATTTTTTATTTCTGCCAAATGAGCTGTTTCAATGGATTTTAAAATTTCTGGCTTATTATTAGAAAGCCATATCTGTGATATCCAGTTTTCTGGGTAGATTTTTAAGAATTTAAGTTTATACTACTCTTACTATATAATACTTTTTAAAAGTATTTGTACATATTGTATTAAATACAAAAATGTACAACTGGTAAAAAAAGCCGAACTAGCGAAAATCAAGTTTGGTAAATTCTCACATAAGCATGACAAAGAATGTCAAGATTATTCTCTAGCTGAAATGAATACTTTTACAAAGGTTTCTTTTATCTAATATATGTCGCTGGTTGAAATGTCTCTATAATTCTATTTGATAATTCCTCCTTGACCATTCAACCACCCGTGATTAATTGTGTATTTGTATTGTATTTTCATGCACAAATACGATTTCTAAGATGACTGATATTTGATAGAAGTCGATTTTGAGTCCTTCCACAGGAGTTGTACCTCGAAGACCAATGCTATGTTCACTCTGCCACCACACACTATCAAAAAAGTGGTCACAGGAATCGATGTACTGGATTCTGGTCATGAATTCCAACCAATCCCCTTTAAAACTAACTCACGATTTCATGTCTACTAACCTCCCACACTCTTACCCCACTACAAATATGATTCGGCGCTGATCCCACTAAAAGCTTCAACTGGCGCCAGGTTGGTAAACAGGGTTATACAAAATAGTTCACTGCACAATAGGCCCACTTTTTCAGGGGCCCCACTTTTCACAAGAGAGAATAAAAAATATAATTTGTTCTTACCTAACTCATTCCCGACGAATGGCAAGAAAATTTGCAAACAGAAAAGGAGCTTTCTGTTTAAGGTTATTAAAATAAGCAACATATAAGACAAATGAAAACCATATAGTCCGGTACTATTTAAAGTGAACAAATTAAGTTGCACTAAAAACGAATTTAAAAAAATTAAATTTACCTTTTTGTTTAGAATTTAAAATGCTAATGGCATTCACAAAGTCATGTTAATTGTGTGTTTGTGCAATAAAATTGGTAGTTTTAATTTCCATTTAGCTTTTGGGTGATTTTAAAACAACATTCTTGGCTTTTTTCGTTCTTTTTGAATCGATACTGTTTTGGGACTATGCAGGCTTGCCAGCTAAAATTATACTCATTGACCTTCGAAAAGGAGCACTTATCTCTTTTTCTAAAGGGGAGTTCAAGAATTCTTCAATAATATCTTTATTTAGGAAATAATATCTAAGTTTATTTCTGAAGAGATGGTCTTAATATCAAAACCTGGGGCATAAGTTAAGGAAAATGCTGGGTCTAACATTCAGACAAATAATTTTATTTCGAATTTCACCGCAATCGGCGACATTACTAGTCCATCTTAACCAGCGCAGTTATTAGAGTTTAGGCTTGTGGGATACAGGTAAACGTCGTTAATTAAAACTAAAGTTAACACAGCAAGTGCGTCACTTTTTCACGCGTAGTGCAAATTGAACGACAACACTTACACTAACAATAACTTTAGAATTTTCAAAAACTGATTACTTATATTTTATATGGTACAAAAACGTTACTGTTAATTGTAAAACATTTGACATGCTGAAATAGATTTGTCCTATTTTTTAAGCAATAAAACTTTTGAAAAATTAAATGTTAAGATTTTTAAAATTAAAATTAAATGGAAAGATTTTAATTTACACTTTTTTTTAAATTTTGACAGTTATTCTAATTTGTAATTCTGATTACTTATATTTTATATGGTATAAAAACGTTACTGTTGAAAATATTTCTGACTTTCATACAAATTAGAATAACTGTTAAAAAAGTATAAATAAAAATCTTTCCATTTAATCTTAATTTTAAAAATCTTAACAGTTCATTTTTCAACATTTTTATTGCTTAAAAAATAGGACAAATATATTTCGTGCATGTCAAATGTATACGCCTACGTGAATCTATACACCCGCATACTTAGAAAGGGATTATTCTAACAGAATTTTTCAATTCAACCTTTTGAACTATTAAATGACACATTAAGTTTTTCTTTTAGATGTTTGTTTCTATTACCTAAATAACTCCTCTAACTAATGAAACTCAACAAAATATGGAAACTCTTTAATCTATGTTGTTTCAATTTCAATTTTTCTAATAGAAAATATGAAAAATGTTTACACTTCTGCCACTCCTTTAATTTTTTTATTCGTAAATAACTAAAAGTTAAAATAAAATTTTAATGATTTAGTTAACAATTTAGCAAGTAATAAGTTATAAAAAATATCCAATACCCTTTAAAAAATACAACTAACAAAAAATAAATAATAATATACCTTAAATAAAAATGTCTTAGTATATAAAAAATGGAGAATATCTGAGTTTAAGGCATTTTTTGGAAATTCTATCAACAAATGCTTTGAAATCATGTGATGGACCGTGAAAACGTATTTACTTTTTTGCCGTGCGGAATAGTGTTGCTACGCCTCTACTCTGTAATTTTATTTGTCCATTCTGTTACTTCATTTTAGACAAGACTATAAATAATTCCTTGCAACCAAAACATTTAGATCCAATTTACACAAATATTGTATTTATTGCAACAAATGTTTTCCAATGTACGCATCAAATACCCAAATTTTGATAATATTGTTTTTTAATTTTGTTACACATCTTCTTCGTTGACACTACAGCCTGTTGCATTCCAAGGCAGTTTCTCCAAGTCTCCTGCATCTGACTCTGTTCCCCTCAATGGCCCTCCATCGGTTTACTCCCAACGCCTTGAGGTGCCTTTCCAACACATCCAACTATCTAGTTGGGGGTCTTCCTCTGCACCGTTAACTTTCTATCTTCGAAAAAGTGTCTTTTTTAGTGGGGACGCTGTCTTCGTATCGAAAAACTTGGCCCACCCACCTAAAGCGGGATGCCTTTACCATCTTTAGAATATCAGGATCACCATACTTTTTGTATATTTCGGGGTTATAGGCAATTCTCCAAACACCTTCTAATTTAATTGGTCCAAAAAGCCTTTTGTTACACTACCGGTCTTAAAAAAAGATTTTTAAAAAAATAATTAACTTGTTTTCACTGCATAAGGAATAACATGAGAACTAACAAGAGTAGCCTACTGATAAGACGCCTCAACCCACTAAGCCACTCCGGCCAATGAACTATAGTTGAATAGGTATTTTACCTATGTTCAATAGATATAGGTGCCGATTTCTGAGTGTCGTCGTCACGTGAAAAGGTTTTGGAAAACCAACATAAGACTTTTTTCCTATTCTTGACACTTCGTGTACTTCTTTCACAAAATATGTTTGCGCTGTGTAGAATAAGTCTAGAAAAATTTGGAATAGTTTGAAAGATAGACGTGATGATGCATGCTGTATTTTATTTGGATTTCCCTTAACAGATAGAAATAGTTATGTTGACAGAAGTTTTTGGGTGGAAGTATTCTATTGTTCTTAATGATTTATTTGTTTTTAATGATTCACTTCATCGAATGAAATTATTTTGAACATTTATTTGACAAAAAAACGTGGATACTTCAAAAAGTAGAGCTATTAAAAAAACATATTTGATATTTAGAATCAGTGGCCCAAATGTAAATAGAATCAGTTCTAAAATCTTATGCACCAAAAAAAGCTGTTACGTTGTGTAATATGATGATATTTTTGCTGTGATGAAAGTTTGGAAACAAAGCTTCTAAAAATATCTTTCAACACCAAGAAATAATTTTTTCAAAATATTAATCTATACAAAAATGACAATAAAAATCAAATATTTATTTTCTTTTAAAATAAATGTTTCCATACATTTTTTTATGTTCGTCAGATTTCAGATCTTACACTTTTTTTGCCTAAAAACTCGCTGATTATTAATCATGCGTTTTAGTGATGATAAAAAATATGACGTTAACATTTGTGATTGGTGAAAGAAAAAAATTTATAGATTAAAAAAAAGGGGGGTTACAAGATGAAAAAAATTGTGGACGTAGAAACCCTGTTAATTAACAGCAAAAACAATGTAACGCTGTTTTTAAAAAAGCGAGAAAGAAAGAAAAGTTCTTTTTCTGTGAATAATTTGAGAAATTACGTAAGTTTTATAGTATTTCGCGTTTGAGGTCTAAAATTTGCTTTATGTTAATGTATGTTTCATAATAACAATGTAAAGTTTTTACATTTTGGTGCATTTTTAAACTAAATATTTTTTATGGAATATTCTTTCACGTGTTAAATGTCCCTCAACAAATTTTGTTCTTTTTCAATATATTTTGTACCACAGAACGTGTTAAAACCGACAATTAAAATAAATTAATTTTATATTTTAAAATATCATGCTAGACAAGAATTTTTGGAACAGTCCAAACCCTTAATAAACCCCTACGACACCAACTAATTAAGTATAGTAATGTAATGATTCTGTAGTTTTAGAGACTCTTTTAAAATCTTTACAATAGTCATTAGTCAATACGTAACTTGTTATTCTAAATCCAGATGTAGTAACAATATCGTCATGTGTGTTGTTCACAAAAAAATCCAGTCTTCAGAAATAGGAATGTTTCAGATGATATAACGCTCTTGTTTCATCTTTCTCGGACTGCGATTTCATAGGTTGCTTCGGTCTCACTCTCAAATTGCCAAATATAGATGAAAAGAAACTTTTCTCTTTATGCAATCTTTCTTTGACAAATGTTTTGAACAACTAAAAGTACAGCAAAAAGTTGGCATTGACAAAATTTAATAAGTAAAATATTCTTAGAAAACTCTTTTTCGAATACCACAACAAAAGTAATTCCAGACATCAAATGAAAACAAACCGTCGGAGGTGTTGCCATCCACGACGTTAAATAACCTTATTTGGATATTAGTACACTGTAAAAAAAATCTGTTAATTTTACAGAAAAACATACATTCAGAGAAATATTTTGTTATTTTCTTTAAACGTTTTTTTTCCTGTAAAATAAGATTTTCAAGTAAAAATATTTTTTCAGTTTTTAACCATTTGAAGAGTGCTAGACTGCAACCGAACACAAGCATTGTAACAGTTAGTTGGTTGAAATTGCTCAGTTGGGAGAGTATCGGACTGAACATGTAGTTTGACAGTTTATTATCCCTAAGTAGAATTATGTTTAGGTTTTACTGTAGCTATAGTATCCCTGCATGTCAATAAGGTGAAAGGGGGTTAGATTTTCTGCCGGGGGTGGGGGTAGAATTATATTTTTCTACCCAATTTCTCTATTAAAAAACAGCTTTCGGGCTAAATTACATTGTATAAAATAATCATATTTTCTCTGAAAAATTATACAATATTTTTCTGGCACACCAGCTGATAGTTTTTTCTGTAAAGGCAACAGACTTTTTTACGGTGTACGTACTTGTGGGCAAAGTTACACAAAATAGTAAACGAATTTACGCAGCTTCGTACAAATATTCTAACCCCCGTAACCACGCGGACGCCCCATTTATAATATATGGACCTAAGCATCCGGAACCAGTCTAGTGCTACCCTACAGAACCTCTTTAATAGGCAGCACTTTAGTCTACCAATCCAGAACCAGCCATCCAATCTTAGAGTTCCGGAAGCTCTGTTGTTACGCGACTGCCTGTTCTCTGTGTAACTAGCTGTCCACATAGTTTCGTGATGCTCAAGTCTCAGATGCAGTGAATGAAGACACTGGCAGTCAACAATGGAACGGTGGATACTAAATGCAGCTAATTGGATTTCGATTACATGCTTTCCATAATAAGTGGAACAAATGCATATAATATTAAATGTATATTATTTCGAATTGAAATTATGTTATTATGAAATCATGTTATTATAAAATTATGTTATAGTTATTAGGAAATTATGTTGTTATGAAATGATGTTATTATAAAATAATGTTATTACGAAATTATGTTATTGTGAAATTATGTTATTATTAAATTATGTAATTATGAAATGGGAATGTTTCAGATGATGTAACGTTCTTCTTTTCATTTTTCTACGTACTGTGATCTCACTGGTTGCTTTGACTCTCAAAATGACCGTCATGGATGAAAATAAACTTTTCTTTCTATGCAAGCTTTCTTTAACAAATGTTTGGATCAACCAACATCACAGCAAGAAATTGCCATTTAAAAAACTTAATAAGTAAAATATTCTTAGAAAACTTATTTTCGAATAACAAATCAAAAGTTATTCCAGACAACAAATGAAAACAAACCGTTGGAGCCAAAAACGTTCATTGACCCAAACGCTTTGAGACTTTTACGAAGCTTCCAAGTTTCGAAATTTGTTTTAAATAGCCACCAATATTCCCAACCTTCTTTTATTTCTTCTTACATTTATATTTATTTATTTTTATTTAAATTAAAAAAATATAGATCACTCCGAACAAAAATCATTTAGCTTTCTATCTGCTTCCATTAAAAAGAGTAAAGAGTACAAGATATATCGTGCATTAAAACCATCATAATTATTTGAGTTGTAATTTGGTTTTAATTTATTTTCATTGAAATTTGTGGCAACCGAATTACAACTTGAATAATTTTATGGTTTAAATGCAAGATAATAAATGACTGTTCCTAAGAAAGGGTGACAAATCCAACTGTTGTCTACTATTTATACTTTTTCTTTAAAATAATAATTCAAATCTAAGTCTCGTCGAAGCAAGAAACATTCATCTCTCTTTACATTTAATGTCTGTTAAAAAAAAAAGTAAAGCCTTAAAAATATATCATGCCTTAAAAATATCAAAATTATTTGAGTTGTAATGCAGTTCCAATTTGAAAATTGGTCGAATAAACGACTGCCTCTAAGAAATGGTGGCAAAGTTAACTTTAGTCTTCTACTATTTATACTTTTTCTTTAAAATAATAATTCAAATGTAAGTCGCATCGGGACAAGAAACATTAAGCTTACTTTCCATTTCATTTCCGTAAAAAAAAACTTAAAGTTCAGAAGATATATCGTGCATATTAGACCTTCGAAAAACGTAAAACCCCGTTCCTTATCGCACCGTATGAAGATCAAGTAGCACTTTCCATATGGCGGCTGTAAAAGATGAAAAATGATGTATTAACAGAAAAATAGTAGTTTATGTGTGAAAAAAAATATTTCAAAGTGCAAATGGAAAGTTGGTGTCGCTTTTTATGCAGAAATGTAGAAAGCGGGGAAATGTAAATAAAATAAATGACCTAGTGTAAGATCTAGAACTACTTCGTTCGCTTTGCGAGTAATAATTTTTTATTTGTATTTTTTCGTATGTGATGGAAATGCTAAAGCTTCTTCGTTTTGTTTTAAACATTTTGTAACTTTCGTATTTCTGTTATTGATCTCACGAAATGGACGTTATATTAAGCAACGAATTTATTTTAAATTTGAATTATTTTTCAATGTTAATGTTTCGGATGATGTATCGCTCTTGTTTTCATTTTTCTCTTTACTGCGATTTCATTGGTTGCTTAGATTTCACTCTCAAAATGACCGATATATAAGAACATTTTTTTTAGTGCAAGCTTTCTTTAACAAATATTTTGTACTTCCGACAGCACAGAAAGAATTTGGCATTTAAAAAAATTAATAAGTAAAATATTCTTAGAAAACTCATTTTCGAATACTAAAACAAAAGTAATTCTAGACAACAATGAAAACAAACCATTGGAACTGTTGCCATCTACGAGGTGAAACAACCCCATTGCCGGTTATTATCAGTGAAAATCAGTTCATTACTATAGCAATCATTCGAAGCAAATACAATTATAGCAATTCATCTTCACTATTTTAAATTGTATAAGTCCCAAAGTACACGATTGTGTACATTTATTTTTAACTTCCTCACTACGCATATAAGTTAAAAGTGGAAACTTCTTTAAAAGGTTATGTCCATCCGTCACGCACTTAATAGCTCCAACTACAAATGCTACAGTCAAAGTATGTTAATATGAAATGTTTTGTTTCTATTTAAGAGACAGAAATTTTACATATTTTTTCTTCGAAGTATAAATAAATTTAACAAACGATAAGGAAGGGGGGATAGGTACATATATATTCCGACTATTGTGCTTGATCAGAGACCCGCGACACGCTTATGAAGCCTTCGTCAAGTAAGACAGACACAGAAAGACTTTTTACTGTCACAGAGAGAAACGATAAGGAATAATTATAGATTTTTCGAAGTACAATAAATGAAACCAGCCTTATTTACGGTGTAGGGGAGAGGCGGGTAATAGCGCTCAAAAGGCAATCGCGCTCAGCTTACTTGTGACAAACTGAGAACCCCTAAATTAATTGGACAGTACTGCCACTTAGCAGAAAGCACGTGCAATGCTCAGTGTGATAACGGCGGTTCCCAAAGCAAAAACACTTCGTCCGTTAATAAATTATCGTGTATTTTCATCTAAAAAACTTCTGAAGCTAATTTCGAGGTAAGTTAACTTTAATTACTATTAACAGTCTGATCATTGTATAGTTACGAAGCATAATAATCTTGTTATCTAATGTAACTAAGTATATTTCACTGGACACATTATGTGCCTAGTTAGACCGCTCGAAATCAAATATGGCGCGATCGCGTAATAACGCTCAGATGGGCGGCATTACCCTCTACTGTTGGAAGTGTCGAACTATAAATAATCAAAACTTTTTCATCATTTTATTTACTTTTTTAGAGTTGAGAAAAGAAGGGTGCTCCTAAACAAAAATCTGACCATTATTACAGGAACACCCATGAAAATTATGCTTGAAATGAAAGAGGAACTACTTCGTCTCAGGGAATCCAAGACAGCCTCTTCTTTAAATACTACGAAAGCTGCACATACGTACAATCTACTGGCAAAAAAGCCAAAGAAAAATATAAGGGTGTAAAAGGCTTTATTTGGTGAAACAACGGGAGTCGAAAGCCGAAATTAAGTCCAGACCAAGAAAAATAAAAAAAATCGTCAAAGAAAGAAGATTTGACTAGTACAGATGAGGAAACCATCGATGAAACCATGATATGTGATGATGATAAAATGAATGATTTACCTGGTGAAGGTATTATTAGTAATGAAATCAGTGACGTGTGTAATGATTGCGGGAAGTTCGGAAAGGACAACGAACTACACTGTTAAAAAAAAACCTGAAATTTCAGGAGAAAAATTACTGATTTTAACGGAACTTTCCCGTATTGGCGGAAAACGGGTTTTTTCCTTCTAAAAACGGAAAATGTCCGTAAACCACGAGCGAAGAGATGAAAACGGGATTTTTCCATCTGAAAACAGGTTTTTTCCTTCTAAAAACGGAAAATGTATGTAAACCACGAGCGAAGAGATGAAAACGGATTTTTTCCATCTAAAAATGGGGTTTTTCCTTCTAAAAACGGAAAATGTCCGTAAACCACGAGCGAAGAGATGAAAACGGATTTTTTCCATCTAAAAACGGGGTTTTTCCTTCTAAAAACGGAAAATGTCCGTAAACCACGAGCGAAGAGATGAAAACGGATTTTTTCCATCTAAAAACGGGGTTTTTCCTTCTAAAAACGGAAAATGTCCGTAAACCACGAGCGAAGAGATGAAAACGGGATTTTCCCGTTTTTAGAGCTGCCATACTTTTATTACCCTATCGTAGAATTGGCGATAATGCACTAAGAATACACACATCGAAACTCGAACATCAAATACCGGTATTTACCAGGCCCGTCCTTGGCTGAGTGGTTAGGGCATCAGCCTAGAGATTCACAATCAACCTTCTCAGGAGTGCGGGGGTTCGAATCCCACCTACTGCCAGTCATCCTATAAATCGGATCTGTGATGGAAATAGTAGAAAAATCCTCAATTCACGGATGGTCCCGAGTACACTGGGACAGACGTGCTCGTTAAATCTGTGGAGTCCAAAGCCCCAAGGCGTTAGCGTACGATGTCGCTCGAAGTTCCCTTGGGTGCCCGCTCAGGTGTCGACCTCGTGATTTGACCAGGGTTCTAAATTATGAGGCGTTATTGGCTGTGTTAAAGCTCCTAAAGGAGGCTAGAAATAGGCAGCCGGAAACGATTACCTTATCTTACCTGTACGGGGAAATCAAAATGGAAAATTTTAATAACGGAGAAATAAGAAACGGAACTTAAATAGAAACACGGGAAAATGCAAAATGGAAAATTTTAACAACGGAGAAATAAGAAACGGAACTTAAGTAGAAACACGGGAAAATTCAAAATGGTAAATTTTAGCAACGGGAAAATGCAAAATAGAAAATTTTAACAATGGAGAAATAAGAAACGGAACTTCTGTAGATACACGGGAAAATACTTAACGAAACGGGAAAGTCCCGGCAACTCTGCTGCCGGTACTTTCCCCGTTAATTTCAGTAAATTTTTTTACAGTGTATGGTTTAGATGCAAATCTTATTCTAAGTGGATCCACAAAGATCGCTGTGGAGAGCATAAAGCAGAAAACTATAATTGTGACTATTACAAATTGTAAAATTACTTTAATCAGTTGGGAAATATGTAGTATAAAAGCTTTTAATAATGAGCGGCATTACCCGTCACAGTGAGCGGCATTACCCAACATGTTCGGGTAATGGCGCTCAATGTAATATTTTCTTGTGTTCAATTTTTAAGCACAATTGTTGTTGTTTTCATGTTTAATGATATGGCATTCTGTTTTATATTTGTTCAGTTACAAATAGCAATAAAAAAACATAATTTAAATGTCGTATTATGCGTGTTGCAGTCACTTTTCCTTAAGTGGGCGCAATAACCCTTCTCTCCCCTACATGTTTAATATAGAATTAACTGAATGTGTTTTGCGCTTTTTCCCATGTTGATAGCAAATGTTGTGTGGTAGCGGTATATATTTTATGGAAATGACAGATACTGTAACAAACCTACTTAATAATATTTTATAAAAAAATTGAATTTGTAGTTTGCAGTTATATATTTATTTTAAATCGACAAAAAATAAAAAAATTAATGGGGTCTTATATGATTAAATCCAGTATCTGTTTATATATTTTATAAATAAAATGTTTCTTAAAACCTAATTAAAAACCATTTTCCACCAGATAAAGTCATAATTTATATTAATATAGTCATAAAAATATACTGATATTTTTCCATATAAAAAAAGTTACTTAAGAGCATTAAAAATGTACCTATTTTAAGTTTTTATAAAAAGAAAGTGGTTTAGAACTATTTATAACTCCTTTCAATCGAAGTTTTTGTAAAAATGTTGTCCATTTTCTTTAATCCGTAAAGAAAGAATACAAATAGCGATATCGTAAAAGAGATTGCCCACTCTTTTTTTCCTGCACTGGCTAATTCTCTACACATTTGGAGCGATGATTCCAAACCTCTTTGGCCGATAAGAGACAACAAGGGAAAAAGAAATCCCGTTTAAAATAAACTCATAAAACTGAAATACCTCGTCGTAAAAATCCCAAAGAATGTTTTTATGCCTCGGGCGACCAATTGTGTGCCTCGTGCAAGTGGTGGGAGGATGTCTGCAGTATTAGTTTAAAGGAATGGTAACTGTATGTCTCATAATTTCGGACATGAAAAGTTTGAATTTTTAGCCTAATTTTTTTGTAATTCGAAAGAATTACGATATGTTAATGGGTAAGAACATGGTGGAGATTTCAGCCCGTTTGTCCATTTATCTATTTAAGTTGATTTTCGAAATCCTTTTGATTGAAAGTTACGACATCAAATATCTGTAGTGTAAACTTTTGACCACTATATACACAATAAATTAGTTTCGAATTCTTTTTGCTTAAAAAATACAAAACCAAAGATCTGTCATTTTCAACATTTGTCCACTATATACAATGTCTATCCAATGTATAAGAAATTATAAAAGGAATGAAATAGCAGAAAAGTAAGATGTTTTAACTCATTAACAACGCATGGCAAGAAAATTCTCCATGCAAAAATAAGCTTTCTGAATATGTTTAATTAAATAAACAAATTATAGGATAAATTAATGTCATAGTACTGAATAATTTAGGTACAACCATTAAAGTTACACAAAAAAATTTAAAACTTCTAGTTAAGGGGGAATGGGCGCGCTGGACGGCGGGTCTCCAAAGCAAAGTGCTTCAGTGTTAATCAAATAGAGAAAAAAATATTTTCTTTGCCACATTTCTCCTGCTGTATTGAATATTTTACAAACGGATTTTTTATGTGATAAATGTAGGTGACTTACAGGTCCCGACAATCCCACTTTTTGAAATTGGTTCAAATATTTTTTTTAATATTCAATAAATAATTTTACACAAAATATTAGAAGCAATTTCAAAAAGTGGGATTATAGAGACCTGTAAGTTATATACATTTATCATTTAAAAAAACCGTTTGTAAAAATATTCAATACAGCCGGAGAAATGTGGCAAAGAAAATCATTTTATTCGTATTGGATTAACACTGAGGCACTTTAGTTTGGAGAATCATGGTCCAGCGCGCCCATTTCCCCTTAATGATTTTATTTAGTAAAGAAGGTGTAAAGTGGTGGGGTCGTTAATGGGTCAATAATTTCAATTCTTTTTCTCTAATAGCTGGATAGTTGAGTTTATTTACCTTTCAGTACCACAAGGAACGGATACTTATGACAATTCGTAAAAGGGCCCTCACTGAAATGCAATACACCAGCTGTTAGTGACATTTGATAGCCAGTGCCAAGTGCTGTCATTGATATCGCTATTAACGCAATGTGGACATGATCTGGAGGGTAGGAGGTTCTATAGAAGCCGGGTACCTAAACTTTCTGACAACTACCGGAGTCAGTTGAGAAGACTCGAATTTTAACCCTCCGAGCATTAGACCCAGTTTTTTTTTCCATATATTTTGTGTATCAGACTTTCTTACAATAACACTAAATTTTATGGTTAAAAATTTTCTATTCGTACTGTACTTTTTTCATTTGAAAATGTTTTTTAGATTATCTCTTCAAAAATGAACCTAATTCTGATTTTTCAAACAAATATGTTATTCAAAATACATTTAATTTAAACTTTATGAAGTGAAAACAAACATACATATTTGCCCTATTCCAGGTCTTCGGGAGGTTAAACTTAATGAGTGTGATTGTGAGTACATTGTGTTTGTTTAACATTCTACTGCTGTAAGCCGTCCATCGGATATTGAACAATTCAACGTAAGCTTAAATATTCAACTTAAAAAGGTGAAAAAATTCAAACTTAAGACGATGTCTATTGAATATTTGCCACTACCGACTTAAAACTCGTGCTTAGTTTACTATTTATTTATAAGTTCACTACTTAACTTCAAGTCGAGATTTCGAGTCACATATTACTTCTGAGAAAATTTTTATTCTCAGAAGAATAATGCCACACAGAAATTTTACCGAATACTAAAACGAAAAAGCCGTAACTGTCAGAAATATTTTGTTTCTTTTTTACAAGCGTATTAAACTCATTTTCGGATACAACATTAGTTAGAATTTTGCTAAACTAGTATGACGGCTATGAAAAAACAGGCGAAATATGGGAATTCCTTGAAGACAGGAATATTAGTAGAGATGATGGAAGTCTACTGGACCACATGAATTAAACGCCCACGCATTCTATTTTTATATTGTCCAGAGACTGGGAATATTGGATAACTGAGTGTCCATTAGCTTTCAATGCAGTTAAATAGCACTGGAAAAAATAATATTTACATACTTATTTATAACTTTGAATTCTAAACGCTCTTTGATCTAGTTATTAGACTCTTATAGAAAAAGTTTTTGTTTATAATTTATAGAGTTTTCAGCCCTGACAGTGTTTTATTATATATTTTTTGATGGTGCAACCATTTGTAAAAGATAAAACAAACATTACAACACTGAGACGTAATAAATAACCAATGTGCTGTAATTTTACAGAAATTATTTACAGTATAAGGTTAGCATATAAAGTTTTCTGACTTTCTATTCTTTTAACAAAAGTTTTAATGAGTTCTTTTATAAATGAGATATGTTTGATAGTTATTGAGCTAACATAAACAGTTCAATATAAAGGAGTAAGGGGCCAGTTTTCCAATCCAGCAGGTTTTCCCATCTACCTTCATTTTGAAAATGGTCCACTAAATACCACCAGTAGTGGTTGATATGACCTACGTAGCAACCCAACATACATCTGACGAAAGAAATAGTTTAATTGAAGCTATTCTGTTGTCTAAGGAGATGATTTTTTTACATTTTTTAACTATGACATTTTTTAACTATGAGTACATTTTTTAGTTCTTTATATGAAAACTAAAATATACTTACTAGCATTAAGTTAATAGTTCAAACATTGTATGTTAATGTTATTTCCTAATGTACTTATGCATTTATTTTTCAAATAATTTACACACTTTTTAAGGTGGTGTCAAAGTTTCAATATAGAGACCGAAACAAATTTTCCTAAATGAATTTGGGACAAGTATTATACCACTATTCTAGTTTAAAAATTTATCTCGGACTAAATTATCTAGTCTTATAGCATCAAAATGTAATTTGTGTGTTATAAAAAATACACTCTATCAACTATAAATTAAATGGTAAATTCCAAAATGTGATATTGCTGATTTGAAAACGCTATGATTTATCAAATGAAGATTGATATAGAGATTAGTACACTACTTTAGTAATTAAATGCCACACTAGTTGCTAATGACAGTAAGTTGTGGTGTCAGACAAACATACTGATTTATGAAAGATTTCTGAGTACATTTTTAAGAAATTGGAAAACTTAGCTCTGTAGAAATCTTACAAAGCTTAGATTTAATCATTTGCTGTCAAAAACTATATTTTGTTTTTAAAAAAAACAATGGTACTTTTACAAAAACGCGTAAACATATTAAATTCATTGATTTTGGTTCTTTCTCAAAAAAATAATAAATAATACACACGCAAAATAAAAAAAAAGCTAGAGAATTATGCTCGTCCTCCCTAAAAAGTAGAATTTGTAGTAGAGACAATAATAACAAACATTCTGCACATGATAAAAAAAAAGTCTGCAATAATTGAAATGGCCGCCGAAGGTATACACTTATACAGTCACTACTTTTAATGCTTAGAGAATTAAAAGCTTACTTCACGTAACGTTCGGTCTTAGAACTCAAAGTGTTAGCTTTCATTTAATCATGTATCAAAAACCAAATACTCTTTTCTTGGATAGTTTTTTAGTGAATTTGTAAAGGGTAAATAGTGGAACCATTAATTTCTTAATGCATAATTAACATAACTAAAATAAACCTCTAAAAATCAGAGTTGTTAGACAATTAAACACATTTGGCATTATTGTCTTATAATTTGTATATTAGTAGAAAAATGATGTTATGCATCATATAAATGCACGATTCCAAACTTTTCTACTAAAACGTACAGAGCCATAGATGTACGATAAACTGCAACTAATAAACAAGCAATAGAGCAATAAGATGAAATTTTTATTTAAAAAATACTTCAAACTCTGCAAAAAATAAAACATTTAGTTTCATTGAAGTTGGAGATTAAGTCAAGAAAACGTTTAAAAAAACTTTTAAAGGACGATCCATAATCCTTAAATATTCAACGCTCTCTTTTATTGTGAACTTTCATTTTTCAAAATGGAATCTGTCGTCTCAAACTCTTAATTACAATATTGAAAGAAACTTTTTCCTTTCCAAATTTTAATCTCGATCAACTTGTCAACGCCCACCCTCTCTTATCCTTAAACTTGGGATTCAAAAAGTAATTACTTGCAACATAGTCGTCATTTTATATTTGAATGAAAATAAAAGTAAATAATAAAGCGATCAAAAAGCGTTGGGTTGAGTTTCGATTTCACTGTTATCATCTTTGAAACGCTTCATTTCGTGAAGCATTATATTTTTTTTCAAAGAGCATTTCCTATATTTGAAGAGTTTCAAAAATAGGATTCAAGAAACATTTCTATGCATTTCAATTGCAATCATTAAGTTTGAATGCAGTGTAACTTGTGCTTTTGTCGAAAGCAATTTTTCATTTTGTACTGACACATGTTAGTTTTCTAAAACTTGTTTCTTTTTTAGTGTAGGACACTAACGGTAAAAGAGTTTCGTCATTTGTTGTTAACGTGTGCTTCGGAAGGCATGAAGAGTGCAGTAACTTTCATAGGCACAAGGCTTTGAGCACCCATTAAAGTTGAAAGTCTGACTTGTGCTCCGAGATGGCGCCAACTCCTCAATTTAGGCACGTCGCTGGAGGAGAGGGGCATTTTTCCCAGGCAACCTGCACCCATGGTACTACGCTATGACCGCCAACAGGACTTTCGGAAACACAGATTTAACGATCATGCTCTTCAATACCGGTTGGGCGAAAAGTTTCGTTTTCAAATTTTTAAAAAAATTATAGGTTAACATTTCAGAATTGTGTGTAAAATTTTCAGAACTTGTGAATCAATAGGACTTGAAAAACCAAAGTGAAAAGATCAATAAAATAGTAAAGTCAATTTGGGACTAAGCCGCAGAAAATGTCTAAACACTTCCAAATCGATTTCCGGAAACAGTTACTTAAGGTGTTACATCCACATGGCTCTTATATGAGACATTTCTTCCTGACATAACCGGTACTTTATGAGAGCAGATATTTGGTATTTTTTCTATTGTTCCAATATTTCAGTACGTCATTATTCGGTGGAATCATTTACCTTTGTCAAAGCGAGTTTCCATTGTTGTTCAAATTCACATCGTTCTAAGCTATAGTTCTAAATTTCAAAAAATCCAAAATTTTCACATGAATAAATAGTGTATATAGCTGGATCCTTTTAACGAAAAAGTGAGTATAGAGCTTAAAAATACATTTATACACGGTTTACTTACGTTTCAATTATGTTTTGTCATGATTGCAAAATATAATGTATAGAAACACTTTAACAAATTTAGCGTTTTACAATCGGAAAAATTTGGTGTTATTTAATTTACTACTAGAAGAGCGTGTAAAAAAAGATTCTCATGAGTTAATATGGTTTGGCCTTCTTCACTAGTTCTATGAATATCTATATTACAACACGTGCTTGTGGTTAAACTTAAAAAAAAAAAACAGGAAATTAGTTCTTGTCCCGCGACAAATAAACTAAAACACCCCAATTTAGATAGTTTAAATTTACACATTAATAGGACAAAACGTCTTATTTTAATTTTCATTATATTAGATTATCTTTATAGAAAGCAAAAGAATCTAAATATCGGGTAAAAGTTTATTTGTTTAATCATATTTGTTTTCAAATCACTAAAAATAGCCGGAACAGGATGCAATCAAGAAACTGATCGTGACGTATTTAGTACAATTGACTGTTATTGCACCAACTCATATTCACAAAACTTCGATAATCTCGAAGAAAGCGCCACCGATTTGTTTACGAATCAAGGCACTATCTACGTCACTCGGCAGAATATTGCGCAACTTACTGTTTCAGAAAAAGTTTTGAGCTCTTTTAAAATATAAATTCAAAATCAAAAAAACTCTAAAAAAAATTGAAATTCTAAAAAAAAAAATTACAATTTAGGACCATGTGCGTTCGATTTTAAGCAATAAAAGCATTATGTAATTCCCGATTGCATGAATAACTGTTTTTATCTCAAATAGGACGAGTGTTAGTTACTATTGTGTACAGCCAACATCCCGATACATTTAAATGCCTTTTTTTATCAAGACAAAGTAGGTTTAATCAGTGGAAATGAAAAACTTTAATCTCGGAGCCTTCTTCAGCTCAACCATGGCTGAAATTAAAATGACATACGACCTTAGATAATTAATGAAAGCTTTGGTTTATGAGAAAATTTTTGGGGCATGCTAAACGAGGTTGCTTCTAATAATAACTTCCGAAAACTGATCAGTTGTTTGTCATTGAAACTTTTCCTTATTAAATAATTGTTTGAATGATTTAAAGGTAAGGATAGAATTGATCATATGATGGGTGTGTATTTGCAAAGCTTACATTCTCTAAAGTATAACTAAGATATAGGGTCCGGCCTGGCGACTGTGTACAATTGTTAATTCGATTGGACGAAGTCTCCATTTAATTGATTGGTCCCTATATCTTAGTTATACATTGGAGAATTTGTGTTTTGCGACGATACCATTAATATTGCCCTATACGTGGAAAAATGAAGTAACTGACACATTTGAATTTTCAAGTTAAATTTATTAAAAGGTGAAAGATTGAAATTTTATTAACGAATTATCACAAAATTTGAGAATCCACAAGTCTATCCATTTCTTTCTCAAAAATGATACACTGCGATGCAAAAGTTTAGAAAATGACTTCATTTAGCTGTAAAATTTAGAATTGTGATAGTAGAGTTACAAAAACCTCCTAAACATATTAAAAAGTAATTTGAAATGCTATAATAGAAACATAATTGTTTGATTTGCTGTAACATTTTTTTTTTCATAAAATAAAAATTTGTATGATGCAAAAGTTTAGACACAACTACGATATTATGCTAATTTAAAGTAGATCATGGCCTAATTTCACACTTTGTTGATGAATTGTATTTTTTTTTATATGATAAATTTAAAAAACACGATATCCGGTGAACTAAGCAGAATATTGGTTCAATTTTACACCAAAAAGACAATATAGCCACTTTAAATCTTTATTCAATTCATATTTGCTTTAATTGTACAATTTAACATATCTAAAAACGAACAGAATGCCTACCAGTCCATCACCTTAAAGTTTTGAAACGAATTCGTAGATTTAGAGACAGGTATTGACCAATTTTCTAGATGAAAAGTGCAGTCTTTCCCATATAAAATCACAAAATAGCGACATATTATTCTTTTTTGCACTTTAGTACAATGTAGAGATAGTCACCTCTTCAAAAACGACAAAAAAGTCTGTCTCATCAATGTAATTCCCTCCACACCATTATAAACGTTCCTCCTCGTTTTTGAGGGGAAAAACCGGTATTTTCAAAAGCTTATTTTTCAATATTCGGTTAAACCGAACGTGTTTAAATAGCACTAAAGAAACCGGTTAAATTGTAACCGGTTCAAAGAAACCGGTTTTTTCTCAAGAAATTTCAGTATAAAGAAGGAAACTTCAGTATAAAGAAGGAGTTTTCGTAATGGTGTGGAGTAAATTTACGTTGAAATGACCGTCTTTTTTTTGAGTTTTTGAAGAGGTGACTATCTCTGCATTGTACTAAAGTGCAAAAAAGAATAAGGGTTACTAGAGATATTTCAGCAAAATTTAGCTATTTTAGGTTTGACTTCAAGCTCTATGTGTTTTTTTTAAATATTTATTACAAAGCAAAGCAAAGTTTGAGCAAAAGTAAGTTGATCTCCTGCACCATACGCTGAATGGTAAAAGTTTAAATAACATTATTATGGTAATTCTACTATTTTCGTTATTTTTTGAGAGAAAAGAAATGAATAGATTAAATTTAAAAACCTTTTCATATTCAAGAATTATAAAACTATTGTACAAAAACAATTTGTAAGCGCAACTTAAGCAATGTGGATTGAAATCTTATCCAATCAATTATGATTATTTCATTCAGAGATATTAATAACTATCGGTAAATGCATGCATATTATGAAATTAATGCATATTTTGAAAATTAATGATCAAGTATTCCTCTATGCTAAGTTTCTAGTTCCTTTCTTGATTCTTTCATTTGCGGAAAATTCCTCTCCATTGAAAAGGTGAAAAATAACTTAGCAGTCTGTTATGACATTTCTGGGTTACTCCTTTTGTTACGCGACGAAAATGCCTAATCATCAATTCTAAGACCTATTCAAGTGAAATAAAGATATTTTACATTTATATGCTATTTAAATTTATTACTTTTCAACTTTAGAAAAGTTGCGTTTCTTTTAAACCACAAGTATAGTAGTTTTAAGTAGCAATTTATTGAATTTTAAAAGGTTTCCTTTAAAAAAAATCTGCACTTGATTGAACGGTTAACATTGGCGGCGCAAGGAGATTTCTAAGGGATACAACAGCAAAGTTTATCTTTTGATTTGAACTTTAAAAAAAATTTCCAGTTAGTCTAATACCCCACTCACTTAAAAGAAAGTTCACAAAAACACACATTTTTGTATTTAAGGGAATAAGTACAACTGATTACATCTCATATTTTAGATCTCAGATCCCTAATTTATTAAAACAGATATTATTAATTAAAGTTCACACCGTATAAATATATTCATTCCCTATTTGAGAGAACAACTACCAGAAACTTCTAAACTTCAGACGACTAAGTTATCAGTAGACATATATAGTTACACTTACTCCTACTTCAGTCATAAAATTCGGAAATAGTCTCATGGATATTCCTACTCTTATGACAGTTATCTCTGTTTCAATGATAACGACCGTAATTTAATGTCTTTGAACTGTGCTGAATAGGAGCTTTAAATTTTACCAAATGAATGTGGGTAGTTCGAGAGGTTTAGCAATGGTACTTTGTGTAATGACAGAGCTAGTATAACTGCAGTTGTTAGTATGGATATGTTTGGTCGTACAGCGTACTGTATCAAGTTGCTACGAAATGCATACAATGATTTCTAATCCGTCATAAATTTACCCAATGTGATCGTGAAGGAATCAGCTTTTATTCCCTTAAGTGGGTCGATAAAATGTGTTGCAAACACGCTTGGTAACTAAACACTGGGTGTTCCTAGTGAGGTTAGAAATCTGAATACAAAAAACAAAAGTTCCAGAGAGTACGTGATTTTTTTTTTGTTTTAATGTGCTTGTAAGAATTTATTTACCTTTGGTTAGGAAGTAAACTTAATAAAAATATTTTCAAAGTTAAAATACAGAAAAGGAAATTTCTTGTAAATGATACTAATTAAGAAGTTTTTCTCGTGTTAAAAAGTATTTAAGTGACTTTACTTTGAACTAAACTTTGTTCTGTAAAACTTCTCCGACAAATGGACTTTAAACTATTTAGGACTTTCTAACAAAACTGTCCAAACTTATTAGTAAAATTTTGTCAAATTGAAAGTCAGTTTTAGTGTTTCATCCTGGGCAACCAAAATTTAACTATATGAACCAAAGTTTATATGATTTGTCACTAATGAAATAAGTAGATTCATAAAACATGTATTTTGATTAAAGGTATTGGCAAGTAAATTGGATAATTTCCCTCTAAGCTTCTGTATTTCAACACTTTTAGGAACAAATAGCGTGTAAGGAAGCAAGGGAGTGCCCACCATAGGGCAGGGGGTGCAGCATCCCTCCCCTAGAAAGGGCCAAGTGGGCCCACTTGGTCTATGGGGGGGGGCTGTATATATTATATATAAAAGAGGACCACATTATTTTTCAAATTTTTCAAATGTGGTTCCCAATCTGGCCCATGGGCCCACTTTGTCAGTAGAGGCCCTATATATATTACATAAACGGAGGCCTACAAATGTTCAAATTGAGCCTAATATATTCCTGATCGGGTCCAGGGACCCATTTGGCCTCTGGGAGCCTTATAAATTTTACATAAAGGGTGCTTACATATTGTTCAAATCGGGTTCATTTGTTGTTCCCAAATGGCCCAGATGGGCACAATTTGCCTCTGGTAAATTCTTTTAATATACATTATATATAAAAGAGGCCTACATATTTTGTTCAAATTGGGCCCAATATGATCCCAATTGGTCTCTCTGAGGACCCTTATATATTATGAAAGGGGCTCCAAATTTTGCTAAAAATCAACATATTTTTTTAGACAAAATTTAGCTTCTCAACATTAAAATAGAATATTTTATAGTCTTTTAAAAAGGATATAAACTTGGAATTAAGTAATTCCGAAAAAAATATTTGTTTAAATAAATTTTACGAGCATTCATGATCGTTGTAAATGTTACATTTCTTAGAACATTAATATAGATATAGAAGTTGAATGCTTGAATTTTTAGATATTTGGCAGGGGGCCCCGACCCCTTCTAGAGAACGCATAGGCTTGTTGCGGCAATTACAAATAAACTGGTTGTACAATTGAACTAGTTGTACATCAATGAATGATTAAAACCTTTTTTTTTATTGTCCTAAACAATTTTATAGTAAAAATAAATATAATTTACAAGAAAATAGGCACTATTATACATAACATTTTATGATCATGATAAATTTTATCCTCCTTTCGAAGAGGGGTTCTTTAAATTGTTTTGCCTTTAACCCTGTGAAGAATGTTACACGGCAAGAAAGTAGTATATACATGTGTGTTCCTAACTTGTACCTTAATTAAACTATTCAGAAAAATATGTACAGTATTATTTTAAGCACCGGTCTTTTATGTCTTAAACGTGATAGCACCTATTGTAATTCAGTGGTGTAACTGGTGTAACTTATGTGTTTTGAATCGTTTTCTTTTGGCATTTCTTTAACCATTATATTTGTATTTCTGTTATCATTCTTATAACAAACAATATATAAAATAAGTTAACAAGATTTTCATAATTTTATTATTTCATACCATCCAAGTACTGTTTGTGAATGACACAACGGAATTGTTGAATATTAGAATACCATTTACTTACTGTATAATTATAGTTGTATAGAATAAATAAATTTACTAATGGATTTTAAAGCAATTAATAATTCGCATTAAGCAATTGATAGGATAAGTAATATGAAATGGCGTGTCATCATGATGTAAGTATCATGAAATGACAGGGGTGGGGGGGGAAGTCAAATGAAAATTCCATAAGGGACCCAAGGGTCATCTAATTTTTTTTGAAAAATAGAGGCCCTCGAATGTGACCTGCCCCCCTCTAAATCAGATCCGCCTTTGTAAGGAAGTCTTTTTGTGTATTTGACTTATTTTTAACATTCATTGATTCAAGTGTTCAAAAATATCAAATGTTTTATTTCATGAACACATAATTTGCCTCATAACACTTAACGCTATAATCGTGTTAAACATTTCCTTTACAAATATTTTCTCATAAATGTTACACAATTTTCCCCAACTAAAAGCATATTACCTAAGATTTAAATAATTTCAAAGAGCACAAATGCAGAATAAAGAAGAAAAATACTAATTTTGTGCTATATTATTTTTATTTTTACTCTTTTTCTAATTTCACAGTTTACTTAAATGACTTTTTTAAGCTGTACCTAGAGAAACAAAGCAGCTGCTGTTTTATGGAGTGTGATGTATACTTGATTGTTTCTTTTTATGTTGAAAGTATTATTTTTTATGAATATGCTTAATTATTAAAGTTATGAATAATTGCGGCATTAATTTTTACTATGCATTTAAAATGTTGGTGATATAAATAAATATTTATTTAAAAAGTGCACAAATATATTTTTTATTAAATAATTAAATGTAATTTTATTATAACCTAAAATATTGTAATTATTAAAAATTATAATAATAGAAAATAGAAAATCTTACAATAAGCTACTAATTATATTAAGCATCCCTAAATTTGTTACCGGATATTTGACCCAGTAAACGAATGTTTTTTTATTATCATGTATAGTTTTGCTGGTAAAAATTACCTTTTTAGTGTTATAAATGCGTAAAACAAACTCCAAATGCAAAATTCCAAATCAACAGGAAAACTAAAAAATTGTCTAACTTTATTTTCAATAAAAAAAACTTTACTAACTTACTAACTGATTACAACCTACCTTTAAATATGAAGTTAAAATCGTAACTTTACAATTCGTAAATGCAATGCATTTATCTTTACGCACTACAACACGTTTCACAAGTTTAAGCTCTATGCCACATATTCCCATATCTTGATCAGTAGGAATCCATATAACATGGATCATGGAGTAGAGCACATGCATCTCAGTAATTTCATCTCTAAACAACGCGCCAAATATTCATTCATCACCCCTCCCCTGGCGAACCACGCCAAGCCTGTTGTGACTAGTGTGTTATAAAATACTTATGCTTTTATTTGTATTAAAGGGATAAAATTTATTTTAGCCATCTTTTTAAGTTATTAATATTTTAATGATAATATTAATTAAATAAAATTTTAATCTATTAATTTTAATAATAAAATTATGAATAATTGAAGAAGATAGAAGTCTTCTCAGGAGAAGAAGAAGTCTTAGAAGTCTTGTCAAAACATCCAGATACTTAAGAATTTAAAAAATCAGTATAACGTTAAATTAATTACTAATTTTAACTTTAATGAGTCCAAGGTTAGTTGTTTGTTTTTTCATTACTTCTAATACTTTCACAAAAAAAAAACGTATTAAATTAATTTTTTAATAATTTTTCATTCAAAAGTCTGGTTGATTAGAGCAAAAACATTCCAAAACAATTTCGTTCATTTCCTTAAAACTAATTTCACTCACAAACTGAAAAAATAATAATAATAAAATTCAAAAAAGATATTCTATGGAATGATTAAATTAATTTTTTCTTGGCTCATAAAATTTTAAAATTAAAGAAAATCTCGAAATGGGTATTTTGATAAATTATCAAAGGTAGAAATTGGCGAAAGTCAAATAACGTACTTAGCTGGAAATAATAAAAAAGAAAAGAAAAACTCAAGCGTTGCTATTTTTTTTTATCGTTTCAATAGAATTAACCAAGTCAGAAGTACTTTTCTCATGGGAATAGATATCGATATTGAAGCTATTCCCACACACACAAACATATTTAGGGGAATTGAATTAAATTTCTTAAGTCCACTGTTACACAACAGCAGAACTTTGATGCGTAACAGCGAGTAATAATCAATTGGAGAGGCCCGTCCGTGGCCGAGTGGTTAGGGCATCAGCCTAGAGATTCAACCTTCTCAGGAGTGCGGGGGTTCGAATCCCACCTACTGCCAGTCATCCTATAAATCGGATCTGTGCTGGAAATAGTATAAAAATCCTCATCACGGATGGACCCGAGTACACAGGGACAGACGTGCTCGTTAAATCTGTGGAGTCCAAAGTCCCGACGGCGTTAGCGTACGATGTCGCTCGAAGTTCCGTTGGGTGCCCGCTCAGGTGTCGACCTCGTCACTTGACCAGGGTTCTAAATTACGAGGCGTTATTTGCTGTGTTAAAGCTCCTGAAGGAGGCTAGAAATAGGCAGCCGGAAACGATTACCTTACCTACCTTACCTAATCAATTGGAGATGTTTGGGTTGGTTCGAGCCATTATGCGAATGAGGACTTAATAATTGACTATGTGAGACTTCAAAAGTTAAGTTGTTAATTAAATTTGTGAATATCCATTACATTTTAATTTCTAAACTAGTTTCGAATAGATTTCGTTGGATGTATTATTTTTTTTTTTTGTAAATATGGGGGAGATGCGCGTACCTAGGGCCACTGTGAACTTGGTTCACTGAACAAAAATTTGAAATATTTGGTTCTAAACGTTGTTAATTATATGGGTAAAAGCGAATTCTAATTGCCTTAATTTAACAGTACTAAAACATAGTTTATAAAAATGCGGGCAAATCATGTATGAATTAAAACCCTATGTGAGCTTTATTAAAAGAAAATTGTTTTATAAATGGTAAGATGGTCTAATGGTAATGATTTAAAGATTTAAAGGTGATGAATAGTTTTAATGTTGTATACTGATATGAAATATTTTACTTCTAATTCTAAGTGTGAGCAATATTACATATTTATTCCTCGAAATACAAATAAATCTAGCAAACGATAAGTAGTAATCATAGAATTTTCGATGAAAAATAGTTTGTTTATATTTATCATTTAAAGGCTAAACATAGAATACATTGTTTTATCTTAATATAGTAGTTTAATACAGAACAAAAATTTCTTCTTTAGACGCTTTAATTATATGTGGGAGCAGTTCTAAGTGACAGCTTCTGTTGCAAACCTACTTTTTTTAATATCATGGGTGTTTTTGTTGTTAAAATTAATTTTATTACCGTAATAACTACGTGAAACACTTCAAAAAATTTTAAATCAACAGGAAAAGAAAAAATAATAATTTATTTGAATTTTATAAAACATTTGCTAATTTACTTATTAATTACAGCATATCCTTAAATATAACGTTCAAATTGTATTTTTACAGTTAATATATGCAACCCATTTCTGTACACAAAAGCACAATTTTAAGCTCTATGCCACTCCCAAATCTTGATCAGTAGGAAGTCAGATAACATGGGTCAGGAACAGAGTACATAGAATAGTGCATATCAGTAATTTCATCTCTCAACTCAGCCAAGTATTCATTCACCATACCCCTATCAAACCACGAAAAGCCTCTTGTGACTTGAACAATCAATTATGTACATCAGTTTGTGTAATTCGCACACTGAGTACCTGTGCTTCAAATTGACATGAGATCATTTTGTGGTTCTTAGTAATACGAAATAACAGCTTGTTTACGTTAATTAACTAATATAAATAGAATACAAACTTTTATTTAAAATATTTAGGTTTTGTTCGGCTGAAATAACGACGCATTAGAGCTGCAAAATAGCTATTGGCGACGGTACTTATAATTTGGAACCGATATCAAGATTGAGAATGAAACATCATCAAAGGGTAAACATTGATTAAAGTACCCTGTAAAACCTGTTTTTCCTTTGATGACGTTTTACTACAATGAAAACAATCTACAAGATTTCATGATTTTGAAATTTTAAACGCTCTCTTAAGAATCAAAAAAATAAAATTTAATGGTAGAAAAATCCGACTTGGGTCAAAATGTGTTGGTGTAAAAAATGTAAGATGTCTAAAGCTTTCAAATTATTCTTTCAGTAAACATTTACAATCAGTGCGAATATTTTGATGTATTTTATGACATATGCTATAATGCTAAAATAAAATATGAACATTTAATGGCTATTAGACAAAAAAATATATATTATATATTCTTAGCTTTTTATTATATAAAATTTCAATTACAACAGGAAAATTTACAAAGTTTTAAGCTATTAATATGATTCGAGTATTTATTCAATAAATACTACATCTATCATGCCCAAGACAGTTTGTAAAAGTACCCTCTGATTACTTTTCATTTTCAATTTACCCAATAGGAAATATAAGGTAATGAAAGTATTGCAATGGGGCCGAAAATCTGAAATGGAGATTTTGTGATTTCTACACATTATGGAGGGTGCTGATTCTACAAAAGTGGTTTTCGAACATTGGTCCGTCTGTCTGAAACTACTGTGGGGGGTACACGTGTTCCCAGTACCTGTCGGACGCCATAATATTGTTTTCGAGAAAATTGCGCATGCGCAAAGGGTAGCTGCCATATCAATTCTTAGGTTTTAAAGTTATTGAAATTAAATTATATGGTATATAATAACCCTTAAATTGTGTGCAATGTTTTATTGAGCGGTAATTGAAAGTCTTGTAGTGTCACACACCTCTAGTTAGTTTATCATTTGTAAACCTAAAAATTAAAAAAAAAACTTCTGCTAAAAACATTCTAGGATAACACTTACTCAAAGTCTTACACGTTTCAGGTATTTAAAGACAAAATACAGTTTTAAAATCACGATTTAGTTAAAATTATATTGTACAAAAATGTTTTATTTATAATTAAATTTTTGAATTATTTATCTCTTTTCTACAAGACATGAGACAAGATTTAAAATTCTATGATTTGATTTTTATTCTATTATGATATTTCTAAAATATCATAAAACTAATTCATGTCAATTCGCAATTAGAACAAGAATTATCCAACCAAACGCTGAGAAAATTGTGAGCCAAAACATTTAATCATTTGAAGCCCCACAAGGAACGAAATCACAACAATTGGTTCGACTGCGCAAATTTCTTTTGTTTTAGGTAAACATTCTCTTGGCAAATACCTGGGCTTTGGTAGCAATACAATAGTTGTTCATATAGGAAGCGACTTTGCAGGTTTCAGAAGCCATTTTGAATAATGAAGCTATTCAAAGATGGTTTTGTTCTTTGTTTTCGAAATAACTGTTTTCCTAAGTAGATGTGAGGAAATTGTGAAAAATTTATTAAAGGTTATTGATTTCTTGAGAAAGAAAATGATCTAAACAATGAGCCCTTTTTGATTTTCATTGCTTATTTAGTTTAAAAATAATAAATTAACCTTAAAAAAGTGAAAGTAAAAATGCCATTTTGCAATTTTTTAAAAATTGTTCAATGTTGTATTTTTATTTTAAGAGTCAAATTTGTGTTGCAGCAAATTCTAACGTTTTCATTGTATTTTAAGTAGAATTATGGTACCTTTCAAGAGCTAAACAATTAAATAAGAAGTTCGGGGTTTTACACAATGTGATCCTAAAGGAATAAGCCTTTCTTCCCTTTAATAAAATAAGTACCAAATATGCTTGGGAACTAAACACTGGGTGTTTTGAGGGTGGTTAACCGCCTGACTTGTACATAGGCTTTGCACCACAAAACCTCCGCTCATAAAAGCTTAAATGGGCACAGCAGGCTTTTGCCTAATATTTGCAGTCGCGTTACTGAGTTTTTTTTCTGAGAGATTGTGAAGGAAAGTAAAATAAAGCAGATCTCTTTGTAATTACAAGACCACAAAAGTTCCAGAGTAGAAGTGAAATTTATGTTCTTTAATGTGCATATAATGTTTAGTTTACATTTAGTACCCTAGAAAGTAAAAATATATTCAAAGTTAAAAGACATGAAATGAAATTTCTTGTAAATGACAACAATTGAAAAGTGTTTTTTTCTCGTGTTAAAAAGTATTTAAGTGACTTTCCACAAAATTTTTGTTTCGTCTATGACATATGGACAAAATTATTTGGCATTTTATTATAAAACTATCTTAATTTATCAATAAAATTTCGTCAAATTTAAGTCAGTTGTAGCTCTTTGTCTTGGGCAAACTAGAATTTACCCATATGAAACAAAGTTTTGTATGGTTTGTAATAAATGAAAAGATTATATTTATAAGATATAAACATGTGTTTTGATTAAAGTTATTTGCAAATAAATTGATTAAATTCCCTCTACGCTTCTTTCACACAGCACTTCAGTGTAAAAAGAAGCGTGTATGGAAATCTCTCTGAAAACTTCATTAATTTTGTACATTTAGTGATACTAGGGCTGAGGAGCCCAGTCGGTTAAGACGTTCGTTTTGCTTGCGAAAGGTCCCAGGTTCGGGTCCGGGCACCGCGAAAATAACTGCCGACCTATAAACAGTCGATGCAGCCAAATATATCCGACGAATAATAACCCGTGTAGAGGGAGTGCACGTTCAATATTTCCAATGTCCTGACGTTGCGTACGATGTCGCCCTTAACGGTTGCATTTGATGCCTACCACAGTCACTTGACTGTTGTTCTAAATTACGACGCTCATCGCCAATAGTTATCGTGTAGCTCTAGTGCAGCAATAATTTAAACTAACATAACCTAACAATTAGTGATTCAAATTTCATTGATTCAAATTTAATTGATTCAAATGTATTAATAAGTTTGATTCAATTGTAATTGATAAATTTCATTTGAATCTCCATTATTTTATAAACACATATATGACGCTTAACACTATAAACTAGTGTTAAGCGTCAACCAGTTTCACAGTAATTGTCTCTTTACAGTGACACTATTTTTTTCAACCAAAATGTAATACCTTAGATTTGAATAATTTTAAAGAGTATAAATGCTGGAAAAGAAGTAAATTTATTAACTTTATGCTCTATTATTTTTATTTTTATTCCCTTTCTAATTTCACAGTTCACCTAAATGACTTTTTTTTTAAGCAGTACCCAGAGAAATTAAGCAGCTGCTGTTTTATGGAGTGTGATGTATACTTGATTGTTTCTTTTCGTCATGGTGCTATTCTTTTTTATAAAAATGCTTAACTATTAAATCTATGAATAATTACAGAATTATTTTTTACTATGCCGTTGAAAAATGGTATTATATATAAATAGTTTTATAAAAAAGTGCACATATATATTTTCAATTAAATAATGGATACCTAATTTGATTTTTATATAATTTTGAAACTTTTGTATTTATTAAAATTATAATAATTTATAATGGAAACTGCAACATTAAGTTGTGATTATAGAAAGTATCTTTAAATTAGTTGCCAGATATCTGACCCAGTAAATTTCTATTTTTAAAACCGTCATGCCTAGTTTTTATTAACTTAATTAGTGTTATAACTATACGTAAAACACCCTTGCTAATTTTAAATCATCAGAAAACGTTAAAAAAAATCTATCTTTTTTGTATAAAACCTTTACTAATGTCCTATTAATTACAACCTACAATTAAAAATGAAGCTAAATTAGTAACTTTAAAATTCATAAATGCAACGCATTTACCTTTACACACAAGCCTGTGTTTCACAAGTTTAAGCTCTGTGCCACATATTCCCAAATCTTGATCAGTAGGAAGCCATATAACATGGATCATGGAGTACATGCATCTTAGTAATTTCATCTCTGAACACCGCCAAGTATTCATTCATCACCCTCTGGCTAAGCACGCCAAGCCTCTTGTGACTTGAACTATCAATTATGTACATCAGTTGATGTAATTCGCCCACTGAGTACCTGTGGTTTAAATTGACATGAGATCATTTTGGTTCTTGGTATTACAGAATAATACTATGTTTACGTAGAAAACTATTAATATGAAATAAAATATAAATTTTTATATAAAGTATAATTGTTTTAAATTAGGTTTAGTTTTGGATGAATTAACGAACAGGACGAACAGGTGTTAAAAAATACACAAAATTTTATTTATATTAACGTAATTAAATTTATTGTTTTAGCTTTCTTGTGAAGTTATTAGTATTTAATTAACGTTTGCTATAAATTTTTATGACAAACTAATTTTGAACAATTGATATTTATTAGTCTTCTCAAAACATCCACGTACTTTAGAAATTAGAAAATCAATCTAATCAAATAAATTATTAATTTTACCTTTATTGAGTTCAATGTTATTTGTCAGCTTTTTTTCATTAGTCAAAGCCATTATATCACAATTTAGAACGAAGACTTTTAAGGAACATTAAATCAATGATTTTATTTTTATGCTAAAAGATTGCCATTCACAGAAAAACGGATTGTATTAAATATTAATAACGTTATATTCGAAAGTCCGGTTGATTAGAGCAAAAACGTTTCAAAACAATTTTGTTCATGTCCTTAAAACTAATTTCACTCACAAACTAAAAAATTATAATAAAAAAATACAAAGAAAAAATTAGCCTGAATGATTAAATTCATTTTTTCTTGGCTCAAAAATCAAGAATCGGGGATTTTAACAAATGAGCAAAGGTGGTTGTTACACTTAAAGTGATTTGCGAAAGTCAAATAACGTATTCAGCTAGAAATAATAAAAAAGAAAAGTAAAACGCAGGCTTTAATTATTTGTTTGTTCACTTTAAAATTTATTTGAAACCGGTAAACTTTAGTGAATGTGTCGGTTTTAATTTTTAATTTTTTTTAAAGTTTAATGGCAATGGAATGTGTTTGAAACAAACTATAAAAAAAACTAAATAAATTATATATTTATTTAAAGTAACGTTTCAAATGTATAATATTGAAATTAAACTGAAATCAGTTCTCTTCTCTATGTAAGCTCTTGAATATGATATAATATATATATTCTTATTTTTAAAATCAGCTATGTAAAATCCTTAAAAATATTGAATATTTTGAAACATTATTTTCTAAAACACAATTGTAATTTTTAATTAAAAAATAAGTTACAGATGCGATGATTGACATTTTGATGTTATTTAGAAAAATACGGATAATAGATAACAAAAAAAAAAGACTTTCTAAAATGCTAAAACTCTTTTAGCATAAAAATAGAATCATTAAGCAAATGTGATATAAAAGTCTTCCATAATAAATTTTCCAATATTTTTTCACTTACTCCAAAGGCTTATTTGTTCTCTTAAATCCACTGTAATACTAAAATCTAAAATATTCTATAAATTTATTCTGCTGTTATTTGTTGATGCAATTTTGTGCAAAAATACAATAAAAAGAGTCGACAAGATTTCCTGATTTTGAAAATAAAGCAAGCTGTTTACTAGCAATATTTGGTGGAAAAATCATATTTGAGTCAAAATTGTCAGTGTTAAATTGTTGTGTGAAGCTTACAAATTATTATTTCAGTAAACATAAACAAATTAAGTTGTGCATAGCTAACCCATTATTGTTTCAGTAAACATAAACAAAATAAATTGTGTAAACCTTACAGATTATTGTTTAAGTAAATGTTTACAATCCGAGTAAATATTCTGATGTTTTTAGGGCATATACTATAATGGTTTAGAAAAATAGGAGGATTTGATGGCTTCCGGCTGAAACAAAACAAAATATTATATATTCTTTTACGATTTTTTTACAACAAGTAATTATACAAAACTTTAAGTTATTAAAATATTTCAAATATTTTTCTAATAAATACTGCATCTATTATATCCAAAACAGTTTGTAGAATACACTACTGATTACCTTTTTAGTTTCTCATTTGTAAACCTAAAACTAAAAAACTTTCACTAAAAACTTTTGTCCACTACATAAGAACAATAAAAGTAAACACTTACTTAAAGACTTATAACACCGTTTAGATATTTAAAGACAAAATAGTGTTTCTGAAAAACTTGCTGCAACTGCTACTTGCTGAAAAACTGCATTAGTTCATATTCCATTGTACAAATTGCTTTTGTTTTATTATTACAATTGTGTGTAATTATCTCTTAACTACTAAATATGCGACAAGATTTATTAAGTAGCCTTAAATGCCATGGCAATTCTATTGTAGTAGCTATGCCATGGCAATTCTCAATTAGAACAAGAATTATCCAACCGATCCCAATTAAAATTGTGAACCAAACTATTTAATCATTTGAAGCCCCACAAGGAACGAGAATCAAAACAATAGATTCGACTGCACAAAATTCTTTTGTTTTAGGTAAACATTCTCTTTACAATAGGCCTTGGTAACAATAAAGAGATTGTTCATTCGGAAGGTGACTTTGACGGTTTCGGAAGCCATATTGGAGGATGAAGCTATTCAAAGAAGGATGTCTCTGTTTCGAAAGAGCTGTTTTCTTAAGAAAATGGGAGGAAATTGATGGAAATTTAATTAAGGGTAGTTGAATTCTTAAGAAAGAAAATGATGTAAACAAGGTGCTGCCTTTTTTGATTTTCATTTATTTCGTAGTTAGTTTTTTCGTTGTTTAGGTAAACATTCTCTTTACAATAGGCCTTGGTAACAATAAAGAGATTGTTCATTCGGAAGGTGACTTTACGGTTTCGGAAGCCATATTGGAGGATGAAGCTATTCAAAGAAGGATGTCTCTGTTTCGAAAGAGCTGTTTTCTTAAGAAAATGGGAGGAAATTGATGGAAATTTAATTAAGGGTAGTTGAATTCTTAAGAAAGAAAATGATGTAAACAAGGTGCTGCCCTTTTTGATTTTCATTTATTTCGTAGTTAGTTGTTTCGTTGTTTAGGTAAACATTCTCTTTACAATAGGCCTTGGTAACAATAAAGAGATTGTTCATTCGGAAGGTGACTTTGACGGTTTCGGAAGCCATATTGGAGGATGAAGCTATTCAAAGAAGGATGTCTCTGTTTCGAAAGAGCTGTTTTCTTAAGAAAATGGGAGGAAATTGATGGAAATTTAATTAAGGGTAGTTGAATTCTTAAGAAAGAAAATGATGTAAACAAGGTGCTGCCCTTTTTGATTTTCATCTATTTCGTAGTTAGTTGTTTCGTTGTTTAGGTAAACATTCTCTATACAGTAGGCCTTGGTAACAATAAAGAGATTGTTCATTCGGAAGGTGACCTTGACGGTTTCGGAAGCCATATTGGAGGATGAAGCTATTCAAAGAAGGATGTCTCTGTTTCGAAAGAGCTGTTTTCTTAAGAAAATGGGAGGAAATGGATGGAAATTTCATTAAGGGTAGTTGAATTCTTAAGAAAGAAAATGATGTAAACAAGGTGCTGCCCTTTTTGATTTTCATTTATTTCGTAGTTAGTTGTTTCGTTGTTTAGGTAAACATTCTCTTTACAATAGGCCTTGGTAACAATAAAGAGATTGTTCATTCGGAAGGTGACTTTACGGTTTCGGAAGCCATATTGGAGGATGAAGCTATTCAAAGAAGGATGTCTCTGTTTCGAAAGAGCTGTTTTCTTAAGAAAATGGGAGGAAATTGATGGAAATTTAATTAAGGGTAGTTGAATTCTTAAGAAAGAAAATGATGTAAACAAGGTGCTGCCCTTTTTGATTTTCATTTATTTCGTAGTTAGTTGTTTCGTTGTTTAGGTAAACATTCTCTTACATAGGCCTTGGTAACAATAAAGAGATTGTTCATTCGGAAGGTGACTTGACGGTTTCGGAAGCCATATTGGAGGATGAAGCTATTCAAAGAAGGATGTCTCTGTTTCGAAAGAGCTGTTTTCTTAAGAAAATGGGAGGAAATTGATGGAAATTTAATTAAGGGTAGTTGAATTCTTAAGAAAGAAAATGATGTAAACAAGGTGCTGCCCTTTTTGATTTTCATCTATTTCGTAGTTAGTTGTTTCGTTGTTTAGGTAAACATTCTCTATACATAGGCCTTGTAACAATAAAAGATTGTTCATTCGGAAGGTGACCTTACGGTTTCGAAGCCATATTGGAGGATGAGCTATTCAAAAGGATGTCTCTGTTTCGAAAGAGCTGTTTTCTTAAGAAAATGGAGGAAATGGATGAATTTCATTAAGGTAGTTGAATTCTTAAGAAGAAAATGTGTAAACAATGGTGCTGCCCTTTTTGATTTTCATTTATTTCGTATTAGTTGTTATTTTTCTTAAAAATAGTAAATTAACTTTCAAAAGATAGGAAAAAGCAAGATTTTAGTTTTTTCATAAATCATTTAAAATTGTATTTTTATTTTAAGAAACAAATTCATATTGCAGAAAAATCTAACACTCAGTGGGGCACTGTGCTACCCTTAAAATTTAAAATAAAAAATCAGTTAAGTTTTTTTCCCATCCTTTAAACCATAATTCTTTTCCATATTGTAAAAATTTCCAAAATCTAGAGCTAATCTCGTTAAAGTTGCTAAACACTCTAAACAATTTTTGTTTAAATAAATAATGAAATTATTCTGTTTCCTAATGTCCTTTAAAAGAAATTTAACATTAATATTTCTTTATAATTTTTTTACAGCGTTGTTACTACAGACTAACTATCGGCTGTATATCTGTACTTGGCTCTTACCAGCAAAACGAAATGCAAAGTTTTTATTAATATGACGTCAAATACAGGATTTCTTTATAAAATTAAAATAAGTTGCATGACACAAAATCAAATTACATTACTGATATATACGTATCAGTAGTAAATTCTAATGTGAAATGAGTTGTTAAAATCGTTGAGTTAAATACTAAAGTTATGGATTCGAATAACCTATTCAGCCTTCAACAAATCAAAACCCCTCTATACTATTACAGCGTTCATTCAATAGATTTAAATTCTAAAACTATACAAGCACATGTCTTTCTCCAAATGGAACAGCAATGGATAAAAGCTCTTCAACTTTGAACAATGATGTCAATAATAGAGTTAGCAAAGTCAGAAGTACTTCCCTTATGGGAATAGATTGCTATATTGAAACGTTTCCCATTTAGGGGAATTTAATTAATTTTCGTGAGTTAACTGTGGCCGCGGAACTTTGATGCGTAACAGTGTGTAATAATCAATTGAAGCTGTTAGAGTTGGTTCGATCCATTACGTGAATGGGGATGTAATAATTGACAATATGTGGCATCGAACGTTAAGTTGTTAATTAAATTAAGGAATACCCGCTACATTTTTATTTCTGAGCTAATTTCGAATATATTTCATTGAATGTAACGTTGTTTGAGTAAATATAAGGGAGATGCGCGTACCTAGGCCAACAGTGTATTTAGGTTCACCATTAAGTTTTAAAATATTTGGTTCTAAGCGTTCGTACTTATATGAGTAAATGCTAACTCCAACAAATTAACTTCACTTAAATTACTTTACAGTCTTGGATGAAAAGCCTGTGCAAGTTAAATTTGAAAGAAAGTTTTTGATGGATATAAGTAAGAATTTTCATCCACTTTTTTTGTATGTGATTTAAAAAGTAATTTTGATATTTTTTTTTATCAAACACTGTTACAAGTATAGCTTATAAGCTCATTTATCAAATAATGTGATTAAAAGTTATTTATCTGAGTTTTTGAATCTGTAAAAATATTTGTGGTCAAGTCTTGCCTTATAGCACAACAAGGCCTCTTATTCATTCTGTGATGGGCTGTGAAAACTATTTAGAAGTACAATTATAGAGGAAAACATTCTTTATTAAATATTTTATAAAAGATCTTAAAAAAGTACATTAAAATAACCAACAATGCAAAAATAGAAAATATGTTAAATTAAGGCTTTCATTTGCAAAATTATACACCAAAATTGATTTTTCAACTCTACGGATGGTGTAATTTTTTTAGTGACTGATAGTAGTGAATCCACAAAAGAGTGAAGTTTGTATTTTTTTTTATAAAAAAAATACTTATTAAAAAAATCTATACTATGATGCTGCGCGGTAATAATAAGAACTGTAAATATAAGAACTACATGATAGCCGCCCTAGAAAAGTAAATAATGATTTAAAATGTACTTGAATTGCCTAAACTACTATTTTTTGTTGATTTAGAGTGATAATACTTGAAGAATTAGTCGCTCAAATGTTTGTTAAGAATAGTTTATAAAGCATTCTTGTAATTGTTAATATTCCGTTGCTTATTAATTAATAAATTAATTAGGAAATCCCATTCGCACGCTTTATTTTTACTCATCGCAGATTTAAAATTAAATTTTAGATAATGGTACTACGTATAAAAGTTACCGAACCTAGGTACATTGTTAGTGTTTCACCTAGGATCACATTTATGTTTTTCAAAGTCTAACAGTTAAACACATTTATTATTTTAAGTATATAAAATAATTTCAATTAATGCTTAAAGTAAGGGGTTATTTGCACTTTTTTAAGTGAATATAATTTTTTTCTACAGGTATAACTAAACACCAATATTTTGAAGTCTTACTGGTGATTTATAAGATCTTTTTCATTAATAAAAAAGTAATTTCCACTTAAAAAAGTAAATTTTGTCAATCCCATAAACCATGAAATGTCCACCATAAAACCTTTACGACAAACTCGTGCCGTTCTGTAATTGCCTTTAAAATCACCACCATGACAAACGATTGCTTCGGTAGACTTCCACACAAAAATATATCCTCAAGAAACAATAAATTCCTCCACATTTGTTGGCAACATTCAACTTAAACGTCTATAGAAGGTTGAAAGACCTGATCTTAAGATTAGAAGAGCCTGTGTAATTTGTAAACCTAAAAGGTGACCAGCAACAGCCTACAAGTCACGCGGAGTTGGAACAAAAACCTATTTATTTTCACAAATTAAACAATTTTATGATTCTAAACAATGTTTTTTTCTATTTCAGTATTTCAAGAAAAATTAACAAAACAATTTATCTATAGAAAATATAGGTTGCGAAATTTCTTAAAAATAAAGTACTTTAGGATTATCCCGTCAACCATTTTTGACAAACTCAATATTATCTCCTGGCAATAATATATGGTTATTTTAATATTTATTATTTGTTATTATTATGATTTGATAAATTTTTTGCGTTTGTATTGTTTATTTTTAAAATTTCAATGTTTAGTTTAAAAAACTATCGTCAAAGCGCCAAAGATTTGGTGAGAGTTAGCAGGGATAATCCCAAACTACCCAAAATATGGCTAAAAAATAATATTCCATTAATTTTAAAGGTTCTCACACAAATGACAGTAATAAGTTACCAAACACAAAAATCTTTCTCGCCAAATAAGCTACTCATCTTGGTTACTAGCCCAACTGCTCTTTTTACTATTAGGTTCCCTGTTTACTTCATTTTTGTCGTTGAGAAAAACCATTCGAAACTTCAGCTGCAAGCCGGATGTGAGTCAAATTGATCTCTTGAGTAGTGTAATAGAATAGATAAAGTACACATATACTTTTTTTCGAAGCTAAGAAGGCAGAAATTCTGTTCTTTTAAAAGGGTCAATATTAGGAAATTGGTCGATTTACGTCCCAACCGATTTATTTAATATTTTTAAAAATTGCATCTTAAACTATTTTTCTTATTTAATAACGATTTTTTTTTGCTTTAAAACCTAATAAAGTATTCACATTTTGTATTTACTGGGAAAAGGTATGAAAGTTTCAAAACTCAGATCGATCGGTGACGAGTCACAACTAGCGATACTTCTTTTGCAAATATATCATATTTGTTTCATATTATTATAAATAATATGCTTTAAATGAAAAATACTGTATTTAATGTCTTTTATCAATATTATGCATCATTTTGAAAAGATATTACCCGAAATACACAATAGGACACAAAATATGCATTTCACTAGTGTGAGATTAATAACATCAACTTCCGAAAATAGATGAAAATAGTAATTTTCGGAAGAAAACTACGTTATTACATCGTCCCTCTTCAACTCTTTACAAAGTTCAATGCTGCAACTTCAAAAATTTCTTTTAGGAAAACAAGTAAGAATAAGCCATTTATTTTTTTAAATACGCTCAATTTTGAGTAGATAAAATCGGTAAAACACTCTAAAGCTAAAAAAAATTTAATATAATTATCTGTTTCGATAATTTTTTGAAGAGATAAAAGCTAGTTTAGAATACAAAGCATAGAGCATAGAAATATTTCTCAAGATTCTGATAAATTGTCGACCAACAATTTAATCTTATTTTTTAGTTTAAAACGGAAAAGGATAATAATCAGTCGTTATTTCTTTAAACATAACCTGATTTATTATAGCAACTGGTTGGTCCAAAAACTATGCAGTCGAAATAACATAGTTGTAGTTCTTCTATTTAATACGAAATTGCACCAAAAAATACCAGTAAAATGAATTTATAGAGTTTTTTAGATTTTAGTATTACAGTGGATATTAAGGAACAAATAAGCATTCTGAGTAATTGGAAAAATGGTGGAAAATTTATTATCGAAGTCTATTAGGACACATTAATTTAATGATTCTACTTTATGTTAAAAGACTTTTAGCTTTTTAAAAAAACTTATTTTGTAATTTTTTTTTTACTTTATTCTATAAAATTGATTCAAAACTTTTGTATCTGTAACATGTGTTTCTATTAAAAATTAGCTTGTGTTTTAGAAAACAATACGTTTCAAAATATCTTTTCTTAGAAATCGAAATAGCTTATTTTAAAAATGTAAAATATATTATACCTTATTTTAAAGCTTACCTACAACTGACTTCATTTTGATTTCCATATTAATAATTTCAAAAGTTCTTTTTAAAAAATCAATAGTTATAATATACAAAACTATTTCCAACCATATCAAACTTCAATATTCAAAAAAATTAAGTTTCACAAATTCACAAAACTTTACCAACTCCAAATAAATATTGGAGAGATCCAAACAAATTATAAAAGCTTACGCTTTTCTTTTTGTATTATTATTTCCAGCTGAATACGTTATTTGACTTTCGCAAATTTCTTTAAGCGTAACAACCACCTTTCCCCATTTATTAAAATCTCCTATTCTAGATTTCTTTTTCTTCAATTTAAAATTGTATGAGCTAAGGCAATATGAATTTAATCAATCAGGCGAATTTCTCCTTTAATTTTTTTTTATTGTTATTTTTCAGTTTGTGAGTGGAGTGAGTTTTCAGGAAATGAACGAAATTGTTTGAGAATGTTTTCACTCTAATCAACCAGACTTTCGAATGAAAAATTACTAAAACTTAATATAATCCCTTTTTCTTGTGAATTTACGAGAAGTAATTAAAGACTGACAAATGACAATGTACTCATTAAAGATACAATTAATAATTAATTTGACGCTAGATGATTTCCAGAGTTTTAAAATATCTTGATGTTTTGGTAAAAAGAATTCTAAATGTCAATTATCCATGCTCATTTTATTTTGAATATTTCAAAGCAAACGTTCATTAAATATTAATAACTTCAAAAGATTGCGAAAAAATAAAGTTGTATCCAATAAACATAAATCTAAAACTTTTAGTTTTTAATAAAAACTTATTAGTATCAAAATGTGCAATTAACAACGAGATATAGTACTCCCACCACTTCTTAGCATCTATGACGTGCGTTTTAGACTACTCCAAACCTCGTAAAACGAAAAGGGGTCAGGAAGATTTTGGTTTCAGCCAGGGTTACTATATTTGGCGATGCAATGCTTTTGCAGGTGCATATTTCTTTAAAGTTTAGAAACAGTTTCTCAACTGAAGGGCAGTTTGAACTTGCATGGGTTCACTATTATTGCATAGCTATTTTTTTTTAACTTATAGCGTTCCCCGAAGTGATACTGAATATAGTAAATAATACATACTACAGATGCAAATCTATTGACGATCAAGTAAAGATAGAAAAGAAATGCACTTGCAATTGATGACTACCTTCAGCAATAAACTATAATCCTCCTTTCACTAATAACTTATGTGTAGTTTTAGTGTGACACATTGTTTCCAACCAAACTAACCCAACAATCTGCAAGCTCAACAGACACCATAGGATTGGCAACCCTGCCTCCTTTAGGTTCTCTACCTTTTTACAAAGTGAACGCTTCCACAATTAAAATATTTGGGATGCCAAGTTGTGGCAAGCGGACCATATTAGGATATTTTTAACTAAAATAGAACGCTGATGTGGTACAGCTGAAAGCTGATGATTCTATATTTTGCCAAATATGACAAATTATCTCTGAAGAAAAAGCGCCAAATGAACACAACATGTTTTTTTATTTATGATTTATAAGCTGGTTGGCTATTCGAAGATCATCGCGCTACAGATGTATAATGGATCTGTTTGTGGCTATCTATTTTCTCGCCAAATAGTCGCCAAAATCACTAAATGATGGTTTAAACGCAACAAATCAGCGAAATGTGAGTTTGTCTGCCTATAATTGAGATTTTGTGGACTTGACTATTTTTTCCGATATCCAACTTCTGTTGATGGCACATGGCATGCGTGTTTAAGCTGTTTCTGTAAATTGTAAATGTGATGGTTGTTCAATGGCCATTGCACTAGAGCTGTATATTTGGGGTTTATGGCACCACTGTTTAACCTAATATATTGCCAAGTTCGCCAAATTAACACCAAAACCGCGCCAAATCAACTAAATATTTTTTAATGATTTATAAGCTGGTTGGGTTTTTTCTAAAGTCATCTCAATATGGGCTGTATAATGGGTCTGTTTTTAGTTATTTCTACAGGGGGCGCAAATAAAAGTGACCCATCATGGAGATAAGAATAAGATAGAATTGTAGCCAAGTCAAAAACCAATGCAAACACAGGTTTGCTAAGTGAAGCTATTATTCGCCTCAATATTCAGCCCGAACAAACGCTTGGCAGATTATTTACCAATAACTATGCTATGGTTTGATTAGCTAGTTGGAATTGGAATGCAATATAAACTAAAGGTTTGTACAGCTGTGCAAAAAAGTTCCCACTAGTGATTATTTTGACCGTTATTTATCGTAGAGAATCGGACCTTTTTGTTTTTGCTAATACTAAACATTTTTAATTGATTGCAAGACGCATTATTGGTGTGCGCAATGTGGTGTGAGGACCCATTTCGGAATGTTTTTGGACTCGTTCAAAACCGATCCTGTCTGACGCCATTTCGTAATTAATCGTTGCAAAGCACTCACTTTTGGCACTTTTACACCTTTAAATTCTTTAACAAACAAACTGGACACATTTTTTCAAAGAATTTGTTTTAATACAACTTTCTACCATGAACACCCTCTGCTGTACTGTGAGTACCATCTTCACCTGGGCATTGATCAACTCACACTCACACAGCCGCAACTCACACTTATACGCACTAAGATCTGAACTCGCCAATAGTCCATGAGTTAGAACAGGTTTGTCAAGCGAAGCCATTACACGCTTGAATAATCTCTTATTTCGACTTGGCGGCTTTCAGACGGCTTCAATAGTTTTTCTCGCCCAGCATTTCAACGGATTCCTATCTCTTCGCCGGGGCCACTTTTATTTGCGCCACCCTGTATTTTCTGATAAATAGGTTACCAAGCTCGCCTAAGTATTATTAAAGAGCACACGAAATGCATTTTTTGATGATTTTTTGCTGGTTGCTCGCAAGTCATCGCTTTCTAAAGCTGTATAAAGGATCGTCTGTTGCAATCTAATTTTTATTGCCAAATATGTGGTCAGGCACGCTAAATGAACGAAATATGTTATTTCAATTATCTGTATCTGGTTGATTGTTCTAAAGTCATTCTGTAGAGAGCTATTATTATGAGAATTTTGTGCTAATTTTCATTTTATTGATGAATTTCATTAATCTTGATTTTTAAATGAAATAATATTACTATATAATTATCGTTTAACTGGGATGTATGAGGGAAATTACGATGACAGTAAGTTCATGTTTAGGGCAATTTTAGTTTAATGGTAGGTGCGTTATCTAGCATATTTTGGATTTTGAAATTATAAGTTAATATAACGAGATATAATACTTTATAATGAATGGGAACAATAACATAAGCTTACTTCTAATAGAAGATTAAATGGTAAGTAATAACTTGGATCGCTTTAATATGTTTTAGTTCGTGCGAGAAAACGGTTATTTAGTTGCTAGTTTTTAAATAAAAAAGTATTTTAACTTTTTAAAATTATATTTATGTGGAAGATCATTATAAATAACTCCTCTATACTTCAAGTTTTAAAATTTAGCACAATTGTAAAATTTATATATTTTTTTTAAAAAAAAGCATGTGTGTTGCTGAAAAAACTGAAAGTCAGGTAACTTGTTTATACTTCTGTCCTTTAAACACTTAAGTCGAATCCCTTTTTTTGCATTTGTTTAATATATGTTTTAAACTGTACTTTTGATACAACTATTTTGATTTTTGCATACCATTACTATTTTTCCTAGGAAGTGAAATAGCTCATGCTTCTATGAAATAGCTCCAAAAGATTTCTTACCATTGCAGCATAGCAACAAAGCAGTTTATAAAGTGACTCTGTGAAGCATAAAATGCCAGTTCGGTTATCTACAAGGGAAAACTTTCTGAAATATGCGCATTTCAGATAGCTAGAGTAGCGGAATGTCAAACGTTCCAACAAGTTCTGAAATATCTCAATTTTTCTCATGCACCCCTTTTCGGTTTCCTGTGAAAATTTATGTATTCGATCGGCAAATAGAGTTACGAAAAAAACATTTATAGTTTATTTTTAGATTGATGTCAAACTGTCACACACAAAAAAATTATATGATGTAAAATAACTTGTATGTAAATTGGTATCGAACTAAACTAAACTCCTCGGTGCAACAGCCCATTAGTGGGCCAAGGCCTACCGTGGTGCCCATTTCAGCTTACTTGACCAAGGGCTCTGGGGTGCTAGGCATATGTCCGGTAAGGTGGTCAGCCTCACGCATGAACCCCTAGTGTTTAGTTCCCAAGCATGCTTGATCCCCATTTTATCGACCCACTTAAGGGATGAAAGGATGAGTCAACCTCGCCCAATCCGGGAATTGATCCCCGGACCTGTGGCGTGGCAATGCGAAGCACTACCACTAAGCCACTGGGCCTCATTGATATCGATTGATATCGAACGGTGTTTTATTTCCCGAAAGATAGTAAATATTAGTAGTAAATTACAATTCTCACACGAAACAAACTTCAAAATTACATTAATATTAAGAATAAATTATTGAAGTGAACAACAATTAATAGGAGTTCCTATAGTTGAAATGATATTTAATGGATAATCATTAACATTAGTGATTAATTAACGGCTCGCATTATAAACTACAACTCTCGATTTTTAACCCTTTCACTCCCAATGATTCCATTTGGAATTATCAGCTTGCAATTTTTTTTCTCACTAAGTTAAACTCGCACTTGTTTCAAATAAATTTTATTAAATTCTCCCTAAATTTTTCTATAAAGTTATATTTTCTTTTTGTATCGGTAGATCGAAGAATCACGTTTTTGAGGAATTAGATGATGTTTGTTTTAGTTAAATGAAAATATGAAAAACATGGTAACATGAAATTCCTTCTGAAGCAATTATATTAAATAATTTGGCCCTAAATTCTTCATGCCTGTATTTTAAATGCTTAAAAATTGAAAAAATGCTTAAAAATTGAAAAATTCAATTAATAATTAAATTGAATTTTAACTATTTTTAACAAATAAAATTTCGAAAAAAGTTTTGTAATAATTTATTTTATAAAAGTTTTGATTCAAATTTTTTTTCCCTTAAATTTTATTTTTAAAAAATAAGATTTTTTACCTGCTTTTTACCATTTCATTCTGGATGCATAATGATTCTATTTTACAAATTTTAGATTTTTAGAATAAAAAATAAAAAGTTGGGACCAATTTTCGGAATATAGTATCGAAGCTGTAAATGTGCATATATTTAAATGTATCAGATTAATACGATTCCAAAATATAATATTGGCCTAGGCTTACTAAAATCATACTTACCTGACTCATATTTATTGATACATATAGTGAAATATTGATCTGTGGCTACTTTTTTGAAAACGAAAACGTTTATCCCGTGCTTCTCAAACCGTAAAATTGCTCTTCGGGAAAAAAAAAATCGGAGCCAGCAGATATTTTTCATTTGACGCAGCAACCAGGAGATAAGCAGGCAGTTAAAAAGAAGAAAAAAAACTCAGGACAGACATACATTGCTGTTTTTCAACCGTCTGTCTGAGAAGTGACTCTTAATTCCGATATTTAAACTTCGATCCCAATGAAAGAACATGAGGACTCGTACCAAATTAAACAGGTAGGTTTGTAACAGAATCGAAACATTTTATATCAACATCCAATCAAAGAATCTCTTTGTGAAATATATATGACGTCATTTCAAACTGATTTATGTAGCAAAAAATAATTTTTTTTAATTAATTATTTAAAAGAAATAAAGTTTCTCAATCGATTGTTCTGAGTGGCAATGGTGATTTAATTTTAATAAAAGTGGCTTCTTGTGCTTTTTAAATAGCGTTTAATTTTGCAGGGTTTTTTTAATAATTGAATTGCTTCGAATTCGAATTTTTTTCTGAAATTTTCTATGTCTCCTAATTTCGATGCGCTGGATTTTTTGACGTATCGCACGTGGGTGGGAAAGTGGGTTACGGCTGGACGTACGGACGGACTGAACGATTATAATACCTTCCATATTTTACGTTATAAATGTATTGTGGAAGCTAAAAGGGATTTTGCAACAAAACATCGCTTAGAAAACTATCTATCTAATGTATATTTTTTTAAATCATGTTTTCCCTACAAGATAAATAATTACTAGACTCTATGACTCTATAGTAGGAATAACGCTTAAGCTAGTTTGGCGCTAAACTGGTAAACTTGAGGTTAGGAAAGGTGTTTTATCGGGGGAATCGAGAAAAGCCACTGAGTTGTGAGACGTATCAGAGTGTTGCAGAAATATTTCTTCGATAAAATATTGATGTCCAATATGCTTTTTTTTTCGTGGAAGTGTAGTTAAAGAATAAATTCAATCAATATGGGTAGCCTAAAAGTCAATTTTTGATAAAGATAAATGTTTCTTGCGTTTAAAAAGGTGGATTTTGGTGTCGTTTTGATAAATAATTTCTACCTAAGTAAGCTGTACTCGATGAAGAGATTTGGGGTATTTTTGAGAGAAAAGTTTTGAACTGCATACTTAAAGGGGTCAAGGTTAATAAAATATATGGAAGAAGATCTAACTTAGAACTCTACAAAATTTATCGACAAATTGATGTATTCAAGTTTATTGATTACAGAGGATAAAATGAGCTGTTCATCGTCCATAATGCAAGATGATAGTTGTTGCACAAAACAAAAATCTTTCTGGCAAAGCCCATAGGAAGTAGGCCTCTGGGAAGACCCCCTTTGAGGTGGATCGACTGTCTCGAAAAAGACCTGAAGACCCTAAAAGCTAATAGCAACTGGAGAACAGACGTCAAGAACAGATTTGCCTGGAGGAGACTTTTTGAGGAAGCCCACCCAGGGCTGTCGTGCAATTGAATGAATGAAGCAAATATTTAAAAGGATTCAAAAAAAGAACTGATATTGAATCTTAAAATAAAATAATAAAAAGAATACCGGTTTAATAAATTATTTATTTAGTTTTATATGCACATATTTGGCAGATTATCCATATTTATAAGTCATTTTAGTCATATTACTATACCATAGGCCATATTTAAAAATGGTGTTTTTCGTTATTCATAATTCGTAATAAAAAATAGTTGCATATCAGTTAGTAGATATTAAAATAAGCAATCCAAAACTATTTTAAACTGATTTTAGCAGTAGTATTGAGCTTATTTAAGCTTGCATTGACAACTTTTATCCAAGTTCCTATCAATAGGTAATGGATTTTTATTATAGCTACGCAAAAAGAATTGTCAGAAAATTTTAGTATAAAAGTTTATCCGTTTTAAACTAGTTGTTAATACTTATCGCATTAAAAATAATTAATTTATCATGTCGTTTTTACACGATAAATAAAAATGACAAAAACTCTTTTTCATAAAGCGTTCAACAATCTTAACAACTTCCATGTCTAAACTACTTTATGAGGCATATTGCGTTCGTGTAAAATTTTATGATCTTGCATGCAGAATAAAAGCTAGCCTCTAAAAGGTTCAAAAATACCTTTCTCATGCAACAACAAAAATGAGCTCTAAAACTTTAACAGATGTGTAACGCTAAACAAAATACTATTTTATGATTTTGTGGTAAGATAAAATTTATTTTTGTTTAAAATGAATCTTTCTTTGTAGTAAAAATTTTATCCGAATATCCCTAATATCCTTTCAATCAAATATTTTATGTTTAAAATATTTACAAGAGTATCGTAAATTTACGAACTTTTTTTATTGGATAACATAATTTTAATAAAAATTATTTTGCCAGTAAAGCGTCCAGATGAGCATGGTTAAAATGGTGAATGAAATGTCTATACATATTCTTATCTTTTAGAAATATTACTTAGAATATTTTATCTTTAAAAATATTGTTCAATAATACCCATTATTAAATTATTTTATTAATGCATATTATTAAATTATTTTAATAGTACATATTTTTTAATTATTATTAAATAGTTGTATTAATACATATTATATTCTCTTTTAAAAATATTACTTATATTAACTTCTTACTGGCAGATGATACCAATGATTAGGGGGGGAGGGGTTTATATTAATGGTATGTATGTATGTATGTATGTATGTATGTATGTATATATATATACAGGGTGTCCAGAAAAGGACTCCCTGTTTTCAAAAATTAATAAAAAAAGATGGATAGAGATATTAACACAATTCTTGCAGAAAACGAATGAGTCATGTCTGGAATTTGATATGGAATACTTTATCATGTTAGTTATGTTTATTACGTTATTATGTTATTACACTTTATTATGTTCAATTTAACCGGCAGATGGCGTGGTAATACCGTGTGTTGGCTGTATGAAAGAACTAGGCATGCGTATATACCGAAAAGGACACGTGTTCAGACATGTTCAGTAGTTTTCAGTTCAAGGAAAGCAGCAATAGTTATTGCGTGGAATCCAACACATGGTATTGCAGCGCTATCTGTCCGTTAAATTGAACATAATAAAGTTTAATAACATATAATAACGTAATAAACATAACTAACATAATAAAGTGTTCCATATCAAATTCCAGACATGACTCATTCGTTTTCTGCAAGAATTGTGTTAATATCTCTATCCATTTCTCTTTTATTAATTTTTGAAAACAGGGAGTCCTTTTCTGGACACCCTGTATATATATATATATATATATATATATATATATATATATATATATATATATATATATATATATATATATATATATATATATATATATATATATATATATATATATATATATATATATATATATATATATATATATATATATATATATATATAATATATATATATATATATATATATATATATATATATATAATTTACAAACTTTTTTATACTGAATAAACTTTCCATATGATTTCATTTACATAGTAATATTATCAGAAATTTGGCAATGGTCGCATTTTAATAATTAGTCCATCCGTTTATTTGACAATCGTCTATTTATTTGAAGGAAGAATTATATCATGGAATTTAAAGATTGTTTCATTTAATTATACTAATTATAAACCAGCAAGCACTTGTTAACCAAGAAAACAAAGAATACGAATGAAATTTATATGGTTGTTGTCCAAAAGTGTTTTTAGAGTTAACAACTTTAAAAAACGTTTTAATTTTTTAATTATATGGGATGAAAAAGTGCTAAGGTCTATAGTGACCGAGAAATGTAAATCAATCTTTTTAAAAATAATTTAAATTTTCGGTCGCTCGGCTTCACTTTACATATAAGATGCAATAAACAAGTTTATACTTTGAAGGATGGTCTTTATATTATGAGGTACTAGCAAATTTATACCCGTTCTTCGCACGGAATAAAAAAAATATCAAATAGATTCCAAATATGTGTACCATATACCTTGTTATAGGATCATAAACTTATTATTGTTTCCACTCGTTATAAATTATAAAATCCCGTTTTATTGCCTTAAAATTCCAAAATGAAAAATACGCTATAAAATGCACTCATAAATGTCATCACAATTCCCTCATAAATACATAATAAAACCTTTTAGCTCATTTGGCGTGTTTTGGGAAATAATTTGGCGAGAAAATAGATATAACTACCCACACCCATTATACAGCTCTAACACAATGACCTTAGAACAACCGACCAGCTTATAAATTATTTATAAAAGAAATTGCCTATTTGGCGAATTTTAGTTAATAATTTGGCGAGTTTGGTCTTTGGCGAAAAAATAAAGACATAAAACATTAATAGCTCTACTGCGATGGCCTTTATTAACCATCATAGTTCAGTAATAGCTTAACTATACATTTTATTGCTTAAATATGCATACATGCAGTCAACAGAAAAATCCCCCCCCCCCCCCCCCCAATGAAAAAATCATCAAATAAACCTACAATAAAATCCGGGAATGAAGACTGGCGGAATTACGTCACTTGAAACATGTCAATTATTTTTTAAATAATGAATTTAGTTTCTGAAAGTAATGCCAAAAGAATAAAATAAACATTTTGAATTTTAAATGTTTTCGTTAAAAGTTTTATTTAATTTTTTCAGCCGATGGCATCAGGAAAGAGAAAAAATGATCGGATTTGAGCGAAAGTGGTGTATTTTTTTCAGAAAATTCGAATCTTCTCTAAAAATGGAACAAATATGAAAAAACTAAGCCTCAGGTGCACACGTTGGTATTAAAGGGAATCTATCTTTAAAATTTCGAATTTCTGAAGGCAGTATAAGTAGGTCTTTTACGATCCGAACACAAACAGACACACAGACAGACTCTTTCTTTTATTATTATAGATATATATTATCAAAGTGATGCATTTTTTTTCATATACTAAACCAAACTTCCAAATTTCAGTCTTTTGTTTGATTTTCCTTAATATAAATATTTAAACAACTATTATCGAACTAGAAATTCGGCATTTCATTTCATTCATTTCTCTTTTTTTCTATTTAATCAGTATGGTGTACAGCAGCTGAATGGCGAAGAGTAATATTTCTTCTTTCAGCAGCATATCCACTTTATATTTTATTAATAGCTAGACCTTTTGTAGCTCTATTGCGACGTTAGTTCACACAAAAAAACCAAACTATATTTTTAAAAATCAGTAGCGTTGATATAATTTGGCCAACCAAAGTTAAATTTAGACGAAGAGTATGTCTTTATTAAACTAAATTTAAGAAATATATACTGCGACTAGTATTTAACTTTAATGAGACATTTGTAAAATAAATGTCGCAAATGATATTCATATGGTAAGAATTCAACAAGTAGGTTTGTAACAGAATCTGTCACTCAACCCGCTTCCACACAACATTTGTGTTGAACAGGAAAAAGTCACTAAACACAATATTAATTCTATTATAAACATTTACACTCTAAATTTGGCTAGTTTCATTTATTTTATTTCGAAAATTCAATAATTATTTCTTCAATAATTATTATCGTTTGCAAAAATTAATTTATATTTCAAAGAATAAATATGTAATATTCCCCTATTTTGAATAAAACCGAAACATTTCACATCAACATACAATCAAAGAATCTCTTAGTGAAATATATTTGACGTCATTTCAAACGCATTGATGTAGCAAAAATAAAATTATTTTAATTTATTGTTTGAAAGAATTAAAGTTTCTCGAGTGATTGTTGCGAATGGCAATGGTGATTTAATTTTAATAAAAATGGCTTCTTATGCTTTTTAAATGAGCATTAAATTTTGCAGTTTTTTAAATAATTAGTACTTCGAATTCGGATTTTTTTCTGAGATTTTCAATATCTTCTAGCTTCGATGCGCTGAATTTTTTTAGTAGTAGCATTTGTAATTTTGGCTATGAAAGTGGGTGACGGACGGACAGACGGACTGAACGATTATAATACCTTCCACTTTTACGTTATAAACGTAGTTTGAAAGCTAAAATGAAACTACCTTTATATCTCATTAATGATGTCTAAATAAACAAATTTTCGAAGATTTAGGTGAAAGAAAACTTAATCCAAAACCACACTCCATCTTCAAATCTTCATTACCCCCATTCTTTTCGTATTTAAAAAAAATTATAAAGGATAACTGTAAGTAAATTTTGAATGTAATTTGGAAAGATTAAAAAATCATTTTTATAGAATTCAAAAACATTAACAGCTTTATTTATCTTGTAAAGTCGAGAATGTACAGTAGATGGCGACACTAAACCTGCTGACACATGTTGGCAAGGCAACAGAAAGAATATGAACTGAAAAGAATGGTGGACGTGGATAATTCGAATGACAAACACGTATAGCAAATATTTTTATAAAAATCAGTTCAATATAAAATAGTAGTGCAGAGGTATTTCGGTGATAAAATAACCTTTATTTTTTAAGGCTATTTGCTCTTAGCACAAAATATATCATCAATGCATTCCTACATAATAAACTAAAAAGCTATTGTTGGCAGTACTTTTTTTTACAAAATTTTAAGAAAAAAAGCTTTTTCATAAATTCAACTAATAAAAAGTTGATAAAAACATATAAATTTCTAATGCGAATAAATATAATACCATAATAAAGGAACCAATGAAAAGTGTAAACAAAACTATTAGATTTAAAATGCCAAACTGGAGATTTAAAACATGCAAAAACTACTTTTTAAAAGTTTTAAAACAGTTACAAACTTCTTTAATAAAAGTTAACCTCTGTAAAAAAATATGTAACATGACAATATAATTTTTTTAAGTTCTGCAGTGTCGGAGGAGGACCATCTCTAACTATTTGTTCTCAAGATAAATCAAATAATTTTTGTTCGAGGGAAAGGTAAAGGTTCATACTATTTATGGAATGATACAATTGTACTCTTTGGTGTATGCTGTCCAGTAAATTGTTGCGAAAAATAAAAGAATCTAAAAGAAATTCAACGCTGTTGCGAGTTTTTAATTGAGCTTCAATACTAAACATTTCAATCTGGGTGGTGAATGCGGTTTTAAGCCAACATTACAGAATCAATTTAAAAGTTTTTCACTACATTACCACTTCAACAAAAATGGGTGAGAAGCTTTGATTAATGACCAATGTGGTATGTAAATAGTGTATTTATGTTCCAATTAGTGAGTCTCCTATGCCACCTGGATTAAGTTAAGGATGATGCTGTTCGCATTTCAAAATTGAAGAGCTTAGCGGAAGAACGTGATATGTGACACTTTGAAAAAATTTAGATTTTTCTGTCAATGAATATGCTATTCCATCCTTTAAAGATAACAAGCTTTTCCTTTTCACAAACATAAACTTAAGTATATTTTTTACCGTTTGCAAGTACCGCTTTTAACGTACTTAAGTGCAAAATAAAACCTTTAAAGCTCATTTTCTCGTTTGTCACTTAGCATGTTTTTCCACTAAGCTCTTCAATTTCTTCTATTATTTTAATGTCAGGCTGGTCAGCAAAAAAGCTTTCTATTAATCTAATAACGATCCTTCTAAATGTCTATTTAAGCCTTCTCAAGTGTTTATTTCAACTTCTGAGTCATTCAATCCTGTTCATCGACACTCATAGGACTTATTTGCTTCTCGAAATCTGAATCATCGAGTCTGTCGTCGATCAGCAAATCGCGAAAGCGATCAACTTCCTCCAAAGACGGAGATATCGAGTTTGGATGACTCATTGCTCCCGAAGGTGGTTCAAGGTGGGTCACTGGTACACTGTTCTTGTTGTTCTGTAAAATGAAATGTTGTTCGATAAAATGTTAAAATTAATATAACAAAGAAATGTGCTAATTTGGTATTAAGGGAACTCAGTACCTCAAAATCGATAAAAATATCGATTTTTTTTCAGTCTTAAAATGCTATTTAAACCCTTTAGTAATGTTTTCCCGAAGTTTAATAACAATTGAAAAATATGTTTCCATTAAAAGCCAATTATTTCGACTTCTCGTCTAATGTTCCACTAACATTTAATTCTTTGACTTAATTTTACTCAGTTTGTAATATTTCGAGGTATATCCTTGCGCAAAATTCTAAAACTCCAATAAATAATTATGAAACGCTATGAAAGTTTTTGTAAATGTACATAAGAATATATTTAATAGAAATCGAGATGGAATATAGTTAAAATATTTGTTAGATTCTTTTTCATAAAATAAAAATTTGAAATTTGTATTTTTTTTTTTACTAAATTCGGGTGTTTACCCAGTAAAATATTTTGTCAGAAAGTATGCCTTGCATCAAAGATTGCAGTTTCAGTGTTTTTATTTTTCTCATGATTAGTCCTCACTTCATCTATATCTATCAAATAAGAAGTTCGCTAACAGACTGGCTCACGTATCAACACCCGCAAAACTATTGGAGGTACAATTACGAAATATTAGGAGCTTATTCCTTGTGTACTGAAAGCGTCATTTAATATACTGTTTTTATTCATTAATTTTCGTCATTTAATATACTGTATCAACATTACACATTATTGTAAACCTACATGATTTTTCGAAAAATTTTAATTTGAAAAAAATTTTGACGCAAGCGTAATATAAGTATTATGACGCAAGCGTAAATATAAGTATGAAAAATCATGTTAGTTTAATACACAAGATTTTGCAATTTGAAATATTTTTTTTTCATTTATTTAAATTCTTGATGTGTATTAGATTTTTATTACTTGATAGAATTTACTCAATTCAAATCTAATAACATTTCTTAATTTTATTTAATTTTATAGATCGTTGTATAATTTTGAGGTTTACAAATGGAGGAAGTATTGAGAAATGTTTATGAGGAAATGTGGACTTCATAAAAAGAACGGCGGGATTCAATAGGACTTTCAAATAAAAAGGATATTATCACACTGTAAAAAATTTCATTTATCCTTATTATCAAATTACTTTTCTCAACTAAAATACCCTACAAATGGTGACGCTTGATTCTTTTGTTTTTAGTGTTCAAAACTGTATTTTTATAATTTTAAATGGTTTTTTAAAATTAAAAAAATGCTGCAACAAAAAAAGAACCTAAAATATTTAAAATAAAGACTAAAACGATTAAATATTGTATTTTTACAAATTAAAAAGGAAATGTAATAAATGGATCAAGTCACCCGAGTCTTCCATACTACTATATGCGTCGTTGTAAAAAAGATTAGTTATAAATTTGCGTTTAGAAGTTAGTGCCAAATCTATATATATATATATAATACTCATATACAGAACCCAAATTTCCTTATATTTCTATCTCTGGAATGGCAACAGTCGAAATGAACAAAAATACTACAAATTTCAGAATGGCCGACTGAAAACAACAAAAAAGTGTTTCTTCAGGAATGGTTTGAAAAATGGAAAAATAACTATAAATATTATGCACAAAACATAGTTCGATACGGCAGAAAAACATTAATATACTTTTTGAGAAAAGCACTACGAAATAACACAAGAATTGGCAATTTCGGGAATGGCTGCAATAAGGCCAAAAAAACAACAACTTTAGGATATAATCAGTAAGTTTAACTTAAAAGATGCATAATATTAGAGACGTTTAATGTATAAAAATTTAAATTACAATTTATTAACCTAAGGGACCCTGTCCGGATTTGGCGTCTTTTCTTCAAAACGGTCGACTGAAATGACCAAATATATTACCCATTTTCAAAATGGCCGACTGAAAACAACAAAAAGTGTACTTTCAGGAATGATTTTAAAAAGGAAAAAATAACTATAAATATTATGCCCAAAACATAGTTCGATACGGCAGAAAACCATTGAATATATATATTTTTTTTTTGAAAAAGCACTACGAAATTAGAGGATTACGAAGAATTGGCAATTTCAGGAATAACTGTAAAAAGGCCAAAAATGAAAAATAACCATAAATATTATGTGCAAAACGTTGTTCGATACGGCAGTAAAACAGAAAATATACTTTTTTTTTACTAAAAACACTACGAAATTAGTAGATTGCAAAGGATTGAAATTTTACAAGTAGTATGGCGAAGCGTTGTCATATTTGGCACAACATCGCCCAAAATGCGATACTTGGCGATTGCCCCAAAAATTTGTCGCCAAGGGTTGCCATAAAATGGATTTGGCGGGGTTACCAGATTTGGCAAAGCATTGCTTGACATGCTTCGGTTAGCCTAAAGAATCGTTCCCGGATTTGGCGACCATTAGAAAATCTCGCCAAGTCGAAATGACAACAAACTCCGGCCTCCAATTGCCGAGATGGTTGCCATCTCCAATGAAATTTCAAAAATGAAAATGAAATGTTTATTTTCTAATTTAATTTTTGAAAAATTTAAAAGAAAATAAACTTTTATGTAACAGGAAAAATTCATGAAATTGCAGATCAGATTTATAGAAAACGTGGAACGAAATGCCGAAGAATTTATTTTTAAAAAGTAAATAATTATTTAAAATCGTTAAGCATATAATTGATAGAAGGTTGGTGTAAAAAACTTCAGAATAAATTATATACATTTAAGATTTAAATGGATTAACATAATACCGATTTTCGGGGCTACCAGATTTGGCGTAAAATTGCCGGGCACGAATCTTTAGGTTAACCCATGCTTCTTTAGGTTTACCTTATAATTTTGATTGACTGAACTACTAAACACAATTGTTAATAAAAAAACACAGGCGTATAATTTTATAAGCATTAATTTGTTATTATTTTATTTTAAAAGGATACCAAAGGCTAGACTAAAATATTTCAATGAACGGTGAGCGAGCGAAGCGATCCAAAGGGAACTGCGCAAGCAGTTTCCGGGGGTTGGCGAGCGATAGCGAGCAGGGGGCGTGCCACCTAGTTCAACAATAAATACCTCATTAACATTGTCTTTATATAAAGCCTTGTACATTATCGCACGAATCTTCTTACAGTCATCAGGAGATATTCGGTCTTTTCTATCACTCGTCCAATCAGTTTCTACTTGGCGTTTAGACTTAGACCTTACTAGTGCAGCCTTAGGTGTTTCTTGAGAAGATTCTGCTATGTTCTTTTCTACGGAAGTCGGTTCTGGAAGTTCCATCCGAGACCCGACTTTCTTTACAACAGAGTTACAATCTTCGGATTCTTTCAGTATCTTCTGCCATGCCTCTTCCATGGAATTCAGCAACTTCAGAAGATCTGAGCCGATGTACCTGACGATTTCGGCCACTGAAGTATCCTTGATGAGCCAGCCTGAAGGGTTATGAAAATGGCAATAATACAGTTAAACTAGAAGTTGTTATCCATATTAGCTAGTTAGCTAGGGGGTAAAGAGATCACCAGGGCCTGTTCTTCCATAAGGCCTGGGCCTAGCGCCCCCAAATTTTAGGGGCCCCTAAATTTCAGTTTCTAAATGCTGCAAATCCCCAAAATATCAGTAAACTAAATTAAAAAATTCTGATACTCCACTTGTGTTTTGCTCAATTTTAACTAAGAAATTGACCTAACGTGATAGTCTATAAAATTGTAGCAAAAATTTGATACATAGGTCATATAGCATCATCATTATTGGAAATCATTCACAAAATTTTCCGTAAAGGAGCCCCCCAAATAGTTTGTGTCTATAGTCTGAGATTTCATAGAACAGGCCCTGGAGATCACGTTTTAAATAGTGAGAACAAGATTTAGCTAAAATGCTTATTTCCTGCTGGATAAGCAAATTGGCTGAAGTGTAAACTTTTTTTCACTGTATGATATTTAAATTAAATTTTTTAACTAAAAATTTAATTTCTTAAATTTTTTAAAAATTATATTTCTGTAGCAAATAGTGAAAAATGGCCCCTTCATACTTTAAATTTTAAAATTGAATAAAATTATTAAATATATAAATTTTCAAAAAATATTTGCGTTGCTGGAAAACTTGATAGCTAGGTGACGGCTTTATACGTCTTAGCAGTTTTCGTCTTCCAATGGTATCCTATTCATTTTTACATTCTTCAAAAAAAAAAATTAAGAAACGCAATTTGAAATATTAAAAACTAATTTGCAACTATAGTAATACGACAGATTTAGGCTAGATGCATCGACAGAAATCGAGGAATTCATTCGTGTTAGAAACAGTGTTTTTCTAAAAATTAATCTGTTAGCAATTTAAATTTTACCATAAGCAGTGCCAGGAAGTTATTAATTTTACGTATTTGTTTATCCGTAAGTTGGTTTTAAATGTCTCATTTGTATAAAAAAATAATTACAACTGTTTACGCAAGTAATTCGTAAGTCTCCATAAAAAAAACAATTATTCGGTCACTACATAGAAGCAAAAATCATCAAGTTGGAAGAAGAATAATCAGCAATCTATAATAATAAAAGAAAGAGTCTGTCTGTCTGTGTGTGTGTGTGTCTGTTATCGGATCGTAAAAGACCTACTTATACTGCCCACAGGAATTCGAAATTTTAAAGATAGATTCCCTTTAATACTAACGTGTGCACCTGAGGCTTAGTTTTTTCATATTTGTTCCATTTTTAGAGAAAATTCGAATTTTCTGAAAAAAAATACACCACTTTTGCTCAAATCCGATAATTTTTTCTCTTTCCTGATGCCATCGGCTGAAAAAATTAAATAAAACTTTTAACGAAAACATTTAAAATTCAAAATGTTTATTTTTTATTCTTTTGCCATTACTTTCAGAAACTAAATTCATTATTTGAAAAATAATTGACATGTTTCAAGTGACGTAATTCCGCCAGTCTTCATTCCTGGATTTTATTGTGGGTTTATTTGATGATTTTTTCATTGATTTTTCTGTTGACTGCATGTAGGCATATTTAAGCAATAAATGTATAGTTAAGCTATTACTGAACTACGATGGTTAATAAAGGCCATCGCACTAGAGCTATTAATGTTTTATGTCTTTATTTTTTCGCCAAAGACGTTGCCAAACTCGCCAAATTATTAACTAAAATTCGCCAAATAGGCGATTTCTTTTATAAATTATTTATAAGCTGGTCGGTTGTTCTAAGGTCATTGTGTTAGAGCTGTATAATGGGTGTGGGTAGCTATATCTATTTTCTCGCCAAATTATTTCCAAACGATTAAAATTATTTTCCAAATATTTTCCAAACCAAATTATTTCCACGCCAAATTATTTTCCAAATGAGCTAAAAGGTTTTATGTATTTATGAGGGAATTGTGATGACATTTATGAATGCATTTTATAGCGTATTTTTCATTTTGGAATTTTAAGGCAATGAAACGGGATTTTATAATTTATAACGAGCGCAATAATAAGTTTATGATCCTATAACAGGGTACATGGTACACATATTTGGAATCTATTTGATATTTTTTTTATTCCGTGCGAAGAACGGGTATAAGTTTGCTAGTATTATGATAAATTGGTCGTTGTATAACATTAGTCTTTGTCTCATTTGGAAGGGCAACTGAAAACTAAGTAATCAACATTTTTTCAGCATAAATCTTTTCATATAATAAATGGATATACATAATTCTAGTTACTGCTGGCACAGTTGTCCGATTCCCGTTCTTTCCTTAGCTATATAGCTAACGAAATATCGGGAATCTAGTGGTAAAAACTGATTACAACATCTGTGTGGTTTCTAAAAAAATGGTAGAAGTAAAAACGAGCTGTAAAAGAAAGATTTGCCATATCCGAAAGTTTTCGGTACTTGGCATTCTCACTGGCATCCTCACCGCGCCAAAATTTAATATAATAAAATGTACCTGGTGCTCCTACCGTATCCTGAAACTGTTCCCACACATTGAAACTACCAACTAAGGTATCGTATAATATTTTGTAGTTAGAATCCGATGACTCCTGTATATGTCGACCAATGCTGATCTTTTCATTCTCTGATAAATTCTGCCAAGAAGCGAAGGCACCTTGAAGATCTGTGCCTATGCGGGCTGAAAAAGCATTAAATAATATTAATAAATTCACAAAGCATTAGGTATTTTGCTGTTTGTTTGGATAATGATGTAACAAACATAAAATTGCCTGTTTGCATCGAAAGGCAGTTTCAGCAGAAACTTAGCATTTTTCTGCTATCACTATGCAACCATGATAATCACAAAAATTCGAATTCCGCAACTTTAGAAACTTTTTAACCTTTAATGCACTGAATGGTACTGCTAGCATATTATGGCCGGTCTCGATTTGGCGACTTTCCTTTTGAAGCCAAGCAGCGAAAACGTACTTAAATTAGTATACATTCCAGTTCAACTCAATAGATGTTTACATCAATCTTGCTACTATAGCAACCCTGTGTTTACTTTTTCACGAACCCCAAAGTCGCCAAATAGCATTCCGGCCATTATACGCTAGCTGTTCCCTATTTTCCATTAAACGAACAATGAAAAGTAAAACGACGGTCTTATAAATCAACTAGCAAATAAATACCCGTTCTTCGCACGGAGTAAAAGAAAATCAAATAGATCCAAGTATATGTGTCATTTAATTTGCTATAGGATAATAAGCTTTACCTTTATTCCAGTTCATTATAAAGAATAAATACTTATATTGCCTTTAAAATTCTAAAATAAAAATATATCACTATAAAATATACGATATATCCTCATATCCATGTTGTAATCAGTTCATATAGATGTTGATCATAGATGACATCATAGATGTTGTAATCAGTTTTTACCACTAGATTCCCGATATTTCGTTAGCTATATAGCTAAGGAATCGATTTTGCGATATATCCTCATATCACAAAAATTTCCTCAATATGAACTTACTGTCATCGCGATTTTCCTGATAAATTCAAAATTAACCATAATTGTATAACAATGTTATTTCACGTCAAAACCTCCATTCTGGGTTGTTGTTTTTTAAAAACCATTTAGCTCATTGGCAAGTTCAATTATTTTTCAAATCATTAATTTAGTTTCTGAAGGTAATGGCAAGAAAATAAAAGCAATTTCAATTTTAATTAATTTTGTGTTCATTTTAATTTCTTCTGTCGAATGGCAACACGAAAGGGAAAAAATGATCGGATTTGAGCGAAAGTGGTGCATTTTTTCAGAAAATTAGAATTTTCTCTAAAAATGGAACAAATATGAAAAAACTAAGCCTCAGGTGCACACGTTGGTATTAAAGGGAATCTGTCTTAAAAATTTCGAATTTCTGAGAGCAGTGTAAGTAGGTCTTTTACGATCCACAGACACACAAACAGACACTTTCTTTTATTATTATAGATAAATGGGACTTATAAGTAGGCATAACGATTTGGTGCAGGTAACTAAAATTAAATATTTCTGAAGAATTTTCTTTACCCTTGTAGACTTTAACGTTCAAAAACCGTACAATTCAATCAAGTTCCACCTTGCCCCCATTTTCTACAAATGAACAATGAAACGTAAAACTATATCGGCCTTATTTAGAGCTGATAATAAATCTGCGCAAGCGGGAAAAAAACTTTTGATTTGGCGACTAATCCAGTACTTATAGAACTTCACAAAGGAAACCTGTACTTCATTTTAACCAACTTGAATACTTTGTCATTTTACAAAACAGCATTTAAGAGGCCTGTCAATTTCCAACACCTCACCTATCTTAATTGGCGATTTGCATTTATCGTTACCAATTAATAACGTAACGGCACTAATCTGATGAACATTTACTCATTTCCATTTCACTTACAATCAAATTTGTATAGGCATAGTAACCTTACGTTAGTTTTACGCCAAAGCTAAACTGGCCTCTATATCATACATGTACATAATTTTCATAGCCAAGAAAAAATTCCGTAAATGGCTTACTGAATACAAATATAAAATTTAAAAATCTAAACATGATTAAACAGTTTTATTAAAAATGTTAGCTAGAGGTATTAGGCAGTTTAATAATCAATAAATCTAAATTTAATTGCAGAAAAAAATTCCTTACGAAAATTATTATTTTGGAATGAAATTTTTAAATACTGATGTATTTTTTTCAAATAACACTCTTACTTTTATCACCAGTCGCTAGAAATACTAAAATACATTCCTGGTTACTTGCAGAACGAAGGGTTTCAGGGCTTTCCATAACTTAAACATAAATATTTGAAAAATCTTCAAAACATTTTACATGAAAAAAAGAGATAAAAAGGGAAAATTCTAAAAGAGAAAATTCTGACTATAAATACTTCGAGCCCGCTCGTGCATTAATATCACGTAACAATTTTTTTTAACTCCGACTTAATGGGTTTGTTTCAACACTTTGTCAAAGAAAACAAAACAACCAATAGCATCGGCATCGCATTATGGAGAGCGTAACATCATAAGAAATACTCCCATTCCGAATAAGATATTATTGAAATAAGTTATCATAAAATTTAAGCACGTTAAATTTTAACTGTGTGACGTATGATGGATGCATTGTGCTACCCTTGGTAGTATTTTTTGGAACATTAATTTTTTTATTAAAAAAATTAAATGTTGTATGCATATCCACTAGAAGAAAGAAACAGTTTCTTTATTCTAGTTGATTAATAAAAATTCTTTATGGTCAGTGGTTATGGTTTCTGAATAATATACGTTGGACCACAATTATAGGAGCGATTTTATGCAAGGTTTAGAGGAACTTGCACGACTGCACAGCCGTCAATTTATAAAAGAGTAAAATAATCGAGTATAACGTTATCGAATGCTAATGATTTTTACTACGATAGTTTCACAAAAGATTAAAAAATTTATTTCTTCTAAATTGTAGCCGTTTTACGAATTAAATTACGTGTTAATGCTGTTCAAATTTTGAGTAGTGTAGTAGTTTCCGGTTGTCTATTTCTAGCCTCCTACAGGAGCTTTAACACAGCCATTAACGCCTCGTAATTAAAAAAAACCCTGTTGAAGTGACGACAAATTTTAAAAGTGCCTCGGTATTCGTTACTTAATGAATTTTAAGTAAAATGCCAATAAGTTAATGATAAATGTCAAAATAAATGAACCAACCTAAGAATTCTGAATGCTCAACATATTTTTAAAATATTAGTAAGCGAAATTAAGTGTGCATGAGCATAAAGGCCCGTTCCCACTAGCGAGTTTAATCCAGATCAACTTAAGCTAGCTTAAATTTGATCCAGTTCGGAAAAAGTGCCGTTTCCACTAGCAAACTTTGATCCAGTAGTCTCGAACCCAGAATTTTTCAAAATGTGTTTTTTTGGGGGGTTTCGAGAGTAGCGTTTTGTTTATATTTACAAATTGCATCATTCAAAGATTCAATCTGTCTAATGCAAAATCACCTAATTAACTAATATTTAAATTATTTGTGCTTTACGCTGCCTATGATAGCTAAAGTTCTAATTTTTGTTACAATATAAAGATGATATTGCATTTAAAAAAGTCTATGAAAATTAGTCAGTACCTGCAGAAACCCTGACTGTAGGAAGAAGTGAATATAGTTAATTAAAATATATCTAACGCAATAAAGAAACTTATTTCAACAATTAACTTCATTTGTTCCGAGAGAAAATCAAAATCTTTGAGTGTTTTTTTTTCAAAACACAATTTCGATTAAAATGATCAAATTAAATGGGTTTTTATAATTTACTGTTCATAAAGATATTTATATTACAAGTGCCTTCAAAATAGCTACAAGACTGCATAGGCCATAGATATACCTCTGAGGGATACAGACTTATAAACCCGTCACCTAACTGTCTGGTTTCCAGCAA